>ML682008.1:10818809-10911560 GCA_007922195.1 Podocnemis expansa
CCAGAGGAAGCGAAATAGCAGGTCCACACTGTGGACCTGCTATTTCGCTCCCTTATTTCGAGGACACAGTTTTGTTATTTCGAAACAAGTTATTTCGAAATAACAGGTTTTTCGAAATAAGTTATTTCGAAATAGCTTCTTTCGAAATAACAAAACTGTGTGTAGACATAGCCGATGTGTCAATAAAGCTTCAGCTTAGTGAAAACACATTCCTGGTGTCTTGTCTGTCTTTCTGCAGTGTCTGGAACAATAACTGTGAGCTGTATATCACATGTTTTAAATGCAAATTAAATTGAAAAAAATTAGTCCTAAGAAATTGTCATGTGGACACTGTTTTTTTAAGTGTTCAAACAGCTCTGAGCTTATGAATATTCAAAAGTATTTATTATTTCTATTACATTTATACAATTTCTTTCATGGTGGTAAATGGGTACATAGGTTAGAATGGTAACAAATAGAATAACTGGAGAATGTATGCTCTGCAACCTTCAGGAGCAGCCGGCTGGCCTTGTTCAAAGGAAAAGATATGGTGGATTCAGTCAACAGACTAAATGCCAGAACATTCCAAAGTCAGCTAGTTAACTAGAAATCCAGAACAAAGAAATGCATGTATAGCCCTAAATGAGACTAGTTTCATGCATCCCAGTTCCAGGGCCCTTGTTACAACTTCACTGCCATGTTTTGCACTCGAGTGTACAGTCTTTGTGGCAGTTGATCCACATGGTTCAGCTATGTCCACATCACCATCTTCAAAGTCACCACTTTCTGAGGAGAATTTTTCATAATGCTGCTTCATTCTGAAAGCCCAGCCCTGCATCTCTTTGTTATACTGTTTACTTTTGGCACATGTTCCTTTTTTGCTCAGAGGTACAGGTCACTGTGAAACATTCTGTCGTTTCTTCCCACAGTGCCTTGCTTTAATGCCAGCAGGTGTCAAACTAAACTGGGAGGCTGGCACCTGGGGACTCAGAGAGGGTCTTCTGGGAGCTGGGAGAAGAGTGGGACCTGAGGGCTCAGGAAGAGGACTCCCCCCCCAACTTCATACTGAAAAAGTAGGGCAAGTGGCTAGTTATCTTATGTACCTGTACACTGACATAAAAAGCCTGGGAAACAAACAGGAAGAACTGGAATCCTTGGCACAGTCAAAAAACTACGATGTGATTGGAATAACAGAGAATTGATGAGATAACTCACATCACTGGAGCACTGTCATGGATCAATAAGCTATTCAAGGAGGACAAGCAGGGGAGAAAAGGTGAAGCAGTTGCACTGCATGTAAGAGAATAGTACAATTGTTCAGAGCTCCAGTATGAAACTAGAGGAAAGCCTGTTGAAGTCTCTGCAGTATGTTTAGAGCAGTGTTTCCTAACCAGTTTCCCGTGGCACACAGGTATGCCATCAGCTCTGAGCAAGTGTGCCACAAAATCTTTTGAAAAACTACTCAAAGAGCTCTGGATTGGCTTATTGGTTCATGAATATTCATGAATTCGTTTAGAAACTGTATGATGATGTGCCTCAAATTAATTGAAGGTAGCAAGGTATGCCACAGCAGAGAAAATTTTGGGAACCACTGGCTTAGAGGTAAGGGCAACAAGGCTAATATTGTGATAGGCATCTGCTATGGGTCACCAGAGCAGGAGGATGAAGTAGATGATGCTTTCTTCAGGTAGCTAATAGAAGTTTCCAGATCACAGATCTTGGTTCACATGAGGTCCTCAGTCACTCTAATATCTGGTGGGAGAGCAATACAGCAGAGCACAGACAACCCGGAAAGCTTCTGGAGAGGGTTAGGGACAACTTCCTAGTGCAAGTGCTGGAGGAACCAACCAAGACCTGTGCTCCTCTTGATCTACTGCTTAGAAAGAGGGAAGAATTGGTAGGGGTAGTGAATAGCACCATGCACAGCAGTGACCATGAGAGTTTCAAATTAAGGGTTCTGACAAAAGAAAGGAAGAGTAGTGACAGAATATTGATTCTGCCCTGGACTTCAAAAAAAGCCAACTTTGACCCTCTCAAGGAACTGATGGGCAGGATCCCCTGGGAGGCTACTCTGAGTGGGAAAGGAGTTCAGAGCAGTTGGCTGTATTTTGAAGAAACCTTATTGAGGGTGCAGGAACAAACTATGCCAATGCACCAAAAGAATAACAAATATGATGGAGAACCAGCCTGGCTTAACAGAAAAATCTCTGGTGAGCTTGAACACAAAAAAGAAGCTTACAAGAAGTGGAAGCTTAGTCAGATCAATAGGTCAGAGTATAACAATATTGCTCAAGCATGAAGAGGTGAAATTAGGAAGACAAAAACATAATTTTAGTTGTAGCTGGCAAGGAATGTGAAGGGTAACAAGAACAGTCTCTACAGGGACATTAGCAACAAGGTGGTGGTCAAGGAAAGTGTGTGCACCTTACTGAATGGGGGAGGCCAGGGGTGGGGTTGGCCGGCCTGGAGGCTAGGCTCTGCATTTCTGCCCCACCTTGGGCCAGCCGGTCTGCCCCTAGGGATGGGGCAGGGTATAGTGCACCGGCCATGGCTTGGCTGGTTGGCCAGGCTGTGGCCAGCCTCTGGCCCCACACTCCCAGTGCTGGCCTGCCTGCATCCAGGTCCTAGACTGGTGGGATAGGTGGGACCAGGCAGGGAGTAGAGGCACTAGTGGCAGAGGCCCAAGGGCCCTGCAGCCCCTGATCCGCCACTAGGGGCAGCAGCCTCTTGACAGATGATGTGGAAAAAGGTGAATTATACAATAGTTGTTTTGCCTCTGTCTTCATGGACCAAATCAACCCCCAGGCTACTGCACTGGGCAGCACAGTATGGGAAGAAGAAGAGCAGCTCACAGTGCTGAAAGAACAGGCTCAGGACTATTTATAAAACCTGGACATGTGCCATTCTAAGGGGCTGGATGCAATGCATCCATGTATGCTGAGTAAGTTGGCTGAGGTGATTACAGAGCCATTGCCCACTATCTTTCAAAACTTGTGACGACTGGGGAAGTCCTGGGCTATTGTGAAAAGGCAAATATAGTGCCCATCTAAGGGAAGGAGGATCTACAAAACTACAGACAAGTCAGCATCACCTCAGTCCCTGGAAAAAATCATGGAGCAGGACTTCAAGGAATCCATTCTGAAGCACTTGGAGGAGAGGAAGGTGATCAGGAACAGTCAGCATGGATTCACCAAGGGAAAGTCAGCCTGACCTGTCTGACTACATTCTATAAGATAACTAGCTCTATAGATGTGAGGAAAGTGGTGGATGTGACATACTTTGACTTTAGAAAAGCTTTTGTCTCTCACAGTATTCTTGTCAGCAAGTTAAATAAGTATAGGTTGGATGAATAGACTATGATATGGATATAAAGATGGCTAGACCAATGAGTAGAGATCAATGAATGACTCAGTGTCCAGCTGGCAACTAGTGTCAAGTATAGTTTCTCAGGTGCCATTGTTGGGGCCCATTTTGTTCACCGTCTTCATTAATGATCTGGAAGATAAGGCAGACTGAACCCTCAGCAAGCTGGAAGGTAGACACACTAGAAGGTAGGAACGGGATATGGAATAACCTAGACAAATTGAAAAATTAAGCCAAAAGAAATCTGATGAGGTTCAAAAAGAACAAGAGCAGAATCCAGCCCTAAGGATGGAAGAATCCTATGTACTGCTACATACTGGGGACCAGCTGGCTAAGCAGCAGTTCTGCAGAAAAGTGCCTGAGGGTTACAGCAGAGAAGAGTCAACAATGTGCCCTTCTTAACCAAGAAGAGTAACAGTATATTGAGCTGCATTAGTAGGATTATTGCCAGTTGGTTAAGGGAAGTGACTGCTCCCCGCAGTTAGGCACTGGTGAGGTTACATATTTGTACTGTGTCTAGTTTTGGGCTCCCCACTACAGAAGGGATGTGGACAAATTGGAGAGAGGCCAGTGGAGGGCAACAAAAATGATTGGGGACTGTGGCACATGACTTATAAGCAACGGCTGCAGGGCTGGATTAGCAAAGGGGCTTTAGGGGCTTAAGCCTGGGCAAAAAGAGGGCCCTAGTCTTCAGCCCCTAAACCCCCAATAACCCACCCTCCCACCTGGCTCAGCACCAGCAGGACAGGAGCACTCAGTGGGCTGCAAGGGGGGCGGGGGTGGCTGGGACAGAGTCCGAGCTCCACACTCCACCCTATCCCTGGGACAGCTGGCCTGTATGTGGGGCTGGGTGGGGAGGGGTGGGTCAGCACCTGTTTGCTTCATGGGGGGGCAGTGCTGGCTGGCTCGCTGCAAGGTCTCTGTCATGGCCTTCCCTGGCCTGTCAGGTGCTGGATGCCTCTCACTCCCATCCCCCGGGCACAGTGGCCAGAGTGAGGGTCCCCCCAGTGACTGGGGATTGGGTGCCAGCCTGTGTGGCCCTGGCAGGGGGGGCCTGCAGGCAGGGGACCCTGCAGTGGGAGGCAGCCTGGGGCCCCTGGGCTGGTTAATTTGTCCCTGAGAGCGTGAGGGAACTGGGTTTATTTAGTCTGCAGAAGAGAAGAGTAAGGAGGTATTTGATCACAGCATTCAGCTACCTGCAGAGGTGTTCCAAAGAATATGAAGCAAAGCTGTTCTCACTAGTTGCAAATGACAGAACAAGGAACAATGGTCTCAGGTTGCTGTGGAGGAGGTCTAGGTTGGATATTAGAAAAAACATTTTCATTAGAAGGGTAGCAAAGCACTAGAATGGGTTACCTACAGAGATGGTGGAATTTCTATCCTTAGAGGCTAGAGACAGTCCCAGACATTGAGTAGGGAAGTGCCTGCTGGCTCACAAGTGTAAAAGCAGCCTAGGAGCTGGGCTGGGAAACCAGGAAGGGTGGTAAGCACTGAACCTCCACTCTGGAGCGGAAAGGTGAGCATTTCCACTGTGTTGGGTTGCTCACTACAGGCAGCTAGGGGGAACTGAACCCCTTTGCCTTTTTGCTACGGCAGCCTGGGCAGTTGCCCACCTCTAAAACCAACCATACAGGGATTTATGTAACAAGACAGAAGGAGCTATGAGTGCAACCAGAAATACAAAATACAAGTTTGTCCATGACACTGTGGCTATGTCCACACATACATGCTTATTTCAATTTCAGTTGAATCAAAATAAGTTAATTTGAAATAAAACCCTTAATTCGAATTAACTTAAATCGAAATGAGCAAAAACCTCAAATCAAAATAGCAACTCCAGACACAGGACTTGCTATTTCAAATCAGGAGATGGGCAGCATGGGAGGTGTGGCAACATGGCCCCCTACTCGGCCATGCCCCCACCCAATATATACAAAAAGGAAGGCACCCTGGGAAGGAGAAGGGCAAAAGTGTTATTTTGAAATAATCGTTATTTAAAAAAAAAAGTCCGAATGGCATTATTTCAAATAACCATTTCAAAATAACAGACAATTCAAATTAAAGTAGGTTTAAGCTATTTCAAAATAACGTCTCTTGTTTCAAAATGACAGACTTTGTCATTTCGAAACAAGAAAACATCGTGTGGACCTAATCTTTTTTAAATCGAAATAACCAGTGTTATTTCGATTGAAAAGAGATGTGTGGACATACCCTATTTTCCCTCAAGCCAGCCCTTAGGCTGCTCCACCACTGCACCCAAACCCTCCTAATTTCTAGTCAAATAACAGAATTAACTCAAGATTTCTGCCTGTGTAACCAGCATGTCTTTTGCATTGCCATAGTTTATTTACTGACAGATAGAGAAGGAGTCAGATGAGAAATTAGTAGATTTCTGCTTGTCTGTATCTCTGTGAATATATGCAAAGAGACTAAGGCCATTTACTTGAAGTGCCCAGAACCATCCAGAAGCAAGTGTTGGTAGCTACTAGACAGATCCTGTTCCTCCATGTTTTAAAGAGTAAGTTTCAATGGTGTATGAAGTCATAAGCAATCATAATTTGAGAACTAAGCTAATCAGAGCTTGGCAGAGGGAAACTATAAAATGGGCATATACCACCATCCAGATGGGCTCAGTCTATAAGCCTGATGCAATACATGATGGTGTCTCCCGTAGGTTAATCCCAATTTCCTGTGATGACTTTGCCAGTCTCCTGCAGCAAGTAGCATAGCTCCTGGTTTCCCCACAAAATCCAAACACCACTTGTGCCATACTTACAAAACAACCTCAAACATTAGATGTTTTTCCTCCTGATTCTTTCTTTATATAGAAAAAAGATTTTAACACAGTTTCTGATGGAGGCTTGTAAACTATGTCTACACTAGCCAAACTTCATTGAGACTTGCAAGTCCAAACTAAGAAGTTCGAGGTTAGATCGAACTAACTGTGAGTTAGTTCAGGAACTTTTTAGTTTGAACTAGCTGCACCTTCTAGTTTGAACTAATGCTTAGTTCAAACTTCTTAAGTTAGAACTAAGGGTTAGTTAGGGTCTTGCCCATGCCTAGTTCGAACTAAAGTTCAAACTAAGTGTGGAAATCTGAACCAACCTTGGTACTAACTAGTTCAGACTAAGCTTCCCCTAGTTCAAACTAAGAAATTTCTTAGTTTGAACTAGGCAAAGCCTAGTGTGGCCAAGGGCTAAATCAGTCTGGACTAAGCTTCCTTAGCCTGGACTAATTGGCCAGTGTAGTCATTGCCATAGAGTCAGTATATTTATAGGGTTTTTTACTTAAATGTTTTGGGAGATTTTAATAAGTTTAGGCCTTTATATATTGTGTATTAAATTCAGATTATAAATTACTCCATTTTTTGAAAAATAAACTATCTATAATTCACCTAACAATCAAAGTAGCCAATTTAAATTAAAAATCTGATTTTTTTTCCAAAAAATAATCAACTTTTTATTCAGCCCAGCCTGAATTAAAGAAGAGAAATTATGGTTTAGCACCACCTGCCTGCACTCCTCTCCCTCAGCTACACCAGGCATAAATGCAGCACAGCAGAGGATTAAGCTCCTAAATTTGGGGTTGAACATTAGTCTGGATTTTTTTAAAAAAAGTTAATAATGACTGAAATAGCAAGCATGTCTATGCTGCAGAATTCCAAAGAGTTCAAGAATAATCTACGGTCTTAATCTTGCAATCTTACATAAGTATCTTTATATACACAAATATCCCATCAGTGGTAGCCTTAAAACACAATTTATATGCACCCATGTGTTTGGAGGATTTGGGCTTTAAAGGGACATCTAAATATAATTTCAGACTCCAATGTAATGGAGCCATCCCATACCAACACTAGACAACAATTTGGCACAGAAAACAAAGATGAAAACCTTATCTAAAGGTGTATGTTTATGAGGGAAATCATGAGTTCCCTAGCTTTTCATGTTTAAAAAATCCATGATTTCTGACTGATGTTCTAAGTGAAATCTGTTCACTGAGATCTGCCAAGTTAAAACCTGTGCTGCATAGTAGATAAGAGAGAGAAGGAACACCAACAACTTCATTTAATAGTGGTATTTCATGGGAGGTAATGGATTCTGTGATATTTCTGGCCATTGTCAGAGTAAAAAAGGCATCTGTGCAAGGCTGCTACTGTTGTTTTTTGTAGAGGCTGAGGTAGTAAAGCAGCTCTGAAGAACAGGTAGCAGTGTTTTTTCCCTCCGTCTACATTAAGCACTCCTGCAGGGCTGAACCATAAGGCACTGGATAGCACGATTAAAAGGCTTTAAACTATTACTAAAATATTATTAAACTGTTCTAATCATTTTCTACTTGAAGATACTCTTCAGGGCTTTTAAATATCAATTTGACTTTTGTCTTTATCTTTTTCTCATGATTTTTTGTGAAAATCCATCAGAGCTAACAACTTTCAGCTGAAACTGCAGAAGGAAATTTGGCAAGCAAAATGTGAATTACCCCATACAGGAATTTGAGTTGGGAACTGGGATTAACCCCTATTCATAAAGCATGTCTAAAAATGAAAATGTATTTAGACAGCCATTAAAATAGCTTCTAAATATTTGATGAGTGCAAACATCAATGACCAAATCGTGACACCAAGGAACAACTTGCTCATGGTAGCAGTTCCACTGAAGTCAGTGGGCCAAATTCAGAAATGATGTATAAGATGGTCTGACTTGGACTCCTTTGAATTTACTTAGACTTCTTTACACATAAGTAGAGTGGGTCAAAGTTAATGTAAGAGAGAATGTGAGTTATGCTACATTATGCTGACAAATTAAAAGGGGGTAGCTGTGTGAGGTTAGTTCAGCAAAATAAGCAAGAAGTCCTGTGTCATTTTTAAAGACTAACAAATGATGGCAGGGCCAGCTTAACTCATAAGCAAATAAGTAAGTGGCTTGGGGCACCACTGCCTTAGGGGTGGCCACAGTGCCATGTGGGGCGGGCTCTGCTTTCTTGCCTCGCCCGTGGGCTGGCCCTCCCTGCCCCTACGGAGGAACAGCCAGCCCAGGGGAGGAGTGGAAGAGGGGAGCCCCACCTCTGGGCTGGCCTGCTCTGTCCCTGGGCCGGCTGTTCTTTGGAGTGGAGGCTGGGTTCTGCGCCCCCCATGGGGTGGGAGGGGACGCTAAACCAAAAGCCAGCTCAGGGTGCCACAGAGCCTTGAAACAGCCCAGAATGATGGGGACTCAGAAACTACTTCCTACAAGAGAAGCCCAAGAAAGGAAACAACAGAACACCACCGGTCACCACTTACCCCCAAGTCAGACCTCTACAGTGCATCATCAAGGATCTACAACTATTCTACAAGAAGATCCTTCACTCTCTCAAGCCTTGGGAGACAGACCTCTTTTCACTTACAGACAGCCCCCCAATCTTAAGCAGATACTCACCAGCAACTACAGACCTAACAACAGAAATATTAAAGCAAGCACATATCCCTGCAACAAACCACATTGCCAACTTTACCCACATATCTGCACAAAAGACACCATCATAGGACCTAAAACAGCCAGCTACTCTTTCAAGGGCTCATTTGCTAATGTGATTTATGCCATCATGTACCAGAATTGCCCTCCTTTCACATACATTGGATGAATAAGACTGTCTCTGTGCAAAAGAGTAAATAGACGCAAGTCTGACATCAGAAATAACAACATTCACAAACCAATAGGGGAACACTTCGATTTCCCTGCTCACTTACATTGATGAGTTGTTAACAGCTGTGCTCAAACAAATGGATAACAAATTGAAGCATCAAAGAGAAACCACAGAACTGGAGTTCATGTGCAGATTTGACACCATTGCCTTAGGGCTAAATACAGACAAAGGATTTTTTTTCTCATTACAACAGATGATTTGACCTCACCTTCCTCTATATGCTGTTCCCCAGTGTTTGAATCTAAACAATTTCATTTTTTTATTTTTAATTTTTTGATTTGTGTAGAAGTCTGACCTGATCCTACAACTTACACTTCCCTGACTTTATTTTCCTCCCATTCTGTAAATTCCCCATCTTCAAAGTGTCTGATGAAATGGGATTTTCTCCCAAGAAACCTCATGGGATAAATAAATTTGTTAATCTTTAGAAGTGCCACAACATTTCTTGTGCTACTTTATGTATCTACTTATGTTTGTACTACTTTGTGTATCACTTCTGAATTTGTCTGAGTAGGATGACTCTCTTGAGGAAAGTAACCAAACATTCAACTCAGAAGTAGGAAGATTTATTTGATGTGAGTCATAAAAGTATAACATAGAGTAAATAAAAGGAGTTCTCAAGGGGTAGCTGTGTTAGACTAGTTCAGCAAAACAATCAAGGAGTCCTGTGGAACTTCTTTCCCCAATCTTCAAAGTGTCTAACGAAGTGGGATGTTCTCCCATGAAAGCTCATGTGATGAATAAATGTATTTATCTTTAAAAGTGCCACAGGACTCCTTGATTGTTTTAAATAAGATGAAGTTCAAAAGGAGAAAATTTAGGCTGAAGATCAAGAAAAATTTGATGGAAATGATAAAAGCCCCTTTGTTTGAGACTTATAAAACAAATTTGGACAAAAAATTAAATATGGACTGTAGGGACCAAACCTTCACTGCCATATAGGATGACTGAATAATCTTATAGGTCTTTTTCAGCTCTAATCTCTCTGTTTCTGACATTCCCATGGAAGCAGCACAGGAGCTTTCCCTTAATTTTCATCTGTTATGTGCTGTCTTTACCAGCAATGTGGCAGGACCATGGTGGGACATTGACTCTGCAATATGGCAGAGGAAGAGTACCACTTATTTAATCCTTAAGCTCATTTTCTGAATCAGTTGTTTTCTCCTCTGCTCTGTTTTTGTTCTGGGGTATGTGAATGAGATAGGAAGGAGTCCCAATGTTCATTAGTTATGCGGGCAGTTTCTTTTTAATAATCAGCTTAATAAATAATTACACACAATGTTCTTTTACCTATATTGCTACTAGAAAGAAAAAAATGAAGGTGATGTTATCTTCATGGTATTCGGAGTCAAAGATTCATATTCACAGACCTCACAACAATCCTGAATTTTTGTGGTACTGTCCTGCTTTGATCTACAAAGCCCCCTCTCCTGATTGAAGTAGTCCTTCTCTTGCAGGGCTGGCTGGGCTCAGCACCCTGCTTCAGGCCTTATAAATTGCTCCCTCTCCTCCCTGCTCCCAGCCCAGCCCTGCCCATCTCCTACCCCTGTCCCTTTCCCATTTCTTTCTCCCTCCCAGCCCTTCCGCTCTAAGGGCTTTCCTGATCTCTTCCTGAGTCTGTCATGCACTCAGAATGCAAGAGTTGACCCCAGCAAAATTGGCAGGACAGAAGATTCAGGAACCACTTCTGACTGGTGAGTATGGAGCAGGTTTTCTCTGCAACTGCTCATGCCCCTCGGGCAAACCAATCCACTGGGAATGTTGGAAACTTTGAATTAATCATTAATAAATCTTCTTATATGTTATTCGAATCATCACAATACAATACTAATTCTGGTTCAACATATCTACACAGGGCCTTGATGATGCAAAATGTTGAAAACTTCACCTTTGTGATTAACCGATTGTTCTGTTTGGTGGCTAATCTAAAATATATAGATAGAAAAACAACAACAAAAAATTGGTTTGGGTCAACCTGAATTAAGTGTTTGTTTGATTTTTTCTGACAACATAAAAGAGTATCAAAAATTGTTCTAGGTCAAACAAAACTTTTTTTTTTTTTTGCTCCAAAATGAGGCATTCCATTTATTTTTTTCAGGGTGTATAACCTTTTAAAAACAATTAAATGGAAATAAATTCTAAAATGGCCCCCCAAAATGAAAAGTCAAAAAGTCTTATTTTAGAAATGCTGAAATGAACCATTTTGACATTTCTAGTTTTTTTAAACCTTTTACTCAATTGAAATAATTTGCCAAATAGACCCAAATTTACAAATTGTTTTTGTCAAACCAAATCTGCATTTTTCAGCCAAAAAAGAAAAAAAAAGAAAGCTTTGCATGAAAATTTTCATCCTACTGTACTGAAAACCTTAAGTTCCATTGGACTCAAGTGTTAAATGCCACATTTCTTATACAAATTCTTTGAGAAATAACCACAGGATGTCAGCAAACAAATAATAGTGAATTTTCCAAGGCAGCTGCTCTCAGATGTATTTGGATATGATGCCCTCCAGTTTAGTATCCACACAATTTACCAAATACATGTGCTGTTACTATATAAACTTAATGCCGAACTCACCAAAGTTAATAGAAAGACTCTCATTGAGTTCAGTGGGCTTTGGATCAGGCCCAATATGCAAATAAATTAATACTTTTATTTTCTATATATTCAGTAGCATAAGCTCATGATAATGATCCAATGGCTAGACAAAAAAACAAAAACAAAAACAAAAAACTCTCCTACACTTGATCTGTCTAGAGGTCTGTTCCACTATAAATCAAATTCCTACCACAAAAGGTTAAGTTAAAACAGATGTTTTCTATTTATGGATGGTTCTAAAGGTGTTTACCATTCACAAAGAAGAAAAACATATTCTTTTTTAACAAACAGACATTGCAGTGCAAAACAGATGCCAATTCAATTGCTTTGATTTTTTTTAACCACTTTTAAAGCCACTTGTGAGTGAGTAGGTGTGTGGATGAGACGGAGAGAATGTACTAGAGACTTCTTTAGCCAAGATTAGATTAGTATTAACAAAATATGTATCACTTATAGTGGTATCTATTGCAAATACCTACGTCGTGCTTGGGGATTAAGAAAATAATAGAGGGTAGAGTGTTTGCTGAGGTTTTTTTGTATGTCTCATTAACTGTGCATTTTAAAAAATGGTCAAAAGTTGACATAATTTATAGGATATGACCTGAACAGTGTCAGCTTAGGGTGAGCCTTGTCTTATTCCATACACTAACATGCAAATATGATTTTTAAAGCTGACATCTTTAAAATACACTCTGAATGAAGCACATTTATAGTGTCAGTTGGTCTATGTACATTTCTGCACATTGGACTGATATGAATATTTGACTATGTGTACAAGGTCTAGTCCACACTACAAGATGAGTAAAGAATATGACCTGATTCTTATGGACTCCAATCTCATTCCTTCAAAATCTTCAGTAAATTTTGAATGGTGTAGCATAAATTTTCATGGGCAGATGTGCAACAAAAATATATTCCTTCAGAGTGTTAAGACAGCCATTACCAAAAATAGTGATACAAATAAACATTTATTATGCTAGTATAAAGCATGATTTCCATAACTGAGTTAAATTAAATCCAATATTCAACACTATGCTCCAAAGTGCTTCTCTTCCAGGACTATTTCCTTGCCTAATTTCACCTTTTAACCCCTGCCATTTTGGAACTGGAGTTGTCAAAAAAGTTGTGATTTTAAAGTACTTGTTTTTGCTTATCCTCAAATGGAAAAAGTATTCTTCGGATTGTCCACTCAAAGATCACATCTGGAGAAAGGCAAAGCCTATGAAAATGTCAGTCCAACAGGTGATGGTTTTAGAAAGTTATGAGCAACTGAAAATATAGGTTTAGAAAGGAAATACATAGGACACTTTAAGGATGGGTTCAGCTATTGCTCCACCAACAATACTAACAAGTTTATAGTTAAGATTACCCAACACTTTCCATCATAGCCCTTAAATTTCAGTTGTTTTTAAGTATGACAAACTTTAACCATTTTGGTTGAAAGTTTCCATATTTTAATCTCAGCCTCAAGTTTAATTGTTTAGAAAGCTTAAATAAAAATGGTACAGTCATTCCTAAAAGTAAGGTCAATGAAAAACAGGCAGGTTTGTCAATCATAAATAACTTCTGACCTTTCTGTTAAATGGCTAGTTTTCTGTGGTTTGGTGTAGAAAGTTACGGTGAGACCCCATCCGTGCTTAGGTGCTGTCCTGAATAAGGATACATTTAAGTGCATGTTTAAGTGGTTTCCTAAACCAAGACTGGAATGAGGCAAGAGTCCCGAAGTAGAAAAAACAATGCAATGTGTAATTAAAGACTGCTTCATAATGCATACAGAGAAGGGGACAGAACAAACGTCGCACAGACAACCTTCATTCTGACACTTTGTAATTTATGAATGCTTGAATTTGCAGTTGTAACTATGTGCTTTTAATGTACATGGTGTTTTTATTTATTTATTTATTTATTGAGAGGGCAGGAGCTGAAAGGAGATGTATGGTAAAATAGTCAATACATAGTATAATAGAGGGAAGGAAGGAAGTAGAAATCAGATATATTTTAAATTGTATATATGTATTCATATCTCCCTCTCCTCATTAGCCTCTATAACACGAAGATGATTTTTCCCTAGTATATGTAAAGAAACTGATTAACAATAACCTTTCTGTTTTCTGTAAGCAGATTATAAGACAATTTTTGACAATGCTTGCCCACCAATTACAGGAATTCTAGTATTTTTATTAATATTTTGCAGTAAGTCTGCTAAAAAAGAATAAATTCTCATTTTTCTACACTTTAAATAAAAGGTTAGTATAGTGGCATCTGCCAAGCCAGTCAATTCATATAAATAATGGAACAAGCATCCATTGTCTTTCTACTGAAACAGTGCCAACAACTAGGTCTGCCTTTTCCAGGGGGTAAATCATGTTTGTCAGCTCTGTAGTCTATCCTATTACCCTCTTGAGTTATGGCTGGAACACTGATTGTGCACAGGGTTACATACAGTATAGATTTTAGATTTCTAATTTAATGAGTATTTATGAGTACCAAAATTACATTGAATGAAAATCTAATCATTCTATCGCACTTCCTTCCTATTTGAAAAAGCAAAAACAGATTTACTAAATGGTGAGGTTAGGTACTCTATTCTGAAAATGTCCCAAAGCCTACATTTAATTAAGATCTGATTCAAATGCTCAGATTATATTTTCATATCATTCAGGAAGAATCTTTTGTATTTCCTGAATCAGAACAATAAGCATATTACTATTTACTAAGCACTTACATAATGCCTGCCATTTCATAGTAATGTATAAGCATTAACTGTACAGATACATTTTACTATATAACTTTCATTTGCTTGTGTAGTAAATAATACATTTTACTTAAAATGGTGCAGCAAAAATGTTATCTTAAATTTGCAAAACTGACAAGATTTCAGATGTCAGATCAGATTAATATATGAAAGAAAGTCTTGAACACTTGTGTCTTATTAGGTTAAACAATACTAATTCTGACAAGAACTGACTTTTACGTAATACAAAGGAATCTACCACTTCATTAAGTGTGGCACTTTGCAGACTTACTGTAGTTGTTTGTAACATGAATTTGCTATATTGTTGAGAAGATGCCAGCACATTCTACTGAAGTGCTGTCAGTATTGAGAAAGTTGGAGGATTCTCTAAATTTGAGAACTTCTATATGATTCTAATCAGGTCATTTCAAAATCATTGTACAAATTCTCCATAACAGCTTTCAAAAATTAGCAAGCACAGACATCATATATAAGTACAGGGTTATTTATATGGAAAGGTTTAGCTGGGTTTCAAATAACACAAAATATTAGTTAATTAAATCAAAATCTGAAATGTTGTGCCAGATCCTATGGGTAAGCCACGTTCGGTTTAGTGAAATACTGAATGGTGGTTTAAAGCCGTCTTTGCAGTCCACTGCTCCTGGGCCCTCTGTTCTCCAGCCAGCTTCCCAGCTCAAGTTAGAGCACCCTTGTACGCCTTGTACTAACTGCCTACAGCCACCAAAGGACCATTCTAGTAGCTACGGATCAACTGGCTCAGATGAATGCTTGAACCACACCTCTTGCACTAAGTCTACATCATTCAGAGAAAAATCCTCCAGTATCCAAGTTAATCATGCTTTTTACATAAACTCAATTCAACCTTAGCTATAGAAAGATGTAATTGGTGTTTCAACAATACTAAAACCATCCAAGAAAAAGAAAACCAACAGCTTTCTGTTCAGTCTAAACTCAGAAAATGATCCATCAGAAATAAAACACTACCCAGGGTACCTCAGCCCTCCCCCAGATATTAGCTCTCAGTCTTCTTTCACTAAACACTAAAATATTATTGATATTTGTAGTATGAGATTTCTGTTCTCTTTACTTCTTCCTAGGTGGTTTAGCTACATTTAAAATTACTACGTACTGTAAAATGTGCACAATTCAATCAGAAATGTAGTGAAGAATCTGCTTCTGACAGTTGTTACTGATGAAACTTTACCCACTGCTTTTCCAGGAAGAAATTATAGTTCCTATTTGCTTCAAGCATATTGGAAACATGGTGGATTTCTTGACAAAATGAAGGGTTACTAATCATAGTGAGGTTAGCTGTTTCTTGTCCATTTGTAATATTTAAGCTGAATTTATATGCAGGAAGAAAAATATATAACCCTGAAGAACAGAACTGATGAGGTGACATTTCACAAGGAGAATAATTAACCATATTAGTACCTGAAAGAGTGATACATTTGTTAAGCACTTTCTTGCTTCAAAGTACTAATATACCCTATGGCCCTATTCCTTTAGAAGTGAAATTTTCCCTTGTGGAATTTACCAAGTTCAGAAGGTAAAACTTGGAGCCATCATCTTCTACAAACTGTGGAGATGTGACTTTTCCATGACTGCTCTGAAGCATAATCAACGCTCAAACAAGCAGTTAAATCCCTAGACAATAGTGAAAGTGGCTGCGACAACTCACTTATGATGGCAGATGGGAGAGAACCTCCATGGCTGTTTTCAAAATATTAGAAGTTTTTTTGTTTCTTCATAAGCAATACCTGACTTTGGGAAATAATACTAAGACATTTAACAAAGACAAAACAATTTACAAAACTTTACAATTACTCTGTACTTCCTGTCAGCCACTACTTTGAATTTCATTCATCTGGTGAGGGAACAGTGAAGCTTTCAAACTTTGGTTATATGATAAAATGTTCATTTGAATATTGCCTTGTCTCACATGCATTTCAATACCAATAATGAAGTTCTAACGGATTCAAAACTAGTGCAGCACTTGCTCCTGAGATTTGTGACTCCAGGTGGGCAGCAGGATATCACAAAGCTCTGAGGGGCAGGATCTTAAGGAAACCATGACACCTAGAACTTTTAAAATAAGGGGCTATGCTGTACAGAACTGAAAAGTAACACTTTAGCAGACTATTAACCTGATACAAAAATGCTAATGTCATTATTAGTCTCCTTATATGATATATTGCCAACTTGTTCAAAGTGCAATCTTAGGTTGGGGACAAGTCACACAACATAAATTACTAATAATAAACACATTTGTCTTGAGATCTCATACTGGCTTTTGTATATTAATGCCCTATACACCCTTGAAGGTAACTTTTACCCTTATTTTAAAAAATGGGGAACATTAGGGAGACAGGTATTGAAGCTTAAATTTTCAGAAGTGACCAGTAATTTTAGGTGTGGCGAGTTTAAAGGCTCAACTTGCGACCCTCTAGAGACTAATCTTCACTGTCATTGAGGACTCATTACTCCAAAAAAAGTCAGTGGAAGATGGAAATATTCAGCACCTCTGAAACTCAGTACCTAAGTGTATCAAAGTACTTAACACTTTTAAAAAACTTTACCTCAGTGACTACTGGCAAATAAGAATATTGTAGAACTGATTTCCAGTGTAGTATTAATAGGGTCTTCCTTTTTGTACTCACATTTTGTTCATATAGTCAGGCACTAAGGCTGTGTTCACACAGCCCTCTTATTTCGAAACAACAGAGGTTTGCCATTTCTAACTTCCATCTGGTCATCCACCAGCAAGATACAGTGGGCCTCAATTTCGCAACTCATTTGGACAGCACCTTCCCCAGAGCAATGCTGTTTTGTTTTAGCAACACTGAGTTTGATTTCAAGCTCTTCCATGGGACTTGAGCCCATGACTCCCTGACCCAGAAATGAAAGTTACCAAATGAGCTACACTGACAGTCTCCTGTGTTTTTTAGCTGCTCATTGGGGCTATTTAAAAAAAAAAAAAGACAAAAACAAAACATTCAGCTATGATTTTAAGCATATAACAGAATATTAATGAATACATACAACAGGCACAGTCTTTCCTTGAAATAAATCAAGTTAGAGCAGAGTAGTAGGGAATACACTGATAAATGTACACACAGAAGACACGGTTGGTTTCAGCTCACTTCTAATTCATATTTTATCTGAGCATAAATTTATGTTAAAATATTTTGGCAGACTGATCATAATTCTGGAAAGCATTGTTGTTGAAAAACCTGTCACTAGCGCTATGAGGATTTTATGACAGACCCAGCAATGGATTTCTGTTTTCCAGGAAGTAGAATGCTAGCAGAAAGCACAAACTGGCATTAGGAAATCTGCAATCAGCTTTCCACTCTTCATTTATTTCCAGATGACAGAGTGTAGCTACCAGGACTGCATGGGGAATCTTGGCACAGTAAAGCTGCAAAAAAGGTAAACTTTTCACATACAGACTAAACATCATCCTATTAAACCTAAAACATCGATGATGATCTTTGAAAATCCTTCAATACTAAGTATTCTAAAAGAAGACATCCATCAGAGATGTATTGTACAGGGCGATCCATACACTTCTTGCTGTGTATAAGAGCTGCCAGATTTGCATGAAAATCTATGTGTAATTACATTTCTAACAGTAATGATTTCAAATCTAGGTAATTTTTAGGATAAAACCTGATTTTTGTTTAGAACTGAAATTTTGATGGACTTTGCAGGTTGTTAGCTACTTAAAGCACTGTAGGTATAAGAATTCACTAAGGAAACACCAGAAAAGTGAGCTGGATTCACACTGACATTCTGCCATCATAAGCTGACAGAACTGAGGTTCGTTCACCTGGGGATGAAGTGCAAGAATACAAGCTGTTTACAAGCCGCGTGCCCTCAGGGGACTTTACAGTCAGTTGGGCAAGCTCAGGAATAAGAGGGCAAGGGCTGGCCTGAAGATATTCTGACTCAGTAGGGCTCCCAGAAGCTCTCCTTTGCTAGGTACATTCTAGACCTCAGAATGGATTTTAAATCTGCTGTTTCCAGGCAGCATCCCCACTAAAGGGAAGAAATATCATGGCCTGCTCTCCTTGAGGTGACACTTCCCTTCTGGTGCATCTACAGTGAATCTGGCTGGATATCTACATATCATCCTTATGGAAGGATCCAAAAACTGATTCTAGACTTAAAATTCCTGAAGAGATCACAAATATTTTCCAGTTTAAGTATGCCTGCACCCAATGTCTTTCTGTAAAGAAAGTGAAAACTTTGCCTGGCATATGTCCTCAAGTCTTGAAAAATTACAGGACATACATGACTTCCCACATAGCAAGGTACTTTGTCCACTTGAATTTTTATGACTTGCTGCAACAAATTTTGAATAAAAGCCTTGAAACAAACTGAATGAATATCAGCCAGTTCTTAAAATGGTATAAGCTTACGGTGTCTAAATACGAGTGCCAATTTAGAAGCAGACAGGAAAAATCTGTGAATGCCACCTAACTCCAAAACTGTAAAAACAGCAGTGACTACACAGAAGCACTTGCTTATTCCAATAACAAAGCCAGATTTTGCTCAGGAGTGAGTATTAGCCCTGGCATACTGTACACTCAGACAGTGTGTGACAAACAGTCTGTCAACAACAGAAAATAAAGAAGCACCTTCATACACACTTGTTGACTCGTGAACCTTGCAGCCTCAGGGGCCACCCACTTTCCAGGGATACTTCAATAGAAAAAACGTTAATAGCTACTGTTCTGGTGTTCACATGCAATGTATGGAGTCCCTCCTCTCTGCTGTCCCCTTTTTGTTTTGTTATTCACACTTCCTTTTATTACAAAGTCAGGCCAACTATCTCCATTTGAAACTACAGACTTGATAAATTACTTTGTGTATTAGATAGAGAGGGAGCTGCATGAAACCTTGTTATGAGTTAGGCTAACACCCCACTGAGGTTGATAGGAGACAGCTCATCTTTCAATTAATGTAACTATAAATGTAAACCCGACCTAAGATAAAAGGTGTGCATGAACTCACCCAAGAGTTTTTGCGCTGAGCACAGCTTTGGGTGGGTGTATGTTGGAATGCAAGAGAAAACACAGATACTGAGATCACAGACAAGGAAAGAGAAACACGCAGAGACCAAAAGCAAGAAAGGCAGTGACCTCTGACAAAGTGGGATTTTCTCCACAAAAGCTCATGTGCTAAATAAATTTTTTAGTCTTTAAAAGTGCCACAGGACTCCTTGTTTGTTTTTCTGAGCACAGTGTTTCCCTGGAAAACTCTAGAGAGACAGCTTTTGGGTCTCGTGTTGACTAAAGGAGCTTGGTGGGCTGATAAGTTAAGAATTACTTCTTTTTTGGTTTTGGTTCCTTCTGTATTCAGAGACACCGGACTTATTATGCTCCTCATATAATTCAGAAAACTGCATCAAATGAAATTCGAGACTCCACCAATTTCTGCCTCCCAACAGGAATGCTCACAGACCCTCAAAATTTGTCTAGCATTTTGGATCTGAAAGAGACAACACTGGCAGTAGAATTTTTTTTTATACAAATATATACCCTTCACTCAAGCATTCAGCTAGTCGCAGCATTACACTGTACTTAGAATCACATAGAAAAATCAAATTCAAGCTCCTACAAAAAGAAAATAAAAATAATCATAATTATCTCTAGCTTCTGTCTACTGGCTGCAGGATGGATCTCTTCCCAATTTCCACTCTAGATTTTTCTCATCCATGCAGTTAGCAAGAATTCTGGTGTCATTTAGTGAAAAGGACAACTGTTCACCTCTTGCATTTTGCAAACGTCAGCAATGATCTAGACCAGGGGTTTGCAAACTATGTCCTGTATATGACTCATGTGAACTTTTCATCAGGCCCTCCAATTCAAGCAGTGGTTTGCGAAAAGGTTGTGGAACAAACTGTGTGGCACAGCAGCAGTCACACCCCTCCATCTCCACCCCCATATGGCCCACCATTTAATTTCTATATTCAGATGTGGCCCATAGGCCAAAAAATTTGACCACCTCTGATCTAGCGACTTGCTAATCAAAATTGGGGAATGGGTATTTACTGTTCAATCAATATGAACATTAAAAAGCTTTTTGCTCAGTTGATGTCTGAAATGGCTTTCAAGATTGTTTTTATTAGAGTAGTTCATCTACCACATTAAGCACAATAAAACATCCCAAATTACAGAACAGATTTCTTTTTCAAACATTGAGGATAATTCTCCCATGCCTAAGATACTGACTCCATTGATTTTTATTTTTAAGGAGTTGCACACACAAAATACACATACACACGCACACAAACACAAATATATCATACTGTATGTTCTTTTACAAACACTATTTATGTTCAGAAAACTGTTATAGAAGTCACTACTTAAACTGTTATCAGCATAAAGTCCATCTTAACACACTTAAAACCGCCTTCACCAAACAAGGACACTTTACCAGAGAAGCAAATCTCATTATGGAACCGGCCACCCAACATCCCAAAAGACTCTGCTAAAATACAGGAGGGGGAAAAAAAGCCTCTAACTACACAGATAGTTGTCACTGATGACCCCACACTGGAACCCATATAAAATAATTACAACCCATATGTGATGGGGACTACATCTTGAAAGAAATCCTTCCCAAATCCCCCCTTCTGCCCTTTAAACAATTTCACCAAGCTCATCATCAAAAGCAAACTACCCGCAGGCAGGACCCTCCATCTCTAAATGGCAGCAGTTCTTGCCATAACCTCAGATGTAAACCCAGCTGTGATGACTGATATCCCCCACAACACACCTTTCGAAATCCATGGATCCCACACACACAGTGTAACTCCTTCAGCATGCTAAATGCCCTGATAATTATGCAGGTGAAATGAGAGACAATCACTGTGCTCTTAAATAATGCACACAGAATAATTATAAAAGACAAAACACCACATCACCCATGAGCAAGCACTTTTCAGAAAATTATCACTCTATAGTTGACCTCTCAGTCCTAATCCTGAAAAGAAATCTTCCCCTCTATCACGTCTTGTTACCCCATCATAGAAAGCTATCAGGTTGATTTAACATGATTTGTTCTTGACAAATTCATGCTGACTATCATTTCACACCTGATTCTCTTCTAGATGTTTGCTAATGTATTCCTCCATTATTTGCTCCACCATTTTTCCTGGTAGAGGTTAAACTGCCTGGTCTGTACCTGCCTCAGTTGTCTTTGTTTCCCTTTTTATAGATGGGCATTATATTTGGTCTTTTCCAGTCCTCTGGGACCTCTCCAGTCTTCCATGATTTTTCAAAGATAATAGCCAATAATCTTATGTCATATTGAGCTGTGATACTTCCCCAAGACCTGAAGATGAACTCTGAGTAAGCTTGAAAGCATGTCTCTTTCCCCAAGAGAAGCTGGTTTAATGAAAGATATTGTCTCACATACCTGGTCTCTCTAATACGTTAGGACCAAAATGGCTACCACAAAATGACAAATCAACATAAAGAACAAAAACCCATTTAAAAGTTTCTGGTAATCAGGATAACAGGAAAAATCTATTGGTATGCGTTTGATGTCAGATACACTCCCATAATCTGCTGTGTGACTGATGAAACTAGCTTCTTACACACAGATTTTTTAAAATCTGCTACAATGCTTGTTCAAATATTTTATGTTTTTATGATGGATCTAGCTGATGCAGAAATTAACCCATCAGGATTGATTAACTGAAGAACAGCATTCGCTCAAACAGCTCAAAGCTATTGCATGTAACTTCTGTTTCTTCTTATTCACATAAGAATGAATCAGTAGAATTTCAAAGTATAAAAGGCTATAGAAATGTGTAAAATTTCATGATCTCTTTATGTTGTCCCATTTTTAAGGCCATAAGGCACCTTTTGGTGGTGGCAATAATAAACTTGTCTTCAGCATAACAGCTGACTGGGTAAGAACTTGGACAGTAGCCCAATAGTCTCAGCTCCATCACCACTTCCTCATGCACGGTAGTTTCTCATTTTAAAGCATAACTCTACCAAAACAGATGATGCATGAAATTGAAGAGAAATTACTGTATAAATAGATGTTTTAGAATTAAAAAAAGGTGATGTTTTGAGTTTGGAAGCAATCATTATGCTGTTATCCTCTGATCTTAAAGGATGAAACAGCAATTAGTGGAGATGATCTCGCTAATATAAAAAAATAGGAGCATAAAACCCATTACTCTCTATGGTCACATTCAGACACAGATATATAGGATGCTATGCCTAACATGATATCCATATGCTTTGTGTGCATTAAAGACAAGTAATTTAGATTCAGGTTTTTTTCAGTGAACAGTGATTTTATGTTCCTAACCTTCAGGCACCATGAACCTCATTTTCAGAGGTTCTGAGCTATCGTAACTAAAGCCTAGTCTACACCATGGTGCTATGTCGACAGAAGCTATGTAATCTATGTGCCACAGACTGCATATCTTCCATCAATGTACTTACTTTTACTTACCACAGCATCTTCACTTGGCTGCATGGACAGGAAGTGCTCTCCCTTCAACGCAGTGTTACTCTTTTTGGAGGGGTAGAGTTACTGTGTCAAAGGGAGAGAGCAATTCCAGGATCAATTGAGTGGGTCTACACTGGTTGCTCAATTGATCCCACTGTGTTGATCCAAAGGGATCAATGCAGACTTTTCAGTATAGGCATAGCCTAACTCCCAAATAAGATCAAGGTGTCAAAAGATAGTCAGACAAAAATTGTGAACCCTCAAAATTAATGGCCATGTTTTAAAACTTTGGCCACATTTCATTTCAGTTTGGGAAAACATGGACTTCTAGGAATTGAGTTTAGTCATGTCAGGGCATTGTACACTGTGATGTCCTTAGAAGTGCTGCATGGGGGCTAGCAATTCTGGAAATGGTGATATTCAGGACAGTGGTACTGATCTACTGCTGAAGCACTGTAGGAGTTATTAATGGGACAAAGTGGAGAAGAATTCTAAGGCTATGTCTCCATCAGAAAGTTAGTTAAGACTTCCTTAGTCTGAATTAAGCAGTCCCTGGTTAGTTCAAAGTAACCTGAGGTTAGTTTGGAGTATCCACGTTTTTTTTAGTTCAAACTAGCTAAGCTGACTAGTTCGAAATAAAAGGTTAGTTCAAACTAGTCTATGCAGCTATTTCAATCTAATGGCTTAGATCAAACTAAAAAGGTTCAAACTAAGCTATTAGTCTGGGTCTACATCATGCTAGTTCAAACTTAAAGTTGAACTTTAAATTCAAACTAAGCGCTTACTCTGCACTAACAACTCAAACGTGTTAGTTTGGACTAAGCTTTGGCTAGTTTGAGCTAAGAAAATTCTTAGCTCAAACTAGCCAAAGGCTAGTGTAGACATGGGCTAAATTAGCCCAGATTAATCTTGCTTAGTCCAGACTAATTGGCTAGTGTAGACATAACCACAGAGTCTTCTGTGCTTCTTGCCTATTTCTCTTTGTTCCCTTCATTGTGCAGCTTTGGCCTTACTACTTCAAAATGGAGATCAATGACAATTCCAATGTCTCTGGCACCTGGGGAAGGCCTGTTGGTTATTCAAAGACATCAGCACAGACACCTGGGACTCTGCATCCCATTGTCTGAATGGCAGGAGGGGTATGGAACCATTCACTAGACTTACAAAATGGGGAGATAGGGTTTGGGGGCTCCATGGCTACTACTATATGGGGGAGGGTCCACCCCTTAAGATCAGAGTCATTTACTAAAGGTGATAAGTCCAGCCAGGGGCCATCTAACCAAACCTATTTTTTGGCTATTTCTCTATTTCTATTAGCTTCCTCTGCATAAGATCTCTGATATCATGACAATGAGCACAATATATAGATATATTATGGTTCACTGTTTCATCCGACTTTCTTGCCTGTGCTGGTGGTGCCATTTCTGAATAGCAGCCTCTTTATTGAGGTGCAGTTTTATTCTTTTGGTTAATTATTTTTTCTTATTGTGCGAACTATGCCTTAAAACACACTTGTATGCAAACATCAAACAAATACGCATATCTCAGCAAAACCAAAGGGGAAAAATCATACAGAGAAATACAGCATAAGCTTTTATATACAGAATTAATACAATTAATTATAGCAAATTTATGCTCAAATACAGGCCTCATCTTCTTAATATCTCTGGATGGTCTCTGATTTGATCAAATATTTTAATGTGGCAGATGCATTCATTCTCTTAATACATTGGGATATTGAAGGTACTGAGTCCAATGTCTCTTTGTACATTCTCTTGTCAGTGCTGCCCCATAAATTATTTTTGATGTCTCTTCAATGCAAATTTTGATAACTTTTTCAAAGTTGATGTCTTGTCTGCAGTTACCCTTGCCTTGCCAGGCCTGCTGCTGCTAATTGCATATTCTGCCTCATACTATTTTGCGGCTTCTGGCTACATAACTTTTACTTTCTCCCCTTTCTCCATTTTTGTCTTTTGTTTTGTATTATCTTGTTCTTCTTTTAACCCTGAAATTTAAATCTGTTCTCTTTAAACAGTTCTACATTGGCCTTTTTAAAAAATGATAGGATGCTACCCCTGGGCAGAACCCCAAGGATACTGGCTGGCAGGGTTGGGAAGAGGGGTGTACAAGCTCTCTTCCCCCAGATTTTACCAAATCACTTCTGTGAATGCTCTGTAGCTTTGAAAGTGGTGCTGACTGAGGATGGGAAGATGTAACATCCTTCTTTCACTAGACAGTAGATATCTCCGTCTCTGCTGAAATTAGTTTAGGACCTGAACAAACTTCCATTAATAGTCAATGAGTTGACTTTTGTAGACCTGGATCATACCCTAAACCAGTACTAACTCAGACATTATGCCTGTATCTTCATATCGGACATGATTTTGTGCAGGCGCAGTAGCCTTGTCAGTTTATATCATGGCTATCTGACATTGAGGAAGGGGAAGAAGCAGCAGTAGGAGGGGAAAGGGATTTCCTTCCGTGCCACTGCCTCCTCTGTGTATTCCCAAACTCCTCCCCAACCTGTGGCAAGAATTCTCAGCCAAGTTATATCAAATGCCCCTCTGAGAGTTTTTAGGACCCAAAACTCCTCCCAGTAGATATCCCCATGGGCTGTGTACTTTGGCTGTACAGTTTTCCAGTGCAGAAGGGAAAATAAAATGATCATTATCATCATGAAATTTATAAATTGAATCAGGCAGGCTATTTTAATTTCTTGGGAATCCTGTATTCAGATTCTTCTGATTTTCTTTTCTGAAGGCCATGTTGCCTTCCTTCTCAGGTTCATCAGCTTTGAACGGCGATGTGTCACTTCTTAACCTAAGGACTCTGAGCCCTAGTCTACACTTGTTGCACATTTCAGCAGCAGTCAATGGGAGATATACATAGTACATAAAATATCTTGTATATGTCCCATCACCTTACTAACTCCCACTTACCTCCCTATACATACTGCACTATGGCAACAAGAAATGCCATCTGGTTGACTCACTGCTAGTCCAGTTATGGGGCTGGAGTTACAGTGTCAAGCTGTAGATCAGTTGAGCATGTCTTGACTGTTCAACTAAACCCAGAAAACACCACTAAGGGTGGCAAATTTGCCAATGTCAGTATACGCATACCCTGAATTCTGACTTTTCTGCCCATCCACTGTTATGCAGTTTATTTTTTATTTCATTTTTTATATATCAATTTATTTATATATATATAATTTTAATATATTTAATATATTTTAAATATATATTTTATTATATTTCCGCTGCCACAATAAGAGTTTATTACATTAGAAAGTTTAAAACAGTACACACATTTTTTTCCTGTTTTGAAAATCAGACTATTTTGTTGATTTTGATTTGTGTGAAAATATTAACATTCTTCTGTGAATGAAACTCCTGATAGTGATTTATAATAAATTTATGTTCTTTTAGCACTTAGAAGCATCAAATAGACCGCAGCTGAGTTCTGCAGTTAGGCAAGGAACACCATATAACAAATAATGTACATGAGTAAAACCTCAGTTCCTTTCATAATTATCAGAAACCTGATATTTGATTTCTAATCAGGCATAGTTATAGCATGAATAATTAAATCTGGCTGATTCAAAACTACCACATACCCATGAATGATACTAAAATGTATAGAGACAAGGTGGGTGAGGTAATGTATTTTATTGGACTAACTTCTGTTAGTGAAAGAGACAAGCTTTTGAGCTATACAGACTCTTCTTCAGACCTGAGTAAGGTACTCAGAGTGTCACAGCTAAATACACAATTGAACAGGTAGTTTAGCATAAGTAGTTAGCATATATTCTATCTAAGGGATGATTTAAGTCCACACTGCTGTGATCATAGGACAAAAAGGAGGGTTATAGTGGATTACAGATTGTTGTAATAAACTTTGAATCCAGTTTGTTTATTAAGACCATGATTTTTAGAGTCTAGCAAAGTTATGAATTTAAACTCCGAGGCTTGTCTTTTGAAAGCGTTTTTCAGGTTTCTTTTGAGGCTGAGGACTGATAAATAAGATATATACCTGGGACTGACATGGAAATAACACCACTGCATACTAGGATTTATACACACTTTAAGAGTGTTCAGTTTAAAGCAAAAAAAAAAAGGAGTCACGTGGCACTTAAAGACTGACATTTATTTTTCGCACGACCTTTCGTGGGAGAAAATCCCACTTTGTCAGATGCTTCGAAGATGGGTGAACTTACAGAATGGAATGAAAATAAATGCAAGGAGGTGTAAAACATAGGGTCAGGTCATACAGTAACAGCAAATCAGAGCAGTTGTTAGGTTCAAACCCTGGGAAGCCTAAAGTCAAATTACCTTTTGTAATGGGAAAAGAACCCATAGTCTCGATTCAATCCTGCTTTCACAGAATTTAGTTTGCATATTAATTCAAGTTCAGCTGTTTCTCTTTGAAGTCTTGATGTCCCAGTCACATCTTTGACAATGGTCATTAACAAATCATTTATCGAGTGATTCAGGTCAAATTGCATGCAAATATTTGGTTTTATAAAAAGAAATGTTTACAAAACATAGGCTGCATACAAATATTTCTATAAAATCAACAAAAGGATAAAAAGATAAAATGAAAATAGTTTTAAAAAATCCCCAATATTGTTTTCAACCCAAAGTATTGCAGTGTTATGCTCATTCATAAGGACCTTAAAGTGATATTGAGTAGAAAAAGACTGAAGTGAAAAGAAGGTCTACTTTATTGTCTATATTGAGAGAAATGAAAAAAATATAATGGCAATAAAATATAGAAAAAATGTATTAGATTGTTTTAATATCTTAATTTTAATGATCAAAGGTACTATTTGTAATATGGGCAAGAAAATTGGTTTTTCAAAGTATTCATATCCCTAAAGTATTACTTTAGGTATATTCATGTAAATATATTCTTTTTTGTGCTCTGATAAAATGATGATAGCCAATTGTACCCAAATAAATAAAAATTCTAATGTTATTCACTGAAAAACTGCACTGCATTGCCATATATTATTTTCATACCGAGCATAAGGACATGCAGATAGAGCCTGAATATAATCAGAAGAGGTACTGTAAAACATATTTGTGACATCTCCTAACTTAACCCTCACCTAAGTGAGAGATTGGTGCATCATATGAATTAAACATAATTTCTTATTTATGTTCCATTACCCTCATATCAAAAGCTCTAGTTGCAGAGCAGTGTCACTGTGGATTCATTTAATAATATTGATGACACATCTAACAGAGAGAATGCAAAACAACAAGCAGTGCATAGCATGGTTTTATAAATCACTCTAGTAGAGAAGCTAGGCATTAATAACAAATCATTAATTCACTTAAAATTATACTAAGATACTCAAACTATGTGTGCATCAGATTGTACATAGCTGTCACTTCTGGTACAATGATGGAAATAGGCAACAGCTGACACAAAGACATTCTAAGTCAAATTGTGTAGACCAGATTTAAGAATTAATCCGTTTTAGATTCATCCTCATTCCCTCCTTAAAACAAGAGGAGATCTCAAACAAAAAATGAAACAATTCTATCTTGATACTATTCTAATTCTTCATAGCCAACTACATTGGTGCCTGCATTAGTGAGCTATCCTTTCAATTCTGTAAAGAACCAATTAAATAGCACAGATTTCTAGTTCAGTAAATATTTAAACAATCAGGATTAGACTAACTATTTTTGGCCTTTTTGCTTCACTAAATGGGCTACATTCTGATAACCTTACTCATGTTAAGTAACAGCACCGTATTACATAAAAGGTCCCATGTCACTTGACTAGTACCTCAGTCCACAAGGGTTCTAATCAACCTTAGTGGGACTGTTGCTGAAATAAGGCACTACTCAGTGTGATTAATAACGCCAGAATCTGATCCATAATGTATACTGAATTTAAATTAACATTAAGCAGCAGGGAAGCACAGACGAAATTGACTTACACAAAGAATCACTGATGTGAAAGATAGTCTACAGATGTTAAAGTCATATAGTTGACCCTTCTGCCAGGATAAATTTGTTCCTTACAAAATAATTTCTAGTAGTTTGTGAAGTTGAGTTTTAACACTGCTTTCCATGATTATGATACAGATTAAATGTTGCTCTTTGTGCATGTTTGTGGGACAGATACAAAGATATTTAATAATCCTGTGGAGGATCCTGCCAGCCAGCTGGCGGGGAAGGCTCCCTGCAGGGGATCCTGCTGGCCAGCCAGCGGGGAAGATGCCCCACTGGCCAGGGGCTCCCCTGTCCAGGGAGCGCTGGCGGCTATCTTCACTGGCATTCCCCAGACAGAGAAACTTCCAGGGCTTCCCTGTCCGGGGAGAACTGGTGGCTCTCTTCTGCGGCACTCCCCAAACAGCGGAGCCCCAGCGGCAGATTCCCAGGGCTCCCTGGACAGGGAATCCCTGGTGGCTGCTTCTCTGGGGCTCCCTGGACAAGGAAGCCCCAGCAGCCACTTCTTGGGGCTCCCTTGTCTCCAGGGAGCCCTGGTGGCTCAATTCTGCCAGGAAGCCACGACTCCCTTCTTGCTGGGGAGCCACGGCTCAGCAAGAAAGGAGTCCTGATTCCCTGGCAGAAGGGAGCCACTGGGGTGCTGCCAATAGGGAAGCCCCAGGAAAGGAGCCCCAGCAGCCGGCTTCTCTGGGGTTCCTTTGTCTGGGGGCTGGGGGTGGGGCACAGACAGGGAAATCCTGGTAGCCACTTCTTCAGGGCTCCCCTGTTTGGGGAGCCCTCGAGGCTTCCTTCTCCCAAGGAGCCATGGTGCCCTTCTCCCTGAGAGCAATGGGTTCAGGGAGACGGGAGCTGCAGGTACTGGGGAGAAGGGATCAGAGTGTCCCCCCCCCCAAGGGATCAGGTCATACAGTAACAGCAAATCAGAGTAGTTGTTAGGTTCAAACCCTGGGAAGCCTGAAGTCAAATTACCTTTTGTAATGGGAAAAGAACCCATAGTCTCGATTCAATCCTTCGTTCACAGAATTTAATTTGCATATTAATTTGAGTTCAGCTGTTTCTCTTTGAAGTCTTGATGTCCCAGTCACACCTCTGACGATGGTCGTTAACAAATCGTTTATCAAGTGATTAGAAAGATGGAAGCGCTCAGCAACTGGTTTTTTTGTTTTGTGAGTTCTGATATCAGCTCATTTATTCTTCTGCGAAGGGATCGACCTGTTTGTCCAATGTATAAGGTCAGGCTTCCCAGGGTTTGAACCTAACAACTGCTCTGATTTGCTGTTACTGTATGACCTGATCCTATGTTTTACACCCCATTGCATTTATTTTCATTCCATTCAGTAAGTTCACCCATCTTCAAAGCATCTGATGAAGTGGGATTTTCTCCCACAAAAGCTCATGTGAAAAATAAATCTGTTAGTCTTTAAGTGCCACATGACTCCTTGGTTTTTTTGTGGTTTGTTTTTTTTTCTGGACTAGACTAACACAGCTATCCCTTTGGAAATTGCCAAAATATAGTCACCTACCTTTTTTCTAGCTTTTACTCTAGTTGTAATATTAAATTCTAATAAATATTAAAACACAGAACTAGCTATAGCAAATGTTACACTTCTTGTACTTTGATACAGTGATTAATAATCAGTCAATGTCTAAAGAAAGCTATTCTTAGTTTGATGCTGTTTTGGTAATGCTACTGCTGTTTTACTTCATTCATACAGACTCTCTGAATGCATAGCTTCAGAATTTGCAGCAGGCAGTCAACTTTCAGATAATGAATTCTCTGTAGTGTGCTGCCCAGCTGTGGTTAAAAGTACTTTCAGCCTTTGGCAAATGCTCTCTTAGTGAGAGTATATCTGCAGGAATACACAAGCTTGAAAGGTATTATTACATTGCTATTTATTATGCTAATTTAGTTAAGGAACTGTCAGAATTTCATTGTAAATCTTATTTTCAAGGGACTCATAAATCAACCGTGAAACGTATTCTGGGGAAAAATTTCTAATATAGACGAGAAGTCCTAATACCATTATTATTTTGCCAATTCAAAACAAAAAAATCAACAAAGCTCAATAAAAGCATAGTCATTAATTTTTCAAATAAGAAGAAAACTTAAACAAATTAAGAAAACACTATGCATTAGAGCAGAGCAAAACTTGAGTTTCACTCATCTTAAGGTCTTGTTACTAAAGCTGAAAGTCTAATTAAAAAATCAATAAAACTTCAAAAACTTGTCATGAGCTTTGGGCTTCCTACAGTTTGAAAACCAAATCCACTCCTTTTATTAATGGTTTCCTCCTTCTAAGACACGCACCCTTATTTCCGAAGTCTTGGGAGGCTCAGTTGCCTGCAGTCCCTCAATCTAATGATACTGAAGAGGGTTCATTAGTCCTTTCACAGATCTTTTAAGGTCTATTTTATATGCACTCTGGTGCCTAAATCCATAAAATCCCACAGTAACAGTAAGGGTATGTCCACATGTCTCTTCTATTTCGAAATGACCCTGGTTATTTCAAAATAAAAAAGATTAGGTCCACACAATGTTTTCTTATTTCAAAATGATGGGCTCTGTCATTTCGAAATAAGAAACGTCATTTTGAAACAGCTTAAACCCCATTCATTTCAAAACGGCTGTTATTTCAAAATGGTTATTTTGAAATAAGGCCGTTTGGACATGTTATTTGGAAACATCAACATTGTTTCGAAACAACTGTTTCGAAACAACATGTCCAAATGCCTTATTACAAAATAACCATTTCAAAATAACAGCCGTTTTGATAGCAGGCTTTCCCTTAATTCGAATTAACATTTTCTTAATTCAAATTAACTTATTTTGAAATAAGGACTTTATTTCAAAATAACTCATTTCGAAATAACTTATTTCAAAATAATGATGTATGTGTAGACATAGCCTAATAGTAAACCTCTAGTTCTTCTTCGAGTGCTGCTCAGATGCATTCAGTAATAGGTGTCTCCGTGCCGGAGCACCGGATTGTTCGGAAGAAAACTTGTCCTAGCCTGTCAGAAGAGGGGAGGCAGCCACTGCCCCTCGCGCCACCCGCGGCTATATATACAGCCGCCTCCCCGTCCCCTCCTCAGTTTCATTTCTTCCACCTTGCACATCAGAATTGGAACGTCCACTCCTTGCAAATTGCAAGCAGCCTGTCCCTTTGTCTTCATCTTACTGTCCAGCTGGAAGCACCTCTTCGTAGATTTAACTCCACCACAAGAGTCCCCACCACTGGACCGAAACATCGCGCCGACGATGCCGGGGTTTAAACCCTGAGCCAACTGCGGCAAGGCCTTCCCCCGGGATGACCCCCACGTGAAGTGCCTTAGGTGCATGGGCAAAGACTACATGGTCTCGGCTTGTTCCATTTGTCTCTCCTTCAAACCCAGAATGATCAAGGAGAAGGAACAGCAATGCTGTGCCCTAGCCTTGGAGGAGGCTCGGCACCCTTTGCCCAAGGCTCCGGGTTCATGCCCAGCACCGAGACCCAGCTCGGCGCTGGAGTCTATGCAGCACCGTACCACCAGTAGCCGCCGCCGCCGCCACCACCGCACCACCTCAGTGCTGACTCCGGCACCGCAGCACCTACCCGGTGCCTTGGCACCCTGGAGTCCATCGAGGTCGCCCTCAGTTAGCCCGGCACCATAGCCTTGGCACCGTGCCATGTCATCTCCGGTGCCGACGGCACAGTACAGTCCGGCCTCACTGGTGCCGAGCTCACCCCAGCACCGCCTGATTCCACCCTTGGCACCGCAGAGCCCAGTGCCGCAGGAGCAGGAGCCTTCCCGCCCAGGCAGCCCTCCCTCCCCCAGCGAAGACTTGCCATCGACTCAAGTAGAGTCGCTCTTCGTCCTGTCCACCCCAGAAGCAGTGGAGGTGGCGCGAGCCCTGCTGCTTCTCCCAACACCCCCGCCCCACTTCCAACCAGAAGGGGCAAACCAGCCTCCATCTTGAAGGCCTGGGTCCACCCAGGATGCTCACCCTCACCCCACAGCCCCCCATCTTTCACTCCAGCGGAGGCTGGCACCACTCCGCCACCGGTACCAGGCCGAGAATCTTGGTCCCCCTCCCCTGGAGGAGGGACCTTCCAGGGGCTCCAAACGGCCTCGGCGCCGTACATTGGCCCCATCACCCTTCTGGTTTTGGTCACAGGAATGGTTCCTTCAGGGAACTCCCTCTCCTCCATGGCAGGCTCCCGGTGCCGCACTGTCCCCAGCACCGGGGTCTTATACGGGGAACCTTTCGGTGCATTCTGACTTGTTGCGCCGGGCTACGGCCCACTTAGGCATGGAGGTGGAGCCCTTGAGTCTTCCCCCGATACCCTCTTCGGGCCGGTCTTCGCCTCGACGGCGCCCTTAGCAGTCCCGCCGCACCCAAGCGTATGGGACCTCGTACACTCCTGGTGGCAGAGCCCAAGTTCCGTTCCCCTGGTTTCGGATACGGCGAGTGTGAAATATCAGGTATCCAAGTTGGACTACCCCTCCATTGTTGGCCACCCAGTTCCCCCAAGGGACGTGATCCAGATGGCAATGGGGGCTGGGGAGCCCCCCCAGGACCCCCTCCCACCCTCTAGGGATACCAGGGGGCTGAATCTGCTAGCCCATAAGGTTTATTCCTCATCAGCCTTCCAATTACACGTGGCAAACAGCCACGCTATAACCAGCAGATACCTGCTGGATGTCTGGGAGTCACTTGAAAAATTTAGAAGTCTGCTTCCACCTGAGGCCAGGGAAGAGTATGATGTCTTCCTGGAGGAAGGCAACATAATCTCACAAGACCTCCTCCTTTTGGCACACGATGTGGTGGACACCGCGGCTTGCACCATGGCCTCAGCGGTTACCATCCGCAGGGTGGCATGGCTTAGGGAGGCTAGAGCGCCTCCTAATGCACAGCAGGCAGTTCTCGACCTGCCCTTTGAGGGGGATGTCTTGTTTCCCCCGAAACCCTCTCCATGGTGGGCACAGCCTGGGATCCCTGAAGATAGGCTAAATATTTTGGCTTCCTCCCTCCTGGACCCAAGCCCCTGACTTAGTCCCCCACCTTCTCAAGGTTTCCTTTCCTTCCCGCTTTATCTATGGCGAGGAGTGGGTCTTTGCCCTCCCTCTCACAGGGAGGGGCCCCTCTGCTCACCGCCCACCCTTTTTGACCCTCGGGTGCGGGGACATTAGGGCATCAACGCCGCAGACAGCCACAACCCCTCCCCTCACCCAGGGAAGAGAGGTTCAGTGGGAATCACTCCAAACCCTTCTTTGGTTCTTCCCTTCTCCACTACCATGCAAGCAGACCTTAGCTAGGGACACCAGGGTCCCAACAATACAACGATGCCCCCCTACACTGACAGTACCCCAGTACTGTGGTTTACCCTTCCCTCACCCCTTAAGCAGTGACTTCCCCAAAGATAAAAACCGCCCCTCTTTCTCCTCCTCTCAACCCACCCTTCCCGGTTATTTTTCCCTACCATGTTCCCCACTCCAACACCTCACTGAGGAATGGAGGCGCGTCTCATTGTAGCCCAAGCCGCTGTGGGGGCTCTGAGATGCGCACATTCAAAGCCTACCCACAACAGAACTGTGCCTGTGGCCATGATGCCTTTCCCAGGTAGGTCCCCTCGTGTCCAGATCAGGGGAAAGGGAGGGGATACCCCTGGTCGCACCATTGGTTTGGTGGGCACCTGCCACTGCAACCCCAACCCCATTTCAACAGGAATATCTCCTGCTCACTGAAGGGGACACATCCGCGTAGCCAGAGTGGATCCTTACCTCTGTAGGGGGCCAAGGTAAATGGCCCACTCCTCCTTTTCCCTCCCTTATAGGAACTACAGTTCCACACCCTCACCTTCTGGTGATTTAGTGAGAACCAGGGCTCCACTTTAGGAACCCTCGCCCTCTGTCTGCCTCTCTTCGAGGCAGCCAATTTTTCTCCCGCCCTCACCAAAAGCATGGGCCGGGTGCACCCCCTTCAAACCCCAACAGGCAACCCTAGAGGGAACACCTAGTTGCAACCCTATGTTGGGAAACTGTGAAGGGTCCATCCCTTCGAGTGTTCTCCTACCCATACTTCCCACCTCATCTGCTGCCTTTCTGGGCAGCTGTCCATGTCAGACAGAGGGGTCCCTTTATTCCCAGGGCACATGTATTACCTCTCTTGCTCTTTGGACCTGTCCCTTACAGGACACTAGCCTCCCCCAGCCCCTGTTTTTCCTTGGAACCATCTCACTATGCCAATCGTAGACCTTTAGTGCTACCGCGGGTTCTTCCCATGTGCGTTGGTTGAGCCTGGTAGTTCTGCGGTTCCTTTTTCCAGTTTTCAAGGACCCGTTCACACCCACTGCCTGTCCACTGGCGTGATAGACAGAAAGCCAATTTCCCTACAACATCCAACAATTTGGGGTTGCACTCCCCTTTTATTCGGCCTCTAGCTCCCCTCCAGGGAGAAAATTTCGTTGGGTACTCTGACCCTGGAGTGTCTCTGAGATGAGGCAGCTGCCACTCTGTAATGGTCTCACTTCCTAGCTTAGGAAGGAACCTCCCTTGGCGTCAGGGTTCTTTGAATATCCATGTATTGAGGAGTTCCTCCTTGGCAGCCTTGGCATGGCAGAGTGGTAGCGTATCCATCTGGCAAGGACCGTAGGTACCGAGACCGTGACCTTGCACGGCACTCCTTCAAATCTTTTGGTCATCAAGGGGGTGACCAGATAGTAGCAGGAGTTTCTCTCCCTCTCTTTTTCTTCCCCCTCACACTTTAGTGAGAGCTTCCGCGATGCAAACCCTGCAAGCTTAGGCCCAGCGGGGTTCTTCTCTGCATTCTTCTACCCACAGGCCCTAGTAGGACTCATCAGCACTGCCTCAGGCCACCTTGCTGTTGTTGACCTCACCAGAACCTCTCTCCTACGAGAACCCGGTCCTGGTGCCTGTTCGGCTGAAAACGTGCGCTTCTGTATTACCACATTCTTAGCTGGCATACCATAGGCCTCCGTCCTGCTCGGCTCGACTCTGTATGCCGCTGTTTAGTGTCTCATGGTCTTCTCAATTGTCCTCGAGTCCATCTTACAACCTTGTATCCTCATTCTCACTCATTTTAACCAAAAGGCTATGTTTGGTCGCGACCTAGATAAGGGATATGGTCATGCCCTTACTACTTCCTGCACACCCAGTAGTCACCAGATTGGTCCATAACCTCTTGGCTCCAGCTAAGCCTTTGGGTGATCAGTCTCTGCCCTGTCTTTGTTCTCATGCGAGACACGACAATATGGATAGACTCGTTAGCATTCAGTGTTCTCCTTCGAGTCCATGTGGCAAGATCTATGACCAGACACTACAGTCTGCCAGTCATACTCCACATTTTCTACTATGCAGAACATCTAACACAACCCGTTATGTTTAGGTTGCGTTCTTTACTCCAATTATGGTGACCTTGTTCCGACCTGCTTACGCATTATGCCTCGGTGGGTTCGGTTCTGCCTCTGTCCTGGGTTGGCCCTCAGCTTAATTCTTCTGGGCCTCTCAAGGCCTGCTTGTCTCCTTACTCCGGTGAGCATCTTGTTGCTGGGCCTCTTCCTTATGGGGCTTGTTGCTGTGCTGAAGGCAGAAGATCCAACTGCACCTGCCATCCATCAGCATGGATGGTAGTCACCTATTACTGAAAGCATCTGAGCAGCGCTCGGAGAAGAATGGTGGGTTACTCACCAGTAACCGTCCTTCTTCAAGATGGGCTGCTTGGATCCATTCAGGTCCCTTCCCTCCATCCCCGCTTTTGGAGTTGGCGACTCTAAGGAACTGAGGAGGGGGCAGGAAGGCGGCCGTATATATATCCTTGGGTGGCGCGAGGGGCGGTGGCCGCCTCCCCTCTTCTGACAGGCTAGGACAAGTTTTTTTCTGACCAATCCAGCGCTCCGGCATGGAGACACTTATTACTGAATGCATCCGAGCAGCCCATCTCGAAGGAGGATGGTTACTGGTGAGTAACCCACTGTTCATACTTCTCCTTTCCTGTTCATTGGTCTCTGTGGCTCCAAACATCCCAGAACCCTTTTATTGCAGTTGCAAGAGGTTTACTCAGCTATTAGTCAGTCCCTAGATGTGTAGCCAAGGAGATCCCAAAATTACCCTAGCAAATGCTCATAAAAATTTTTGTGGTGTCCAGAAAGGCAAAGAGAGTAGGATGTGCTTGGACTTTTGGATTCATTCAAGTTTGACACTAGGGAACAGCAGCCTATTGAAAAGCTTAATGTCGGAACATCATTACAAAGTACTAAAAGACAAACCTCTAGAAGCTTAATAATGAAAAAAGGCTAATTGCAGCCTGTAACTACTGAAACTAATGGGTTTTATACAATTTTACTATCTTCTTTATAAATCTAACAAGGGAATATGCAAACTCCTAGACTCTCCAGGGCTGAAGGTCATGCCATATGTCACTGTAAAGTAAGTGTTCCAGTAAGTCCTTATATTTGACCAATGGCTTCAATAGCTGTTAATGATCCACTTTAAAGTATGATACCAACCCATAAATGTATGATTTGTTCAGTAGATGTGCTAGGACTGCATTCACTTTCATGGATAAAATCCAACAAAAATTAAATTCTAAAATGTATCTTATTTACAGTGAATACAAATCAGTTTCTTGGGCAGGTAGCTAAGCAAGGGCTTTGTATTAAAACAGGTATGTAAAAGTAGAAAGAAGTCATGCATGTACATTTGCTACCACAACTGCATCTGAGGAAGCAGACTGGAAAATGGGCAGGGGTTAAAGTGGGCCAGAACACGGAGGAATGCCATTCTGGGGCCCACTCTTCCAGGCCCCCTATGCTCCATTCTGGGGCCCAGCATTTAAAAACAGCAAGTCCCAGAACACAGCGTTCCAGTTCCATTTTCTATTTTTAGGGGCCCAAACGCTGGGCCCCTAAAAATAGCAGGCCCAGAATGGCATTCTGCAGCTTTCCAGCAGGCAGATGGAGAGTGGAGGGGGTATGCCCAGCTCCCCTGTGCATGCACAGACTGCACTTGGAGGCAGAAGCCTACAAGCGCAGCCTGCAGGCTGCATTGTCTCCTGGCCCAGTGCACAGCTGCCGGTAAATACTAGGGCGGACCAGCTGTGCTGGGGAGGGTGGTATTGGGGGCACCTGAGCTGGGGGTGGGTACTGGGGGCAGGGAATGGATTTTGAGGGTGGGTATTGGGGGCTGGGGTGGATTTTGGAGACAGGGGAATTGGTATCAGAGTCAGTAGCTGGGTTGCAGGAGGGGGGCCCGGACATGCAGGGAGGGCCCACCCATGTGGGAAGGGGGCCTGCCTGATTAGGAGGGTTCCAGGGCCCACCGCATTATATTTTAACCCCTGAAAATAGGGGTGCATATGTCTAAATTATATCAAACAGGAAAAACACAGAGGCAAAGATCAGACAATGCAGATGTAAATTTCTCCAAGCTACTCATTAAGACACAACTGTGCTCAGTTTGTCTGGGTGTGGAACTCAGGAGGAAGCAGAAGGAATATTACTTCCCTTTGAAACCCTGCACCAGAGCTCATCAGAGTTTGTGCACTAAGAAAGCACTATGGTGATGAAGAAAGCACAGGACCAACTCCCAAACAATGTTCAAGAGAGCTGGCATTGTATATGTGCATAGGAAGTAAATGTTACACCTTTTGAAACTCTGGTACAGCGGCTGCATTCCTGAAACTCCAAGAAGCATTATGGCTCTGATCTGCAATCCAGCTGGGACTGTGAAATCTCTCAGGATGAGCAATGTGTGGCTCTTGCTCAAGAGTTACAATTGAGCCCCTTAACAAAATGCTTGAAAAGGCCACCAAAGAAACTGTCCTAACTGGATTATTCAGGGAACATAAAATGAAGTAACCAGTTAGGAAAAACTCTGCTCAACTGCAAAGAAAAAAGAAAAATACTATTGTATCCTGAAAACATTCTCTGAAGTCTTTGTGTGGGCCAGAAATGTGAAAGCTAGCTGCATCTTTTCTACAGAACCAAGATCAAATGTCATCTTTGTCTTCAGAAAAAAAAAAAACCTTCTCTTTCTGACATAAAACAAAAGTGACACAGAAATCCCTTGGAACTCTTGGGCTTTTGTCAACAGGGACAAATTTTTACTGAGTTAAAAAATTGGGTCTTAATCAAGACATGCCTTATGCACTTGTGCAGGGCAGGGAAGGGAATTTGGTATTCTTTTCTTCCTTTATACATGCCATCCTGATTATTGGTCTGTGCACAGACAAGAGAGTAGTGACCTCAGGCTCAGAATTATGACTTCTAATGTGCCAGCTGCTGCAGCTGAGCTGACAGTGAGAGGAAAGTAAGCTGCATCAGTTGTAAGCCTGGTACAGTTTACTTCTCCTCTGGAGCACGGGGGTAGCAGGACTGAATTCTGCATGAGGCTACGCCTACACTACAGCTTATGTTGGCCTAATTTATGTCACTCAGGCATATGAATAAACCACCACCCTGAGCAACATAAGTTACACCAAGATAAGCATCAATGTGGACAGCAGTATGTCAGCGGGAGAACTTCTCACATGAACATAGCTACCACCATTCATGGGGACTGAAGTACGTAAAGCGATGGAAGAGCTCTCTTCCGCTGGCTTAGAGCAGCTACATTAGAGAGCTTACAGTGATGTAGCCAAAGCCTGAGAGTTACAGTTCTCTGCTTGGTTTGTTCTTACCACAGCCCATTCCTTCTGGTCCCATAGCCTACCCCTTCCTAAGTCAAAATATTAAAATGAACTGCAAATGGGAGAAAGTTGCATTTCTCACCAATTGATGTATTAACAGTTAGTGTAAAAAACCAGTCCGGATTGGGTTCAGAAAGAACATCAAACTCTGATTACACTTTTACCCTTCTTTGCTGAGATCAACTCAAACAAAAGAAACTTAAAGAGTGCTATTGAACCCTATATAGTGACAATCTTCCTCTTCAAAGGTGTGCACAGTGAGGGGAGCATAGCCTCCTTTTAACACTGACAGAGGGGGACTGCTCTCTCTACTCCCTGGTGGGTGGAGCTAGGGATGCCACTCCCACCCCAACAGCAGAAGACAGGTGGGACTGGAGGTATAAAAGGCGGGCCCTCCAACTCAGTTGTGTGAGACCTGGAAAAGGAAGCAGATGTTTTTTGCCTGCTTCTGAGCCCTGTGCCCAAGAGAGAGAGATCTCTACATCAAGGACTCAGTGGAGGTGCATGAAATGCTGAGTACGAGTACCCAGAGGAGCTATGGAGACTGCTGTTGTCTCTCCACACTGGGGAGACAGAGGAATCCCAGGAGACAGAGAGATATTCCTAAAAGGTAGCTCTGAGACACAAGACAACAATCTGGCTGTGTTGCCAGAATTCATGTACCAGTATGCATGTTTCAGTGGTACTCTGCTGACCCAGTGGTGGAACCATCCACCATTGCTGGGGCTGGGACTCAGTGGAGTAGAGATGCTACCTACCCACCCTAGGCCAAGAGTCCTGCATTTATCTGCTGTATGCTTGAGCCAGGACACCAGGTGAAAGACCACTCACAGTGCTGCCCTGGCCAGAGGCCTGGAACCCATTGAGTGCTTACTGCTCTGCCCTGCCTAGAAAGCCAGAGCCTCAAAACAGCTAATTCCTCATAGAGCCTTGTCTTTATAGAGACATGATAGAGAGAGGGTTGGGCCCCCCTCTGAGACTGATGGGCAGGGATGGCCAATGCGGAGGAATGGTCTATGTCTACAATAGAAATTCAGCAGCGACACACCCATCTTCGAAGCATCTGACAAAGTGGGATTTTCTCCCACAAAAGCTCATGCGAAAAATAAATCTGTTAGTCTTTAAGTGCCACACGACTCCTTGATTTTTTTACAGCTACTGCTGCTGTAGCTTGTAGCATAGACACAACAGCAACAGAAAGGGTTCTTCCATCTCTATACTAACTCTCCCTCTCCGAGAGGCAGTAGCTAGGTCAACAGAAAAATTTCATCTATTGACCTAGGGGTGTCCACACTGGGGCTTAGCTTGGCTTCATTGCATCTCTCAGGGAGTGAAATTCAGACCCCTGAGTGACAAAACTGCGTCAACCTAATTTTGTAGGTCATTGCCAGATACCACCCTCCTGTGGCATTCAATGATATTTTCACAGTGTCAAGTTACATTAAGAGTTTACCAGTTTAAAACTGTTTTTCATTTTATAGTCACTCAAAAATAGCTTTGATTTGTTAAAAATAAAATAGAAAACAATTTACAAGTAGATAGTAATCATATGACCTAATAGCCCATGTTATTTCGAACACAATAAAAGGTCTGGCTAAAAACATCCGTGGCCTTTTGAGCAACCCTAGGGACACTAGCTCCAAAGAAAGGCCTAGGGACACTAGCTCCAAAGAAAGTCTCTCCACACAAAGGAAAGGTCAGCCTACCATGGAAGGCAGGAAATTTCCAAAGACTCCCACTCCACAGACTGCATGGCACAGTTTTGCTGGCAAGGCTGGTGAGGCAGGATAAAACAACCATTCATCTCTCTATCAGGGATAACCAGTGCATGGAAATTTACAGGGACCATAGAGACTCCTCAACCACCCTCATCTCAGAAACGGGGAGTGGACTCAGTCTGGGCCCAGCCTTTAAAAGAGTAAGCTTAAACAGCAACAATGGTACAGTACATGGACTAGCTTAGGTTCTTTCTACTACCCATGGTAGGTTGCTAGTTTGTTATGTGCATAGGAAAGGAGAGAGATTTGGACCCTGTTATGGGATGCACATCTGTGCACCCCAGGTTTATGACCTAGATGATTGTCCTGTTCCCTTGTGCACTGTGACTGTACAAATTTTATGCCAATTAGGCCATACAAGGTACCTTTGTGAATGTTCATAACATATGCTATATGATTACTATGGTATCATGTTTCCTGCAGCATCATGCATGTGCACAAACATCAAACATGTTTTCCATGGCTCATGGGGGCAGGAGACAGACCCAACTCTCTTCCAGCAACATGTAAACAGCCACAGCTATGAGCAAGCAGGTACCTGGAGGAGGCAACAACAACTATGCTAATTGAGGTCAGACTATACAAAGAGATCACCTCTGCCAAGAAAGAGAGGGGTCAAGGGGGTTTGGAAACAGAGACAGATGCTTGGAATGATTTGGGGCTTTTTGCCTGGGAAACTCCATCTTGAAACAGCTTCAAGCAAGATCTGGGCCCTGCCTCATCTCAGGCAGAGACTGGCTGCACAGACATCTGACAGCCAAACATCTTGAGCATAAACTTGGACTATGAGTTCAGTTTAGGTAGAGATATTAGGTTAGTACGTGTTCTTTACCTTTTACTTCCCTGTGGTCACTCCTGACTCATTTATATTATGATTCTGCCTTGACTGGCTATTTTCTCACTTAAAATTGTAATCTGATCAATAAACTAGTAGTAATTTTATCTAAAGCTGTGTAGTCTTTAGAGGGTATGAGTGAGAAAGGCTAGGCACATTCAACTTCTTTGTTAAATGGACAGACATGAATATATGGTGATTGGGAGTGGTCCCTGATCCCTGTAAGACAGTGACTCTCGGTGAGGTAACTAGGACTGGGGGTACTTGCTTGCGGACCATCCCTTGAGTAGCCAGAGGGCATGCACCGACTGCTTGCAACCAACTGCACGCAAGAGGCTGGTGTGGACTGACTCAAGAATGAGTGGTCACCAGGTGATGTGGGGTAAATCGGGGTTTGGGAGTGGGAATTGGAGGGGGTCACAGTGGTACACTGGATCAGATCTGGGGAGAGTCCCAGATTCATAACCCCCCCCCCCCAATTACACTGACTCCAGCAAGGATGAGATTTGTCTGATACATAGTCAGCTGCAGACAAGGACAGGCCCCTTCCCTCCCTCCGAATGGTGCTGAGTATTGCAACTCCTATTGATTGTGATGGCTTCTGAGCAGCCACGCAGTGCATGACAGGTGTATGTGGAGGAAGGCTTGCAAAAGAAAGCCCTTCTATTTGCATCTCCACAGAAAGGCCTTATGCCACAGTAGTTCTTTTGCTTTAGAAAACACTTTTCTTCTCCCGCAACCAGAAGCGCTGCTGGCCTGGGAAAAGACCTGGGGCTTGATGTGCTGGGACTCAGTGCTGGAGCCCTGTAAGCCCAGCACCAGTGATGCCGCTACCCGCAAACCCAGGAGCCCACTCCTCTGAGTAGGGATGGGGAGGAAAAGGCATGGTGCTCCAAAGAGAAACAATCTGTTCTACTTTAAGGAATAGAACAGAGAACGTATTCCCTTGCTCAGTGAGCAGCCCTGAGACAGACAGTTACTCATCACTTGTGTAGTGTGGCTTTGCACTGCCTCCCATACAGGTCTGTGGCATAAATGCAACAATGCAGCACGTAAACAGCAACTGATGTTACTTGGCACCTCTCAGGTTTAGGCCCTGAAAGAGTTACAATGGGTGCCCTTAAATACATGTCAACTCAACCTCAGACAGGAGGTTGTACCTCTGACAAGAAGCTATTTATCTTTTTACATAACTACTGCATGTGACCCTAAGAATACCTCAATCAGTTGGCCTACTTGTCACAATGTATACACAGACGTTTGTATTAATAGACCATTGGGAAATTAATAACTCGCTGATCATGAATATTCTTGCATGATTCATATATGGCATATCCAGTGGTTAAAGTATAATTTGGTGGGCCTTGGAACTCTGCTAATTGGTGGGCCCCTTCCCATGTTGTCTGGGCCCCCTTCCCACATGTGTGGGCCCCAGCCTGGCAAGGATGAGGACACAGGATATGGAGGAATGGAGCAGGGGCAGGAGGTAGGGATGCTGAAGGGATGGCTGGGGGTGGGAGCAGGGGCAAGGGCAGGTGATGGGGACATTGTAAAGGAAGGTGGGAGGCTGTAGGTGATAGGGTTGTGAAGGGGGGCATGGGCAGGAGACGGGGCAGAAAAGGGGTGGATGGCAGCAGGAGGTGGAGATGGTGGAGGGGGCCAGGGGCAGGAGATGAGGGCAAAGAAGGGGGGGATGGTGGCAGAAGGTGGGAGGCAGGGGTAGGAGATGGGGCAGAGAAGGGGTCATTGGTGGCAGGAAGTGGCGCCAGGGGCACAAGGTTGGGGTGCTGAAGGGGGGGCAGGGGAAGGAGATGGGGCAGAGAAGGGGTGCATGGTGGCAGGAAGTGGGAAGCAGGGGCAGGAAATGGGGGCAGACAAGGGTTGGAGCAAGGTATTTGGAGGGTTGGAGCTGTAGATAAATGGGACACTGGGCTGCTTGCCCACCCAGCACCCCTCTGCGGCCTTGGGGAGCTGGGGAACCCCAATCACAGCCAGCCTGGTGGGAGAGAGTCTGCCCAGCCACTTCCCATGCCAGCACCAGCCATGACCCACCTTGCTGCCCAGGGCCTGTGCTGTGGAGCCAGTGCAGCCTCAGCTCCATGCTCCTGGCTCCTGCTTTTCCTTTGGCCCAGGCCCACCCCCAGGGCACCTTGCCTGTCTGACAGAGTGGAGCAGCACCCCACGGGCTGCTCCTTCTGCCCTGAGCCAGCACTGACTGAGCATGCTCAGAAGCTCTGAGCACACTCAGTCAAGGTAGGCTCAGGGTGGGTGATTTAAAATCTCCCAGCCTGGGGAAAGCTCCTCACCCTGCTGGAATGTGCCGGAAAGTCATTCCAAGGTCTTCTATTTTTAGGGGCTCAGCATTTGGCATGCCCCTAGAACTAGAAAATGGAGCCAGAATGCTGTATTCTGGGGCCCACTATTTTTAAATGGTGGACCCCAGAACACAGCATTCTAGCTCCATTTTCTAGTTCTAGGGGCCCTGGAATGCTGAGCCCCTAAAAGCAGTGAGCCCCGGAATGCTGTTCCGGTGCACTCTGGCTTACTTTAAACCCTTGGTATATCTACAAAAGACTTTAGAAATATGCTTGAGATATGGTGTTCAAATGTATTTGGCAAGCAATGCCCCTAAACTATGCATGTTCCAGACAAAGGAATGAGGTTCCCCCTGCTGGAATGTGCCTCCAATGTAAATTAAGCAAGGCATGACCAAAGACAAACACATTTACATACACATTGAACAAAGCCATCAAAGGAGAAAGCAAGGAGAGATCACCACTTAAAAATGCCCACAGAAGCCTGCGTGTGTCTTGAAGTAAGGCCAGTGAGGTTTGGGAAGATATGAGGAAAGAGGAAAAAAGCCATTTCAGTAGCCAGTACTTGAGGAACTAAGGGGGCCATAGTTCCAGAAACCAGAGAACTCTGGATCCTTCAAGCAAAGGGACTTAAGTCTCTGGATACTGAGTGGGGGTGAACAACCTGCTTAGACACACATTTTTACCTTTGTTTGTTTTTATCAGTTTCTATCTCCATTCCTTATACTTGGTATCATTTAAATTTGTGGGGTTTTGTACTATAAACCAATGCAGTGTTTTGGTTAAGATTGAGAGCTTGTTAACTCTGCTTAAGGAAATAAAGGCAACAGCTCTTTAAGGAAGCAGCAAACTTAACATCTACAAATGTTCACTGAGACAGCTGGACACTACCGGCCAGACTGTTGGTGGAAATTAAGAACAGGGAGACATTTGGGGTCACCCTGAATAAAAGGGCACAAGAACAAACATAGTGGATCAGATCAGTGATTCATCTGTCTCCATACCTGTCTCTGACAGTGGCCAGTGCCAGATGTTTCCAAAAGAATGAACAGAATAGGTAATTCTGAGTGATACATCCTCTCCCCTTCAGCCCCAGCTTCTGTCATTTGGAGGTTTAAGGCCACCTCAGTCATGGGGTTGCATACCTGACCATCTTGACTAATTGTCACAAATGGATCTTTCTTCCATGAACTTACCTAATTCTTAAATGAACACAGTTATGCTTCTGGCCTTCACAATATCCCATGGCAATGAGTTCTACAGATTGATTGTGCACTGTGCGAAGTACTTCCTTTTGTTTTAAACCTGCTGCCTGTTAATTTCGACCACTGACCCCCCAATTCTTGTCATCATGTGAAACGGTAAATGACATCCTTCTCTACCTCATTCATGATTTTATAGACCTCTATCATATCCCCCTTTAGTCATCTCTTTTTTAAGGTGAACAGTCCCAGTCCATTAATCACTCCTCAAATGGAAGCTCTTTGATAGTCTTCTCTGAACCTTTTCCAATTCTAATATAGCTGTTTGAAGAGAAGGCAACCAGAACTGCATGTGGCATTCAAGGTATGAGCATACCATGCATTTACATTACATTTACTTTACAGTGCGAATATTTGTAATAAAAATAATAGGCCTGTCAATTAATTGCAATTAATGCATGAGATTAGCTCAAAACAAATTAACATTTTTTTGACATGAGCATTAATTGTACGCCAGGGCACTATGGCATACCCCCGAAGGTAGGGGTGCCCCCCGACCATTGCTCTGTATCGCTGCTGCTATCACTTCCTCCCCCACACCCCTGGAGCTGTCCCCTAGCCAAGCTGCTCTGGACCAGGAGCCTATCTTCTGTCTGCTGTGCAGAGCTGAGGACAGAAGTGGGCTAATGTCACTACCCAGTCACCACTGAGCTGGCATCAGGGACCAGTGGGAGCATGTCTGACACTGCTTCTGGCTCAGGAGTGAGGTCTGCTGACAAAAGTTGCTTCTGATTGAAAAAGCATTCAGGTTCCTGAGAGCTCTGCTTAAGAGACTGTGCTGCCTCTGTGCCCTCCTGCCACACACACTTCCCCCAACACCAAAATATTTAAATAAATGATATTCTAATATTGAGTAACAGTGTGATTAAAATTGTGATTTAATCTTGCAATTAATCATGATTAATTATTTTAATTGTTTGACAGCACTAATTTATATAGTCTCATTACAATATTTTCTTCTGTCCCCTAATGCTTCCTAATATTCTATTATCTTTTTTTTTTTAAACTGCTGCTCTACCTGAAGCGGAAGTTTTTAGAGAACTATCCACAATCAAAAAGTGGTAACAGCTAATTTAGATCATATCATTTTGTCTTTATGGGATAAGTCTTTTCCATTGTGCATTATTTTGCACTTATCAATAGTGAATTTCATCTGCCATCGTGTTCCCCAGTCATCTAGTTTAGTAAGATCCCTATGTAACACTTCACACTTAACCTTGGACTTGACTACCTTGAGTACATTTTTTTATCATCTGTGAATTCTTCCATCTTACCATTTACTCCTTTCTGCATTTATTAATATGTTGAACACCACAAGTCCCAGTGCAGATCTTTGGGGGACCCCCACTATTTACCTCTCTTCATTATGAAAACTGACCATATATTCCTACTTTTTGTTTCTCTACCTTGAACTAGTAACAGATCCATGAGAGGACCTTTCCTGGTATACTTTGTTTAAGAGTCTTTGGTAAGGGACCTAATCAAAGGCTTTCTGAAAGTTCAAGTACAGTATATGCACTGTATCCCTTTGTCCACATGCTGGTTGACCCCTTCAATGGATTTTGGTAGATTGGTGAGCATGATCTCCCTTTACAAAAACCACACTGACTCTTCTGCAACAAATCCTATAGATCTGTGTGTCTGATATCCTGTTATTTACCAGTTTTCCTCGCACTGAAGTTAGACATACCAGCCTAAAATTGCCAGGATCACTTCAGGACCCGTTCACAGAGATAGGTATTGTATTAGTTCTCCTTTCTGGTACAAAGGCTGATTTACGTGACAGGTAACATATCACAGTCAATAGTTCTACAGTTTCACCGCTGAGTCCTTCAGAACTCTTGGGTGAATGCCATCCAATCCTGGTCACTAATTAACATTTAATTTATCAACTTGTTCCAAAGCCTAGCCTATTGACACCTCCTTCTAAACAGTTCGACAGATTTGTACCTAAAAAACTGGTTGTGCGTTAGGATCTCCCCAGTCCTCCACCATGAATACCAATACAAAGAATTCATTTAGTTTCTCTGTAATGGCCTTGTCTTTGATGATAGCTCCTTTAGTATCTCAGTTGTCCAGAAGCCCTGCAGACTGTTTGACAGGCTTCCTGCTTCTGATGTACTTAAAAAACTTGGTTATTAGTTTTTCTGTCCTTAACTAGTTGTTCTTCAAATTCTTTTTTGGTCTGCCTTACCAAAGTCAAGTTTTTACACTGGACTTTCCAGAATTTATGCTTCTTTCTAGTTTCCTTAATAGGGTTTTACTCCCATTTTCTAAAAGATGCCCTTTTGCCTTTATCATCCTCTTTTACTTTGCTTTTTAGCAACTGTGACCTTTTTTTGGAAGGGGTCCTCTGACTCTTTTTTTTAATTTAAGGTCTGTATTTAATTTGATCATCTGTTATTTTTTAAAATAGCCTCCACGCAGTTTGCAGGCATTTCACTCTTGCAACTGTTCCTTTTAATTTCCATTTATCTTGCTTCCTCTTTTTTGTGGTAGTTCCTCTTTTTGAAGTTAAATACTACTGTGGAGGGTTTCTTTGGAATTTTTCCCCCACCCCCAAGAATTTTAAATGTAATTACATTATGTTTTCTATTACTTAATACTTCAGTTTTCTTTACCTCTTGGATCAGATCCTGTGTTCCATGTAGAACTACATCAAGAATTGCTTCTCATTTGTTTGAGGACTAGTTCCTCCAAGAAGAAGTCATTTAAGGTTTCTAGAAATGCTATCTCTGCATCATTTTCTGAGGTGACATCTACCCCATCAGGATGGGGATAGCTGAAATTCCCCATTATTATTGACAAGTTCCAAAGGAGGTAGCCATGTTAGTCTAGTTCAGCAAAACAAACAAGGCATCCTGTGGCCCATTTAAAGACTCACAAATTATTTATTTATTGCATGAGCTTTCATGGGAGAAAATCCCACTTCATCAGATGCTTTGTAGCTGTCAAAGTGTGACAAAGTAGGATTTTCTCCCACAACAGCTCATGGAATAAATAAATTTGGTAGTCTTAAAAAGTGCCACAGGACTCCTTGTTTCCATTATAAGTCTCCTGCCTGTATAGCCTCTCTAATCTCACAAAGCATTTCACAATCACTGCCACCACCCTGTTCAGGGGACTGGTATTAAACTCCTACTACTATGCTCTTATTGTTGAAGCATGGAATTAGTATCCATACTTGTGGATATCTTGGTAGATGCCAGCTGTAGCTTCCATGACTGTATACTAGCTGTTGGTGTGAGGATTGAAAACAACAAAAGCATAGCATTTAAGGCACCCAAAGTTGCAGGGTAGACAGTGACACAACCCCTTACTGGTATGAGTTGAACTCCAAAGGGTCACACAGTGACTTAGCACATTTTGGGGACAATATGGGAGTCAGAAAAGTTGCCTGCCCCTGGACTAGGGGGATTTATGTGCCAATAAAAACACCAAGTTCCAATTGGACTTGAACTATTTGCATCTTAATATTACTTTATGCTCCCTTCTCTCCCACCCCACTTTTTTTTTTTTTTTTTTTTTTTTTTTGCTTTAGTAGCTACTTACAGCAAATATATCAAATTTCCAAAACTGGAATGGCAGTTCATAATATTTACAAAAAATAAACATCACATTTTACTACATTATCTGAAGAAAATATGTTTTTCTACTAATAGTACTGGATCAAATAGCAAATACTGCCAAATACTGAGATATAGATAGTCTAGCCTTTTGCCTTTTTGAGATTTAAAATACACTTTCATGGCTATTGTATTTTAAGCTTCCACATATTCAAAGGTAATGATTTTATTATTTAATTTTGTCAAATCGTTATCTTGCTCATTTGGGGAGAAATTATCACATACTTCTCATGTCATACAGGGATCTTGTAAGCCATTTTAAAAAAATGCTACATTATATTTTATGAGAGACACACACCTTCTAGCTGATCGGCTCAACAACTGTTAATAAAGAACTTTAGTTTTTTAATTAATAAGGACAGTGTAAGACATTATTTTAAGTATCCATTAAATAATGCTAAATCAAACGTGATTTACAGAGAATTTCAATGAAAGCATACATGATAGTCACATTAATAGTAAATGAATTCATTATGATCTGTGCTATTACAGGGGATCACAAATGAATTCTTAATGGTGAGACACTTTGTGTTATCAAGAATAGGAACTGACAAGAAAGCCACCTAGCTACACCTTCTATTGTAGTACAACTATTAATACATTAAAAAACTTATAAAGAAAGTATGCGTATTTTAAAAGTAAGTGTCTGTCTCTCCCTCTCTCTCTGGGTGTGTGTAAAGTGAAGGACTTATTTTTAAAATGAACAAATATATATATATAGACACACACATAAATACATATATTATAATGGTTAGGAACAGCTGTGAGGTTTTTGGTTTGGGTTTTGTTTTGTTAACTCTTTTAAAGGGTTCATCTTCTCCTTTATAAATGGAAGTTCATTATAAACAGAGGTTAGAATAATTAAAAAGCTGTTACTGTAGGGTTTGGGGACTATTTTTTGTTTGTTTGATTTTTAGCAACCAACCAAAAGAATGGAGAGTATAGGTGCCCTTGTCTCACTTTTACAACCTCTTTGTGTTTGACTTGTAGGTTTTAATGTGCATCATAACACCTCTCCTCCTGCAGTAAGATACTCTCTAGGGATCACTTGCAGAAAATAGGACATTGAGTCCATAATTAAAGTAATCTCTTTCCAGGCAGATGCTTCAGTTGGCTCTGTTATCACATATTACAAAAGGCATCTTGAGGCCCATAAAATGTGCAGCAAATGGCTTTGGAGATGAGAAACAGCAATTTTTCATCTAATTTTGATCCATAGACATGTAAGTACTGTATTGCCACTTTTTGGTATGGAGCCAAATAACTATTGTGGTTGCTAAGATGAGCCTGGCAGTAACCAAAATTAAAGAGTACTTCATCTTTTATCCTCAGTCAGGAAAGCTTTTTTGTAACCATGTTTGCACTTAGCAAATAAGCATGCCATCTCAAATATGAGAGCTAATGCCTACATGTGGATTTAGAAGAAAGGCTTTATGCAGCTTAACTCGTCTTTGTATTGCTATATATTTGCTTAAATTAAAGCCATAGTTCAAGTTATGGTCCTAACATCTTCACTGCTCTGCAAAATAGCCTGCAACATTAATTGGAAACATTTCTCCAGTTTATCTTTTGTATAATGTTTTAGGACACTTAGGACATTGCTCTTTGAAATCTGTAAGTAGGTTCTGCTAAGTAATTTGTTCATATCACTTATAATCCTTTCCATAAACAAGAATGTTGATAAGTGCTGGGTGAGCTTTATGAAGCACATTTTTGGTTCCAGATTAGTACTCCTGGGTTGTATGTAGCCAAAATTTGACCTCAAATTAGTAAAATGTTGACATGGAAGATTGACTGTCTCCTATTATTCATGTCTTCCTACTTACTGTTTTAAACTCTCCCCTGCTTATCTGAGAAATAACACAGATTAATGGGAGCTGCTTGTTTTCAAAAGATTATAAATGTATTTCCACAAAAAGATATATTAATGTGTTACCTATAAGCTGGTTCAATTGAATTATGCTGAGTTAAGGAAGGTATGTAGAATATACATCATATGTTAGATACATGCATCATTAAGGCATACAGGATCCATGTCAGCCAACAGAAAGAGGAAAAAAAATTACTGTTTGAAAAAATTATCTTACACTGTTACAGTATTTGTAAGATACTCATTACAGCAATTGTTGTTAGGCCATGAGCACTTACAGCAGTAGCCACAAAGTGGTGTTTGAGATCCTGCTTTTTTTTTCCTTATAAATACTTTATTATTCATATTACTGTTGCGTGCAATAACCCTAATCATGGACCACGACTCCATTGTGCTAGGTGCTGTGCGAACACAGAACAACAGATGGTTCCTGTACCAAAGAGCTCACATGCTAAGCAAGGAATACTAAGTAACAAGGAAATATTGTCATGCTTCAGATACCACTGGCTGCTTGCTGTTGGTAAATAATGACTATTTTATAGTGACCACTATAGGCAAGACTGGAACCATTTTCCAGGAACCTCTTCAAGGGCCAGTTATCATTCTATTGATTTCATTGGGCTTTGAATCAGGACCTAGCATTTGTGGGGATGTGTGTGTGCCATGAAAAGAGGCATTATAAATGGTCTCATAAGAACTTAACATTCTTGGTGGCTGAAAATTTTTCAAGTGAATGACAAATATCAGTATTAGTTCTCATTTTGAAGACTCTTCTCAATTTCTATACAGACCTTTTTCAGTCAAAACTCCCATTGGAATAACTACATAGTTTGATCAAAATAAGGACTGAGTAAAGGAACTGATGGCTTGTGTACATGAAAACTAGAAATAAAAAAACTAAATTAGTTGTAATTTACATCATTAGCTATTCCAAAGCAAGTCTGTGTGTGGACATACTTTGCTGTGAAATAATAATGCCCTATTTAGATATAATTTGAGTCATATAATGAAATAGCTCATTGACCAGCTTAAGTTATACTGAAATAGATCATTCCAAAAAAAAAGTGTGTCCACCCACAGATTTCATCCAAAATACTTAAAGATGTGATTTACAACCAATTTAGTTATTTGACATCCAGTTTCCTTGTGGAGAAGCCTTGAGTAAGGACAGGTAGAAGCATTAACAAGAGCTAACAAGAAGTGTTTTGGTAACATATTACCAAAGGGGTAGCCTTTTTAGCCTTGTCCAGCAAAACAGAACTTGTGGCACTTTAAAGACTAACAAATTTATTTTTTGCATGAGCTTTCTTGAGCGAAGTTCCACTTCATCAGATACCAAAGTAGAGAAAACTTGCACCAACAAAAAAAACAAAACCCCTATTGGGAGTAAAAGATAAATCCTGTGATTACATTTCTCTTCATCAGGTCAGGCTACTTCAGCTAATCAAATAAGTTGTATAGACTCAAACAAAACTTAACAGAAAGTGGCGAGGTTGAGAGATTGCTGAAGTAATCTGACCTGATGCAGTGAGAAAAATACACACACACACACACACACACACACACAGCAGAGTTTAGATTATAGATTATGAACTATCTAATAGGAATCAAAGCAGATTAGTTAACATTTCATTTTTATCAGTTGGATTTAATAATAATAATAAATTTGATATTTGAAAATAAACTTAAGATGGGAGGAGCAGACTATAGTGTTTTATACAGTTCAAAATACCTTTATGAAGCATGTGATGGGATATATTTCCCATTGGATTCTTACCATTCCTCAGTGAGCTACTATAGGTTCATGCAAGAGAGGTCAAAGCCAGTTTTTCTGAGGAGAGGGATAGGAAACCAGGCATTGGCTCACTGATTGAAGAACCAATGCAGCTGGTGCTAATTTAAGTCTTGCCACCAAATGAAATGAGCCTGTATTTCAATCCTTGACTTTTAGGGAGATGAACCTCAAAGAAATGCCCTTTTACAGAAACTCAGGTTAAAGAATCAATTTTCTTGTTTGTGCTAGACTAGCACTTACTTACTTCCCATGAAATCCCCAGCCCTCACACATATAAGTCCTGCTGAATAATATACTTGAAATTAATCTCTGCTGTAGTTCATCCAAAGAAGAAATATCATTCAGTGTTACTAGCATAAGTCAAGAGTAGGAACCCTAATATATTTTTTTTTTATTTAAAAAATCAGATCAAAATTTAAAACAAAACCTAAACTGATTTTTCAAAAATATTTTTAAATTTGGTATCTATGTCTTTGATGGGACTATAGCATACTTAAGTGCATTGCTATATTGAAGCTTCTAACTATGCCCTTAGAAAAACTCAACCATGTATTAAACATTTGCTGTACTCTCTATTCAAGAGACTGCATCAAATTTATCTGACTCACTCAGCTATCTATAGATGCATCTCAAAGACAAGATCTTATAAAAGAGTTCTGGTCAGACAATCTGCCTGACTGTGAAAATCTTGTAGGACTTGGCCATAACTTCCTAGTAAATCTGGAGAGAGAGAGATGAGGAGGGACTAAACCATGATTTTACATGGTACTCATCTGTATGAGTCCACAGTGTGATTCAATCAATAGGTCAAACATCAATGTTCATAAATACCAAGCATTTCCACAACAGTTTAAGCAACTTCCACTTCACATCTATTTCACTGAGCATAATTCTTCAAGGGGCTCATCTTCAAAGCCTAATTATCAATCAAGATAAATTCCACTCAAGTAATGGGTACATTGCTCAATGGGGAAGAAATTAAAATCTAATCTCAGCTTCTAAAATTCCCAAGTGAACATTTATGAGAAAGGAAGTATTCTCATAGCAAGTGATTTATTATTTAGATGCAACTAAGGGAAAAGGATCACCTTCCAAATCCTATATGGAAATATTCCAAAATTTTAACAAAACATCCAAAAGGCAACACTGATCAACAGCCTCCTGTTACAATACAATACAAATAGGTGACATACGAAAGTTTTACCTGCATGAAGGAGAGAAAAATGGAAACAGAATAATGCTCAAATTGCCATAACATTTTTGCAATTTCTCTATTTGGCATTTATAATTCAATTGAAAGAAGGAGTTTATCCTTTTTGACCTGGAGAAACAGGGGAAACCTCTGCCCACCTTTTTGCTGAGTCAAAACAATCTTTTCACAGAACTGATGTGTCCTTTTCTCTTAAAAATTTTTCACATGCTCATTCTTCCTAACTTTGGGCTGATGCGAGCATGTTGGGTCATGCCAGGTACTTGGTTGGCTCTGCATCCCCTGAAATAAGACAGCACCATACACTTTATAGCAGGGGTCTCAAACTCAAATTACCACGAGGGCTTAATATGAGGATTAATATGTTAGTTTGAGGGTTGCACCACTGAAACCTTTACATACAATGATCATGAATATGGATGATGATAGTGTCATTGCGGGCCATGGGAAATAACTTTAGGGACTGCATGCGGCCCGTGGGCCGTGGGTTTGAGACCTAGCTTTATGGTGTGAAATGGCCTTCCATTGGGAGAGTTCTCAGGAAAAGAATGGAATAGTTGGTCAAAACATAAGAATAAGAGACTAGTCAATAGCTTGGTGATTGGGTTTGTCAGTCAACATGTGTGAGACCCAGACTCAAGTACCTGTGTTGCATGATTTGGAGCAGGAAGTTGAACCTGGCTCTCCCACATCCCCTGTGAGTCCCTGATCACTGGGCTATTCTAGGGTAGGCTGTTTTCAGCCTCTCCTGTTGAAGCTGTTATACTTTATAAATAATGAAACAGTCATTGGGTGGGGGAGAGTGACTATGCTCAATTATTAGGGCTCTGACTAAGACACAGGAGGAATCTGAACCTGGGTATTCCACATCTCAGGCTATTCTGGGGTCTCTCTATTCCATCCAAATGTGGACTGAATCCAAATATCTAAACCTCATTACTTTTCACAAAACGAGATCCTTGTTCAACCAGCCAGCTCTCCCTTATGGCTTTCAACTGCTCTGCTCATATAGTAGCTCTCATCCCTGTATGATGATGTGGCTTGTCTAATGGTGCTGTAGTGATGGAAAATTCCACACTGATGTTGCTCAGTAGCTCCACAGATCAGCAAAGCAATCTGTTAAAAACCATCTAGCGAAAGGGAACCAAACAAAGCTAAAGTTTTGATTCTCAAAATTCAAACACCTTACCCAAGGGCTGGCGCAACACAGTAAGCAAGGTAAGCACTGCAGGGAGGTGCCCCCCTCAGGGGGACGTGTCCCTGGCCCAGCTGTCCCATGCGGGCAGGGACCGGACAAGCCAGCCAAAAGGGTGGCCCAGTTCAGCGCTGCCAGTCTGCTGCCCCCCTCCGTCTGCCCTAGCCCCCACCGGCCATGGGCACTGCTCTTGGCCCCGTGCTGGAGCAGCGTGGAGGGGGCGGGAGGCAGTGGAGAGCCAGTATCGCTCTTCCCCACCAAGCCATGTTACCTCCCACCCCCTCCCTGCTTCTCTGGCACAGAGCCAAGAGCAGTGCCTGTGGCCAGTGGGGGCGAGGACAGATTGGGGACGGCAGACCGGCAGCGCTGAACCAGGCCACCCTTTTGGCTGGCTTGCCCGGTCCCTGCCAGCATGGGCCAGCTGGCACAGGGGCCAGCCAGCCCTACCCCCCAGTGCCAGGGGAGTGAGTGGAGGTCCTGCTCAGGGTGATTGTCCTGGGACCCCACACCCCCTCAGGGACAGCCCTACCCTGGGGAGGGGGAGGAAGGAGCGCGCGATTTATAAGTTGCAGGGAGGCACCAGAAACCCTAGTGCTAGCCCTGCCTTACCCTTTTCCATATGCACAGTCAGCACCAAAATTGCTATCACCTTACAGGATTATACACAAATTAGATTGTCATAGTCTTTGGACTTGACTCACCACTTGATCTTAACTCGAGTCCACTCCACCCTAACTTTCATCACTAGCATAAGGTCCCTTATGCTTGTGGAAAATTAAGTATACTACAACTTTGCCAAACTGCCTGACATAAGAATGGCCATATTGGGTCAAACCAATGGTTCATCTAGCCCAGTATCCTGTCTTCTGACAGTGGCCAATGCCAAGTGCCTCAGAGAGAATTAATAGAACAGGTAATCATCAAGTGATGCATCCTGTCACCCATTCCCAGCTTCTGGCAAACAGCAATCCCTGGCCATCTGGCTAATAAACATTGATGGACCTATTCTCCACAAATCTATCTAGCTCATTCTAGAAACCGTCACATTCTAGAAACCGGGGACTTCACAACAGCATCTAGCAATGAGTTCCACGTGTTGACTGTGCACTGTGTAAAGAAATACTTCCTTCTGTTCATTTTAAACTTGCTGCTTTTTAATTTCATTTGGTGACCCCTTGCTCTTGAGTTATGGGGAGTAAATAGTATTTCCTTGTTTACTTTCTCCATACTGGTCATGATTTTATAGACCTCTATTGTATCCCTCCCCCAGTCATCTCTTTTACAGGCTCAAAAGCACCAGTCTTATTAATCTCTCCACATACAGAAGTATTTCTATACCCCTCATCACTTTACTTGTCATTTTCTATACCATATCCAATTCCCATATATGTTTTTGAGATGGGGCAATCAAATCTACACACACAGTATTCAAGATGTGGATATACCATGCATTTATAAAGAGTCAATACAATATTTTTTGTCTTATTATCTATTCCTATCCTAATGAATTAACACATTATTAGCTTTTTTGACTGCCACAGCATATCAAGTAGATATTTTCATAGAACTATCCACATTGACTCCAAGATCTTTTTGCAGTGGTAATAGCTAATTTAGACCCACCATTTTATATGTGTAGCTGAGATTATGTTTTTCAATGTCATTACTTTGCATTTATCAACATCGAATTTCACCTGCCATTTTGTTGTCCTATCAGTCAGTTTTGTGAGATCCATTTGCAATTCTTTGCAGTCTGCTTTTGACTTAACTATCTTGAGTAGTTTCATATCATCTGCAAATTTTGCCACCTCACTGTTTGCCTCTTTTTCCAGATCATTTATGAATATGTTCAACAGTACTAGCCCTAGTACAAACCCCTGGGAAAACTGCTATTTACCTCTCATTATTCTGAGAAGTGACTTTTTATTCCTACCCTCTGTTTCCTATATTTTAACCAGTTACTGACCCAGAAGAGGACATTCCCTATGACAGCTTATTTTGTTTAAGAGCCTTTAGTGAGATCCCTTGTCAAAGGCTTTCAGAAAATTTAAGTACACTGTATCCTCTGAATCACATGCTTGTTGAACCCCTTAAAGAATTCTGGTAGAATGTTTCCCTTTACAAGAATCATGCTGACTCTTCTGCAACAAACTCTATTAATATATGTGTCTCATTATCGTCTCATTTACTATAGTTTCAACCAATTTTCCTGGTACTGAAGTTAGCTTACTAGCCTGTAATTGCTGGAATCACTTCTGGAGCCTTTTTAAACAGCTGGCATCACATTAACTATCCTGCATTCATCTGGCACAGAAGAGGATTTAAATGATAGGCTACATACCATAGTCTGCAGTTCTACCAGTTCACATTTGAGTTCATTCAGAACCCTTGGGTGGATAGTTTCTTGAGCTGGTGGTTTATTCCTGTTTAATTCATCGATTTGTGAATAAATTTCTTCTAATGACACCTCAGTCTGGGACAGTCTCAGATATGTCACCTAAGAAGAATGGTTCAGGTTTGGAGATCGCCAACATCTTCAGCTGAAGACCAATGCAAAGCATTATTTCATTTCTCCACAATAACTGTATCTTCCTTGAGTGCATCTTTAGTATCTCCATCGTCTAGTGGACCCACTGATTATTCAGAAGGCTTTCCGCTTCAAATGTATTTAACATTTCTTTTTTGCTGGGTGGTGGGTTGTTTTTGTTTTTTGAGTCATTGGCTAGTTATTATTCAAATTTTTTTTTGGCCTTACTAATTATATTTTTACACTTCACTAGTCAGATTTTGTGCTTCTTTCCTACTTTTCTCAATAGGATTTAACTTCATTTTTTTAAAGATGCCTTTTTTGCCTTTAATTACTTCTTTTACTTTGTTGCTTAGCCATAGTGGCACTTTTTTAGTCTTTGTACTATGGTTTTTAGTTTGGGTTATACATTTAAACTGAGCCTCCATTATGAGGTCTTTAAAAAGTTCTCATGCAGCTTGAGGGTATTCATTTTTGACACTGTACTTTTAAATTTCTGTTTAACTAACACTCTTATTTGTGTGTAGTCCCCTTTCTGAAATTAAATGCCGTGGTGGTGGGCTGTTGTGATGCCACATCTCCCATCTCAGGGATGTTAAATTTTATTATGTTATGGTCACTATTACGAAGCAGTTCATCTACAGTCACCTCTTGGACCAGATCCTGTGCTTCCCGTAAAGCTAAATCAAGAACTGCCTCTCTTGTGGGTTCCAGGGTGAGCTGCTGCAAGAAGTAGTCATTTAAGATGTCAAGAAATTTTCTCTCTTCCTCCTGTAGTGAGGTGACGTGGGGATGTCCATATGGGGATAGTTGAAATCCTCCATTATTACTGAGTTTTTTAGTTTTATAGCCTCTCTCATCTCCCTGAGCATTTCACAATCATTATCACCATCCTGGTCAGGTGGTTGGTAGTATATTCCTAATTCTATACATTTATAATTTAATCATGGAATTACTACCCATAGGGATTCTACGGCACAATTTGAGTCATTTAAGATTTTTCCTTCATTTGACTCTATGCTTTCTTTCACATATTGTGTCACTTCCCCATGAGTATGACCTCTGCTGTCCTTACAATATATTCTATACCCTGTTGTTATAATGTCCCATTGATTATACTCATTCACTTAATTTTCCATGGAGCCTATTATATCAATATGCTCACATAATATAAAACAAACAAGAAGTCCTGTGGCACTTAAAGACTAACAAATTTATTTATTGCATGAGCTTTTGTGGCAGAAAATCTCACTTCGTCATATGTTTTGAAGTTGGGGAAACCAATTTTCTCCCACAAAAGTTCATGCAATAAATAAATAAATGTTTAGTCTTTAACTCCACAGAACTCCTTGTTTGTTTTATTGAACTAGACTAACATGGCTGCCCCTTTGGAACTCACTTAATATGAAGCACTCAAGTTCACCAATTTTAATATTTAGATTTCTAGTATTTGTATATAAGCACTTAAAAATTGGCCTTTTCTAGTTGTCTGCCACTATGTGAAGTAATTGAATTGAATGGAACTTCTGTTCATTTGACTGATTCTTATCAGATCTTACCCATATTTTATCCTCTTCCATCCTCTTCTCATTACTAGCATACAGAGAATCTCCATTAATAGATCTTCACCAAAGGAATGCCCTTGTCCAAACCAAAGGCATCCTCTGCACTTTTCATTTTTTCCCTGGCCCTTAGTTTAAAAACTGTTCTACAACATTTTTAACGTTATCTACCAGCAATCTGGTTCATTCTGATTTAGTTGGAGCCTATCCTTCCTGCATAGGTTCACCCTTTGTAAAAATGCTCCCCACTTCCTAATAAATCTAAATTCCTCCTTCGTACAGCGTTGTCTCATACATGCCTTGAGACCTACAGTTCTGCCTGTCTAACTTGCCCTGCACACGGAAATGGAAGCATTTCAGAAAATGCTACCATGGAGGTCCTGGACTTCAGTCTCTTATTCACCAGCCTAAGTCTGGCCTCTAGGACCTCTCTCTTATCCTTCCCTAGGTCACTGGAAACTACCTGTACCATGACCACCAGCTTTTCTCAAGCACTATGCATAGGTCTGTCTAGATGTCTCATGAGATCTTCCACCTTTGGACCCAAAAGGCAGGTCGCCACAAGCTTCTCCCAGTCATTATAAATCTGGCTAGATGTGTTTCTAATAATTGATTCACCCATAACTATTACTTATCTTTTCCTAATAGCTGGAGTTGCCTCCCCTGGAGAGGTATCATCAATACATGTGCATATCATGGCATCATCCAGAAGGAGGGTCTCAAGTATGGCATCATTTCCCTCTGCTCCAGTTTGATGATATCCTTCCCTGAGAATTTCATACACCTCCTCTCATCCCTACCCCAACCACACTCCACTTTCAGAACACCCCAATATGCCCCTTACCCCCTCATATGCAAGGTGTCCACTAGCAGAGTTCCCCTCAACCATGGGAATTCTCTGCTGGTCATTTAAACTGCCTGAAAGCATCTGGAAAATGTGCATCCTTAGTGGACCAGAGATGTTAACTCAATGTCTTGTAGAATCACTAAAATCTAAGCTGTTTGTGGATCAAATTTGACATAATGATAATGACAGCATATACAGTAGTTAGCAGTTACCATTCACTGAAAAATGAACAAACATTGAAGATAAAAAGAAATAATCTGGGTACCACATCAAAATGAGCCCTGTTTAGAGCCAAGTTCCTAATCAACTATTGGCCTGTGCTTTTGCAAACATGTTTCACATAATGTTGAATGGCAGCAAAACAAAGCTCGTTGTAAGAGAAAAGTCTAGGGAAGGGATAATGCTTTGTATCAAACTCATCACAGTTCTACTAAAATGAAACACCAGCAGGAGGAAACATGTATTATTTTTTTTTCTTAAAAGCATGCTTTGAAGAATATTGAAAAATAAAACAGCAGGAATTTTGTGTTAATATGAGACTCACTGTTAGGATCCAGGACACAGTTCTTAACTGCAAACAGCAGAAAGAAAGGTATTCAGTGCTTACTCATGTCTGGTGCATCACCAAATGGTTTAACATAATATTGCAGTTATCATACGGGATACCAGCATGAATGAACAACAGTAGGCCAGGATTGTGTTAAATGAGCAGTGTACCACACAAAGTTTGCATCCACTTTATGTATTTATTGAAAAACCACTAGAGTCTTCCTTGGAAAAAAAAATCTATCCTGCAGTAGCTCATTCTAATATAAAAGAACCAAAATTCTACTTGCTATTTGATTTAATGTATTGCTGATCAGAAAGCAGCTAGTATTGCAACAACCAACACTCCTCTGTACGGACAAGAGTGAAATATTTCTTATGGTCCTGAATCCTTGTATAACTTCTAACAAGAAAGTGAATGCTGAAAAGCAGTTAATTCAAATTATGGCACTTACACTGTTGTTGAAAAATGAACTAGAAAAAATATGGGAAAACTCCAAACTTTGAGTGACCCTCTCTTATCTCCTACACATCAAGGCTAGTAAGAATTTCCTGAAATTCTAGCATCTTATTTTTCATAGAATCACAGCATCACAGAAACTGGAAGGGACCACGAGAGGTCATCAGGTCCAGTCTCCTACACTCATGGCAGGACCAAGTACCTTCCTAAATGATCCTTGACAGATACTTGTCTAACCTGGTCTTAAAAATGTCCAATGATGGAAATTCCACACCCTGCCTAGGCAACTTATTCCAGTGGTTAATCACCCTGACAGTTAGGAATTTTTTCCTAACGTCTAACCTAAACCTCCCTTGCTGTAATTTAAAACCCTTGCTTCTTGTTCTATCATTGGCAGTTAAAGAGAACAATTTTTCTCTGTCTGCCTCGTGACAACCTCTTAGGTATTTGAAAACTGTTATTATGTCCCCTTTCAGTCTCCTATTTTCCAGACTAAACACACTTAGCATCAGTCTTCCTTCGTAAGTCAAGTGTTCTAGACGTCTAATCATTCATGTTGCTCTTTCCTGGACTTTCTCCAATTTGTCCACATCTTTCCTGAAATGAGGCACCCAGAAATGGACACGGTACTCCAGCTGAGGCCTACTCAGGGCCGAGCAGAGCAGAAGAATTACTTCTCATGTCTTTCTTACAATACTCCTGTTAATACATCACAGAATGGTGTTTGCTTTTTTTGCAACAACATTACACTTGATTCATATTTAGCTTGGGGTCCACCATGACACCCAGAACCCTTTCCACAGTACCCCTTCCTAGGCAGTCATTGCCCATTTTGTACATGTGCAATGGATTTTTCTTTCCTAGGTGGAGTACTTTGCACTTGTATTTATTGAATTTCATTCTATTTACCTTAGACCATTTCACCAGTTTGTCTGAATCATTTTGAATGTGATCCTACCCTCCATAGCACTTGCAACCCTCCCAGCTTCGTATCTTCAGCAAACTTTCTAAGTGTGCTCTTAAAGGCATCGTCTAAATCATTGATGAAAATATTGAACAGAATCAGACACAAAATTGATCCCTGCAGTACCCCACTTGTTATGCCCTTCCAGCATGACTGTGAACCATTGATTAAGTACTCTCTGGGGGTGGTTATCCAACCAGTTTTCCACCCATTTTATAGTAGCTCCATCCAGGCTGCACTTCGCTAGTTTGTTAATGAGAAGGTGATGTGAGACCACATCAAAAGCCTTACTAAACTCTAGACACACCACATCTACCATCTCCCCTCTATCTACAAGGCTTGTTACCCTGTCATAGAAAGCTATTGGGTTGGTTTGACATGATAGCTTCTTGACAGATCCATGCTGACTATCACTTAGCACCTTATTCTCTTCTAGATGCTTGCTAATGGATTCCTTAATTATTTGCTCCATTATTTTTCCTAGTACAGAGACTAAGATGACAGATCTATAATTTCCTGAGTTGTCCTTATTTCCCTTTTTATATATAGGCACTGTATTTGCTCTTTTCCAGTCCTCTGGGACCTCTCCAGTCTTCTAAGATTTTTCAAAGATAATAGCCAATGGCTCAGATGCTTCCTGAGTCAGCTTCTTCAGTATTCTAGGGTGCATATCAGCAGGCCCTGGTGACTTGAAGATGTCTAACTTGTACAGATAATTTTTAACTTGGTCTTTCCCTATTTTAGCTTTAGATCCCATCCCGTTTTTACTGCCCTCCCCAGCATCAGGCATCCAGTCACCACCCATCTTCTCAGTGAAGACCGAAATGAAGAAATCTTTTAGTTCCTTTGCCATTTCCACATTTTCTGTTATTGTTTTTCCCTCTTTGTTGAGTAATGGATCTATGTTGCCCTTGGTCTTCCTCTTGTTTCAAATGTATTTTTAAAATGTTTTTTTGTTGCCCTTCATGTCTTCAGCTAGTTTGATCTCAGCTCGTGCCTTGGCTTTCCTGGTTTTTCCCCCTCACATAACTGTTTTATTTGTTTATAGTCATCCTTTGTGTTTTGTCCAAGTTTCTACTTTTTATAGGGCTCCTTCTTCATTTTTAGATGATTGAAAATCTCCTGGTTAATCAAGAGTGGTCTTTTGCCATACTTCCTATCCTTCCTGCACATTGCAACAGTTTGTTCCTGTGCCATTAATACCGCCTCTTTGAAAAACTGTGAACTGTCTTCAGTTGTTTTTCCACTTAGACATGCTTCCCATGGGATCCTACGTACCATCTCTCTGAGTGTGCTGAAGTTGGCCTTCTTGAAATCTATCTTTATTTTGGTGCTCACTCACTTACGATTCCTTAGAATCATGAACTCTACCATTTCATGATCACTTTTACCTAAGTTACCTTGCACTTTCAAACTCTCAACCAGTTCCTCTCTGTTTGCCATAATTGAGAATGGCATCTCTGCTAGTAGCTTTCTCTACCTTTTGAAACAAAAAAATTTTCTCCAATACATGCCAGAAGTTTGTTGAATAATCTGTGCCTTTCAGTATTATTTTCCCAACAGACGCCTCTGTCACTGAAGTCCCCCATCACCACCAAGTCCTGTGGTTTAGATGATTTTGTAAATTTGGAAAAAAAGCCCCACCCAGTCCTTTCAAGGAGGCAGTACAGCCATCCAATAGGATAGTGTAATGCAGTAGGACTGCAGAAACCTGAGTTCTCTTTCCAGTTCTGCTAATATCCTGCTGTTTGATCATAAGAGTTATCCTGCTTGGTTATTCGACTACTGGCAAGCATGAAGAAAAATAAGCAGTTGTTATTAGACCACATTAGACACACAGAAATTGCTCATCTGACCATACAGCAGACCCTCTAAATCAGAGATGGGCAAACTACAGGTCAAATGCAGCCTGTGAAAGCCTTTCATCTGGCCCTCCAGTTGGACTGGGCTAGAGTGCAGCTGCTCCCCCTCCTGGCCCCATCCCTTTGCCACCACATGCGCCCAGCAACAGGCCTGTGGTACTCTGGACAGACCATGGCAGTCATCCTTTTTCCAGTGTGTGGGCCCAGAGGTGGCATTCTGGACAGAGAGTGTCAGCCACTCTCTCCAGGCCCCAACAGTGCCCCGGCCCTTCCCCATCAATTGGGCCCAACGAGAGCTCCCAGGCCAAACACGGAGGACTTTCCCCACTCCCAGCCACACTTCTTCTCCTGCCCCTTTCCCACCACCTGTTGGCCTACTATACAGCAGATATGGCCTTCAGGCCAAAAAGTTTGCCCATCACTGCACTAAAGAATGTGTACTTGTACTCTAAAAGTGATGCTGTAAAAATAGAATCATGGCACACCATGTTCATTGTATCTAGGTGAGCCTGAACCACATTTAGTCTCAGTTTACAAGTCAAATGCTGTTTTTTCTAACCACCCCTCCTGGAAATTCAGTCTGAGCCATAGAATCAACCTGACTTTCTTTCTTCTTTCAATCTAATAAGAAATTTTGTACCAAAAGTAATGACGACTCTGTAGACCAAATTTTTCTCAGAGATTACAATACAATCTTGATGTCTTCAAATTATGCTCTGATTGACATATGTAGATTGCCATTTCTTTCAGAGTGGTTGCACAATTGAAACTGATTGGAATTCAGCAAACAAATCTGTTAATGATGCATAAGATGGAAGAGAATCCATCTCCATCTCTCTTTCCCTTAGTTATACCAGCTCTGGGCTTATTTTTATCCCTACAGTTGACAGATATTACTGAACACAGTAAGGAACAGATCTGCTGAGCAAAGACATTATTTGTACACAAATTTGGGGACTTTTTCATAGGGAAAGCAAAAGACATATCCCAGAACTGAACTGCACTTTATAATGAGAGGGTTGAGGCCAGTTTGCAAAATCCCATTTACAACACTGGTATTTCTTTTGTTACACTCTCCAACTCTACATATAGGCCATATAGATAATGTGATAATAACATAGTGATTGAGTACAACAGGATTAATTCTACCAAAAAATATTTGTTGGAATAAAAAAATAATGGGGATTCTCTCATTTTTCCTGTAAACATTCAAACATGATCTATTACCCTGTAAGAGTGTTCATAATAAGCAAAAATCTTGTGATCGTTACTGAAAGTATTAATTCTGAGATTTGCACCAGAGGCATTCAAGTGGCTATTCAAAAATCTGATTTGCTACTTTTATGTATAAAGTTTGATCCAATTAGAGAGCAGAAAACAATGCCATGTGTCTATTTACAATTAATATTTCACATTTATATAGAAAAGTCAGATTTTAAAAAGGGGGGCAGTATTTCTTTGTTGCATCTGTGAAGAATGGTGTTGAGAGGATACAATACAGAGAGGTCCTCAATAATCATTTATATAACTGAAGCTAAAACTGTATCATAGGTAAGCTAGAAAACATTGTGGTTGGATGGTTTTATAAACACCTATATAGAGAGGCAGCTTTATGGAATTTCAGCTGCAAGCTGGTCATTCTCTCTCTCAAGAAAATAAAAACAAATAGAACCATGTAGGGGGAAGACCAGTGCAGCTGTTCTGAATTGTGAGTGGTGCCAGACTCTTCTATTTACTGCTGTAGCACACAACAGTTTGGCCTCTGGAGGCCTGAAATGCTTTATCTAATCTAAGATGCTCAATACAGGAGTAGCAATTCCTGTGATCTACACAGAAGGTAGACTTAGATGATGTAATGGTCCTTTCTGTTATAAATACTACGAAACTATGTACTCAAGATTTCTGAATCTCAGAATTCACATGCTATCAGCAAAACAACTGTGAAACCATTGGCAAAGTTCTTGTTTCATTCCCTTTAGTGGCTGGTTCACACAGAGGATAACCTTCTACTACTGACATCTATTAGCCTGCTTACTCATATATGCTCTGAATCTAAAGGTTCCAACTCTGCCCATGCTCTATACACGTCAAAATGATTCTACATGATAGAATTTCTGTGTCTTCAGTTTGCTTATAAACAAAATTAAAAATAATAACTCGCAAAACATAAAATAGTGGTAAAGTTGCAAAATCAAACACGAAAAGCTAGGAAATGCTAGAATTAAGATTGTTTATGACCTAATGTTATGGATATAGGGTGTGTTCACATAGCATTCTTATTTCAAAACAACAGAGGTTGTTTCGAAATAAGAAATGCCATGTTCACACGATGTACGGCCATTTTGAAACAAGGAAACCCCTTGTTTCGAAATGGGAGCCATTGTTTCGAAATGGCTTAAACCCCATTTCCTTTCGAAACAAGGTTGTTTCAAAACCAGTGGTTTCGAAACAACCCTGTGCGAACATGTTAGCACCCTGGGAGGAAGGGCCAACCCCTCAGCACCCTGGCCAGGGTGCTGAGGGGTGTCCCCTGGCCGGCAGAGGGGGGCTGCAGGCACCCGTGAAGTGAAGGACAGCCGCGCACCTCACCCTGTGGTTGCCTGCAGTCCCCTCCCCAAGCTAAATAGCATGTTCACACTGTGGACAAGCTATTTCGCTCCCTTATTTCGAAGACACTTTTTTTGTCTTTTGAAATAAGGTGTTTCGAAATAACCCTTTATTTCGAAACAGCTTGTTTTGAAATGTCTTGTTTCGAAAGAAGCATTGTGTGTGTGAACATAGCCATGCATTCTAATACGTTCTATAATTATATGATCACACATTAATTACATCAATACCAGAGGTGGGGAATCTACAGACAACAGCCCCGTTTCACACCCAACTGTGATCTACCACCAAAGCACCACACATTCTGAATGAGGAAAGGGTCCTCTGGAAAAATAGTATGTGATCATGTAATTAAAGATTCTATTATAATGCATATGTTCATACCCAGGAGGCTGAATTTAAGTTCCATGGGCAATCTTCTGAAGTTTTGACTTTGCCACTTTAATGTTCTTTTAAAATTATTTTGTTCTGCGTGTAATAAATACAATCACATAGTTAACTTTGAAAGTATACTCCTGTATGTCTTTCAGTTGATTATTTTTAACAAACTAAAAAGGCAGTAAACAGACTGTCTTAAATGACAGTTTAGCTAAGTGGTTTACCAGGAGAATGTGGTTTGTTCAGACAGTATGTCACTTTTCCACCATGGTTAAAGGACTAATATAGCAGTGTGTATAATCATAGATGTCTGTTCAATATTTCCACAATTCTCATCATGGGATTTCTATAAATGTTTTAAAATAGGTAACTAGGCTTTTAAATCACAGCCTTTATTTTATATATTGTCTGTACAATATATTTCAGGTTCATGTATTAACATAGTTGCCAACTCCCAGAGACATATAAGTTTAATTTCTGGAAAAGAGTACTTAAAATTTCCCAGAAGGGAATTGCATTATTAGGGATTATAGTAACATGACCACACTGAAAAAGCATATTTGATTTCCTGTAACTTCCTTTGAATGAGGGGTGCCAAACATCTTCTCTGGAGAGGACCAAATTACATTTTAATTTATGGCTTTTGAATTGGGTCTATTACAAAATTACCAGTAGGGCCATATTCGACCCTCTTTCAGCGATATGGTTGCCTGCACTACTATTCAGCCCCACTTTTGTTCAGAAGCAATGCTACTACATGCTGCTTCAGGCAATTTGCACCTCAGGGTGGAATATATGGTGCTAATCTCTATCCCTTAGTATGTTGCAGTTACATTCAGCTTCACTTACAAGAAAAAATGAGGTAAGGAACTTGTAGAACCACTGCTCTTTCTGTGGATTTTTTTTTGACCATTTGCGCACACAAGTATGCTGTATGAATACACAACTCCATTAACCGTGAAAATTAGGTAACAATATTGGAAAATAAAGGTGTTTTAGTATTTGACTAGACTTACTTTACAGGGCATCAAGATAAATGAGGCAGTTCAAATCTCTTAGATCTGTTATATGCTACCTACTGATTCAGAAAAACAACACTGCATAAGTTAACAAATTCATTTCATATTTAAAAGGGTTTTTTTAATGATCACAAAGTCTAAAAACGTTTTTTGTTTTTGGGTTTTTTTTAAATAACAGCTTACTTTATCCAATCAGAATCTGTAATAGATGCTTGAAAAAACTTAAATAGGTAGTAACAGCTCAGAGGAAGGGTTAATACACTGATTTACTCTCCAGATTAACACATAAATTAATGCAATATTTTATAAAAATGGTATTTTCTTCAGTGACTAAAAATAGGCATGTATAACAAATACATACTTTGAAACACAAAGAATATTTTTTCTATAACAGATTGAATATATCTCTGTGATATTCTATTCAGAGATTTTTGTAGTAAATTACTCCCGTAATTAAAGTACAAGTTACTCTTGCAATTGAGGTCACCTTTGTCACTTCAGAAACTAGTAAGCAAAGCTATCTATAAAAGCACCAGTCTTAATAATCTAAGCTATAAAGTAATATATCACCTTGCTAAGGAGTCAAGCCAATGACAAGCAGAGACTTAACTAGGTTAGCATGAGCTCAAAGAATAAATTGTAACAGGAAAATTTTTTTTGAAAAATATTATGTTATGCAAACTACCATACAGACAATGAAATGACTTCTTCACCAAATGAAAGGCCTGATTTTGAAAGGTAATCTGCATTTACAATTCTTATGGGTTGAGAGTCACAGATGCTCAGTACTTCTTAGGATCAGTCCCAAAATTCTGCCAACAAAACTACTCTATTAAAGCATTTTTTTAGCTTACATTGCCAAAATTTATCTTTAAATATCTCTGGTGAGAAAACAGAGAGAGACTGAGGTGTACCATACCATGTCACTATCAGAAGCTTTCTGCTGGAAATAGCTGTACTTTTCATTTTTACAAAGGATGTTATTTGTTAAAGGGTGCCATCATGTATTTATTATTGATTGGTTATATGAGATAGTGAGACAACAAGTATAAACAATAGCTGAAATGCTGCCAATCTAAGCATAATTCATTATCTGATCTTGCACAGAGACAGAATAAATCTTGTAAAACTGATGTATGTCATCACTATGACGCGAATTCTGAAACTGACTGACTTCAATGGGACCAACCATGGAGTAAAGTGCAAACAAAGTAAAGCATGAACTGAGAGAAAGCATGAGTAAAAGTGTCAGAATCTAGCCCTATGTGACTTGCAGTATTAGGATGTGTATTCACATGATCCTATGCATAACATGAATGATCATACTACATCAAATTATAAAGAGAACTGGGCTGAGAAAAAAAAGAGAAGAAACTTAACACTACATTAACCTATTGAGAGCTGAATATCCTCAGTCCCTTCAGAACTGAGCTCTAACAGAGCACAAACAGACCAAGGGTAAAATCCTGTTGTGATGCTGTCTGGGTCTAGGAGACTGTTTATTATTATTTTTCATATTAATATTTCATATTTGCAATAATCCATATGTGATACCACCATGTTTGGTGTCAACAGAAAGTCTGTAATCTGCCAAGAATGATTATATGGTTTATATGTAGGCAATCATGCCTGTATTAGAAATTAGAAATCTGTTTGGTTTTATGTGTTCCAAGTGATCTGTTCCTAAGGCAATCTGAGACTGGGTGTCTGCAAAACTATTGTTCCCTTTAATGGCTCCCATCAGGGGGCCTCCCAGCTGCAGTGGGCCCAAGAAGAAACCTGTCTGACCAGTTGCCCAGGCTGACCATGTGGCCCAACTCCATTTTGGTCTGGCAAGGACTCTGAGATAAAAGGCAGGGGACCCATCTCCGTTTTGTCTTCGGTCTGTCTGCAACCAATACCGCCCCCCCCCCCCCCGAACTATTCTCTTGGGACTGCTGCTGCTGGATGCACACCAGAGGAGTGGGACTACCCTTCAAACTACAGGATCTTCAAGGATTTGCTTTCTATGGACTCTAAATCATTTGTATGTATGTGATCCACTGTGACCCTTTATCATCTCTCATATTTTGTTTGTTTTCCTTTTATATTAAACCTTTAGTTGTAGTTACTAAAGGATTGGCTGGCAGCATGGTATTTTGGGTAAGATCCAAGCCTATATTGTTCTGGGTGATGTGGCTGGCCCTTTGGGATCAGAAGAACCTATTTCTTTAAGAGACCCAGTGGCTAAAGGAGACCATAGGAACTGATTTGCAGTAAGGGGGCTGTGCTTTGTTATGCTCAGTGATGACCAGAGTGGGGGAATCAGGACCATGTTTTGTTATTGACTGGGAGACTGGTTTAAGTACCACTCGTCAGTGGTTTGGGGGTTTGGCCCTTGGTTTTGCAGCTTGCCCTGATTTTGGCACATTCAGAAGGTTATCCCAGGAGGCCTGGGTCACACCTGTTTCCTCTAAAATCCATGGATGTTTTGCCATTGGCTTTGATAAGGCCAGGATTTCACCATAAGGATTTGCCATTGGCTTTGATAAGGCCAGGATTTCACCATCCTCTCACATGGATTTCATAATGGCATAACTCCAGTGACTTCAAATCATTACTTCTGATTAACATGAGTTTCTGTGATGTCCCAACCATTCAGAAATGACCCTGGGACTCCCATTCCCCATCCTTTTACATTTGACCATATCAGTAATGAAGATACTCCACACATTCCTGTTTGGCCAGTTGAGGGTTGATGCTTATTGTATAAGAAATGGGGGAGACTAAGAAATTTTAGACATACAATATTGTTCCCAAATTGAAAGGATGACTTTTTCATGAAGCTAGACTATGAAAACAAGAGACGACGCTCCCATGAATAATAGAGAGTATAGGATTAACTGAATGATCAGAAATGCACAATGTAAGCATGAGCTGAAACACAATCTTAAATTAGAGGTTATTTTAGTCTATATTCCATGCCTAAAGTCTTTTAACACGGCATAGTTGCCTGCTTCTAAATAAACACATTACCATATTTTAAATGTCATTAATCTGAATGTGAATTCTACTAATTTGAGTTCTTTGTCATTTTTATTTTTCTACGCGTTTGTCTGAGGAACTCAGGCCACTGGTGTTTAAAAGTTATTATACTATATCTATTTGGGGCCTGTGTGAGATTAATTTGGTGGTTTCTGTCAAGTTTTCAGGGCAGCAGTATCAACCTTCCAAAAAATCCACCCGCATGACTGGAACTAATTAGCAACTTTGTTATCTGTCTCAGCAGAGGTCAAGGACTGAATGGGTATGGAGGCTCAATTGAGACATACTGGCAACACCATAGGCTTGCATTACTGCTCTCTGTGCTGTACCTTTTCTGCTCATGAACAGTCACCCGCATACTCATTCTGTCACATTTCATAAGTACGAAATTCACACTACATTTTACATTAGATTAGCAGTTAAAGTAGGTGGCGTATGTTGTTTAAAAGATAATTGGGTCAAGATGCCTGTTCAGGAGCAGATACTTTCCGCTAAGAACCACCATAGCAAAGTGCAATGAGATCACCTTGTAGTTACCAAACTCAGTGCAAATACTCTGCCCTTGTACATGGACATTATGACGCTGGTAATTTGCCTGAAGTCAACATTTTTAAAAACAACTGATGCAGGCAGCGGCTCACTGGTTTTCAGACACCACTGAAGATCCCAGACAGAATACTATCAGGTTCAAGAGCATGACACAGTTTTTAGATGATGCTGCATACTCCTCATGTGACAGAGGATCAGTGTTTGTTCCTGAATCCGCTATGTAGTTCATGTAGCTCTGGCAGGTGTTAGCAAGCATGTAGTTCAAGGAGCTTTCATCATGTGTTTTCTATTGATCTAAGACGCCTTTTAGAAAGAGAGGCCACATTGCAATTCTTTTCTCACTCTGGGACCAGTGAGCAAAATTTTTTTTACATTCCTAGCCCCTCACAGCCCACACAAGTGCATGCAGTGGCCCCGCAGGCTGGACAAGAGCCCTTGACAGGCCGGATTCTGGCTGACAGGCCGCAGTTTGGACAAGTCATAGAATCATAGGGTTGGAAGGGACCTCATGAGGTCATCTAGTCCAACTCCCTGCTAAAAGCAGGGCCAGTACTACTAAATCATCCCAGACTGGGTACTGTCTAACCAGACCTTAAATATCTCCAAACATGAAGATTCTACCACCTCCCTAGGGAACCCCTTCCAATGCTTCACCACTCTCCTAGCGAGAAAGCTTTTCCTAATGTCCAACCTCGACCTCCCCAGCTGCAACTTGAAACCATTGCTCCTTGTTCTGTCCTCTGTTACTACTGATCCTGGCTCCCTCCTCTCTGGAGTACCTCTTCAAGTAGCTGAAGGTTGCTATCAAATCCCCCCTCAGTCTTCTCTTCTGCAGGCTAAAGAAGCCTAGTTCCTTCACATTCTCCTCACAAGTCATGTGTCCCAGACCCTTAATCATTTTCATTGCCCTCTGCTGGACTCTTTCTAATTTGTCCACATCTATTTTGTATTTGGGAGCCGAAAACTGGACACAATATTCCAGATGCGGCCTCACCAGTGCCGAAAAGAGGGGAATAACCACATCCCTCAATCTGCTGGCAATGCTCCTACTGATACAGCCCAATATGCCATTAGCTCAGGGGTCGGCAACCTTTGCCGGTCTCTGTGTCAGCCCCGCCCACCATACCCTCAGCAGGTGCCGGGGGTGGGGCCAAATGGGGTGGAGCCAGGGACTCTGGGTTGGGAGGAGGGGAGTCTAGGGTCCCTGAGGGAAGGTGGCTTCAGGTTCCTGGCTCCCACAGCCTGCACTTCCCCGCTCCTCCCCATCTGGAGTGGAGGCTCCAGTCCGGACTCCACAAGTGTAAGTGGTCTGGGGAGAGCCTTGGTTCAGGAGTTGGGCAGGGGTGGAGGTGACTCGCAATGTGGCATGACTCAGGGGCTCAGGAGCCAGCACAGATCAGCAGCTGGGACAGTGGACGACTCAGGGGCTGGCATGGCTCAGTTCAGCTGGGCTGCAGGCACAGTACCGGGGTTGGCTCAGGGGTTGGCGCAGTGCAGCATGAATTGGGGGGCCAGTCTGGGGCTTGGCCAGTGCCATCACCCGAGGTCCCAACCAGCACAGCAGGTGGCATGGCCAAGTTCGGCTGGGCTGGGTTGAACCTCGGGCAGCAGCGCCGGCTGAGCCCCAGACTAGCCTGCCAATTCACACTGGGCCATGCCGACCCCCAAGCCTCCCACCACGCCGTGCCTGCAGTCCAGCCGAGTTGAGCCATGCCATTCCCTAAGCCACCCACCACCCTGGCTGCCAAGCTGCACTGGCTGCTCAGTCCCTGAGTCAGGCCACAATGCGAGTCACGTCCATCCCCGCCCAACTCCCAACCCAAGCACTCCCCTCAACACCTTTTATACTTGTGGAGGCAGGACTGGAGCCTCCACTCCAGACGGGGAATGGGGGACGCAGGGAAGTGCAGCCTGCGGGAGCCTGGAGCCGCTGCACATGGTTGCTGCAGCCCCAACCTCCAGGCCACCCTTGGGGGGGGGGGGGGGGACTTGAGCAGCATTGAGTGCCATTCAGGATCGGCCAGCATGCCAAGTTTGGCACATGTGCTGGGGGTTGCCAACCCCTGCATTAGCCTTCTTGGCTACAAGAGCACACTGTCGACTCATATCCAGCTTCCTATCCACCATAACCTCAAGGTCCTTTTCTACAGTACTAATGCTTTGCCAATCGGTCCCCACCCTGCAGCAGTGCATGGGGTCTTTCTGTCCTAAGTGCAAGACTTTGCACTTGTGCTTGTTGAACCTCATGAGATTTCTTTTGGCCCACTGCTCCAATTTGTCTAAGTCTCCCTGAATCATGTTCCTCCCCTCCAGCATGTCTACTGTTCCCCCCAGCTTGGTGTCATCCATGAACTTACTGAGCGTGCAGTCTATCCCATCATCAAGATTGTTAATGAAGATGTTGAACAGAATGACCCCAGGACCAACCCCTGGGGCACTCCATTCATTACTGGTTGCCAACTAGACATTGAGCCATTGATTCCTACCCGCTGAGCCCATTGATCTAGCCAGTTTTCTATCCATCTTACAGTCCACTCATCCAACCCAAACTTCCTTAACTTTACATTGAGAATGCTGTGGGAAACTGTATCAAAAGCCTTACTAAAGTCAAGGTATATCATGTCAACTGCTATTCCTGCATCTACATATCCAATCATCTCATCATAGAAGGCAATGAGGTTGGTCAGGCATGATTTGCCCTTGGTGAATCCATGCTGACTTCTCCTGATCACTCTATTTTCCTCTAAGTGTTTCAGGATGGATTCTTTGAGGACCTGTTCCATGATTTTTCCACAGATTGAAGTGACGCTGACTGGTCTGTAGTTCCTCTGATCCTCCTTTTTCCCTTTCTTGAAGATAGGTACTATATTCGCCGTCTTCAAATCCTCTGGGACCTCCCCATTCACCATAATTCTTCAAAGATAATGGCCAACGGCTCTGCAATCTCATCTGCCAACTCCCTCAGCACCCTCAGATGCAGTTCATCTGGCCCCATACACTTGGGCACATATAACTTCTTTAAGTAGTCCCTAACCTGACCTTCCATCACCGTGGGCTGCTCTCCTTCTCTCCATTCTGCATTACCCAGTGTAGTAGCCTGGGACGTGATCCTGCCTGTGAAGACTGAAGTAAAAACAAAAACACTTGAGTACTTCAGCCTTTTCCACATCATCCACTACGAGGATACCTGCCCCTACACCATCCCTGATCCTCTTCTTTTTGCTGACATACTTGTAGAACCCCTTCATGTTATCCTTCACATCCCTTGCTAGTTTCAACTCCAATTGCCCTTTGGCCTTTCTGATTTTATCCCTGCAGTCCCGAGCAATATCTTTATATGCCTCCCTCATCATCTGTCCAACTTTCCACATCTTATAAGCTTCCCTTTCATGTTTCAGCTTACCACAGAATTCTCTGCTAAGCCATGCTGGGCATCTTCCACATTTGCTGTTCTCTGTGCACATCAGTATGGTATCTTCCTGTGCTCTTAGCATGGTTTCTTTAAAATACAGCCAGCTCTCTTGAACACCTTTCCCCTTCAGATCAGCCTCCCAAGGAATCCTGCCCATTAGTTTCCCAAGGGAGCCAAAATTTGCTTTTCTGAAGTCCAGAGTTTGCTTTTTGCTTCTTTCCTTTCTTTCTTTGATCAAGATTCTGAACTCTACCATCTCATGGTCACTGCTCCCCAGGTTGCCATTCACTTCTACTTCCCCAATCAATTCTTCTCTGTTCGTGAGCAGCAGGTCAAGAGGTGCAAGGCCTCTGGTTGGTTTCTCCAGTATTTGTACCAGGAAGTTGTCTTCAGCGATCTCCAAAAACTTCCTGGATTGCCTGTGCACTGCTGTATTGTCCTCCCAGCAGATGCAAGGATAATTGAAATCCCCCATGAGAACCAAGTCCTGTGATCTGGAAACTTCTGCTAGTTGTCCATAAAATGCATCATCCACCTCCTCTTTCTGGTCTGGTGGTCTGGTTGGTCCTCATCAATAACCAAGGAGAGCTGTCTACTTTTGTGATGGGATGTTGGAAGGCTGTTTACAGCTACCAGAGAGCTACATGGTGGCTCAGGCAGCAGGCAGATTGTTGTATTTTAGGTGTCATCAGTTGGGGAGTTGATGTAGATCTTATAGGCAAGTTTTGCCATGGTGTGGAATATTCCTTTCAGCTGTTTATGTTCTTGGACAACTCCCTGTTTGTATGCCTCTGCCTTTTTGCTAATAAAGTGAGACCTCTTCACAAAGCCAAGGTTTTTTTGAGTCACCAAATAAAGCCAGCTGTTTCAGCAGTGGCATGGTGTGCAATCTTCACACTAGTGCTGGTATGATTGTTTGTTGGTTCACAGCTTTCACCACATTTCTACACAACCTCAGATGTGCAGCAGAGAGCTTCTTGTCCTGAAATTATTCTGGTGATCTATGAACTAGATATTAGGACTCGCTGCTCACAGCCTAGAATCAAGGTTGATCAAGATGTGTCAACCAATCAAGACTATGCCAACAACACTATCTTGCTTGTGGAGAAGTCAAAGAATTTCAGCCACACCCTCCAAGATCTCCCAGATACTGCCTGGACTATGGGACTGAAGATCTCATGGCAGAAGATTAAGGTCCGAAGCCTCAGAGGTCGGCCACCAGAACCCAAGCAGCACTCAAATGGTCACAGCAAAGTGGCCTTTCTTTGACAAACAGATCTTACCGCCTCTTGTCTAATTTATGGATTTAAAAATGTTTTTGGCCTGAGACAAAGCTCAGATTCTATCAAACCTACGTACTTTTTATATCACTATGCTAATAAGAAAAAAGGATCCTCTTACAAAGCAGGCAGAGTGGTTAGAGGCATTCTCTAGATGTTGTCAACCCCAAACTCCTGAGCATAAAATGATTTGATGATGTGAGAAATATAATAATCATGCAGGGGCCTGGCCTCCCATCAATCACACATTATATTAAAAAAGTGGCATTGCAAGCTCTTTAGATGTGTCACAAGGATGGACAAAAATACAGCAATATACCATGCTCTCAAGCTCTCCATCAACAGGTAAAGGAATGCACATACTGGCTCGATCTGTTGCTGCTCGCAGGTCTACCTCTGAGATTTTTGGATTTACAGGGTAAAGCCTGATCTGCGAACTTCACTACATGACGTAGATAACTATAGTCACACTAGCTAGTGCAACAGTGCTCAGTAGAATATGGATGCTGGATGATGATTCAGTAACATAAAATGCTTATATTTGCTTTGGATAGGTGCCTTCACTAGTGTATACATTAACAGTTTATAAAAACATGCAGTTAAAGCTAGAATTTCCAGTAGTGCTCATTGATGGCCTAACTATGCTCCCATGCAGTCAATGGGGAAACTCCCATTGTTTTCAGTGGGAACAGAGTTATGCCAGCACTGAGGTCTTTTGAAAACACAGCCCAAATTTAAGAGTAATCTGCAATTATAGAAACTTTTATCTTCTCACAGATCTGTTCTCCCACTCTGCTTGAAAGTGAAATTAGATAAAATACTGATTTAGTAATAAAGGAATTTACTGTAATACACTAGCAAAAACATGCTTCAGAAAGCCACCACTCATGTACGTGATTTCAAAATCCCAGGCATAGGATTTTCTGAGAAATCCATTAGAGAAACAAACATCTGAGAAGGAAACAAAGTAAAATAAAAGTAAAGAGAAGAAAAAAATATTACCTATCCTACTTTGGATTTCTTTTTATAATGATTCCTCCTCCCAGCAAACTCCAGGTATAGACACGCATGAACTAAAGCTGGACCAACAGCTTCTATATTTGGAGTTTGCTGGGAGGAGGGATCATTATACAAAGGGGAACTTTGAAACAAAAGATCCAGAAGGCATAACTGTGTTAGTCTAGTTCAGTAAAACAAACAAGGAGGTCTGTGGCACTTAAAGACTAACAAATGTATTTAGTCCATGAGCTTTTGTGGGAGAAAGTCCCCACAAAAGCTCATGCACTAAATAAATGTGTTAGTCTTTAAGTGCTACAGAACTCTTTGTTTGTTTTTCCAAAACAAAAGGTTGTTTTGGATGGGGAAATTGAACTTTCCATCCCTGTCCAAATGCAGGGGATGAGAGGAGGCAAAAAATTCATACATTTTGCCCAGAAAGAATATGCAATCCTCTAATCCTCAGAAATTGGCTACAGAATATTTCCTCCTTTTCATAAACTTAGCTCAAATATAGCTCAGTGAATTTTTTTGACCAAAACTTTTTTTTCCCAAAAATATGCAGATTGATTAACCAGAGCCAGATTAAGATCACTTAGGGCCCAAGGCTGCCCGCTTTTGTGGGCCCTCCCTCCATGGCACTGAGTGGAGCAGGGCCCTGAGGCCAGAGGCCATGGGATATTGTGCTCCCACCCTGCAAGACCATCTAGTGTGTGGGGTAGCCTCCAACAGTGGGCTCCAGGCCAGATGTGCTGTCCAGTCACTGCACTGGGGTCCCCAGAGTAACAGACAGGTCAGCCTGAGATGTGGTGACCCCAGCACAGCAGCCTGATGCTGCTCCTGAATCTGTAATGCTGCTGGAGGCTGTCCTGCACACCAGCAGTCCCTGCCTGCCGGAGTACAGCTGCTAGCACCAACCTGCCCCACCCCCTGAAGCAGACCAGCCAGCCTGGGAGAAGGGCAGGAGTGCTGCACACTGCAGCCTCTGCCCCCACCCCCTTAGCTCCAGTCCTGCCCTTCCCAGAGCGCTCCAGGCCCAGTCAGCCAGCTCCATGCCAGCCTGAGTGGAGCCAGATCTTGTGGGACAGCAGAAGCCCAGGGCCTGGGGCTACAACCACTAAAGCCCATCCCTTGATCCGGTTCTGTCAATAACAATGAAACATTTTGACAATTTATGTCTATTTTGCCAAATTATTTCAGTAGGGAGAAAAAATCCAAAATTCAGAATAAAAATGCTTCATTTTCAAATTTTCAAAAAGAAATATTTCAATTCACAATAGCTTTTTTGTTTTGAAGTTGCCTTTAATTTTAACATTAATTTGTTTAATAAAAATGCTGGAAATTTAAATAACATGTTTTTTTTCTGATCAAACATGCTTTGCTTTACTCCAAAATATATTTTTGACTTTTAATTTCATTGAAAATTTTGAAAACTTTTGTTATTGGGTATGATCCAAATATTTTTAATTTTTATCTTTGGTATTGCAAGTAAACCAAAAACTTCACTACTTGCACACCTAGTTCCAGACTAGATATGGTGTAAAAGAACGTAATCCACTGACATCAGAAGAGCTGCATATTCACTTATATCTGCCTGAAAGAGGCCATCTGAATTTATCAGAGTTTATACTTTTTTCTGTTGCTGGGTAACTAATAGCCTCTATTTATTCTGTTAGGTTTGTCATGTGATACAAAATTATCAGTTCTGATTTCTACAACACATTTTTTTTAAGTGAGAGGAGGAGTAACAAGGAAAAGTGAATAATTTTGATGTTACTATATATCTCTTAGGCTAAAAACCGGTACCAAAACCATACCATTCTTGAGGAGCTATTATTTTGCAGGACAGTACTCTAGCAAAGCTAGACACAGCAGCAGCTATCTGTCTCACTTACTGTTTTTTGTTTTGTATTCCTGAACACAGAGATGTGTGCATAGCCATCAAGAAATACTGCAAATGTTATCATTCTCTTTTATGAAGTTAACTTTTCAGAACATGGAAATTAAACAAATGCAAAAAACTGCAGTGACAACGGTCTGTCAGTGGTTGGTAGCCAGAATCTTTAGCTGTTAGAGGGGAAGCAGCCAAATCAGGAATTGCTGCAATAGGGAAAAGGGGAAAAAGGGAACCTAGGCAAGACCACTTCTCCCTCTCATACCCTGTTGCACCCAGAACTTTACAGGGGAAATCCTCTACTATGGAGGCATTAGGAACCAGGCAGTGCCCCACCTTTCACTCTGCGATATTGTCTTGGGCATATACTTGAAAGAGGAGCCAACGAGCAATGCCAGACACTAGTAGCCAAACTCTTTAGTTCTTAGAGAACGTTTTATTTTTTTTTAAGTGGATTTTCTCTGCCCTGTGCTGATTTGCTGCTTATTTCATCCGTTCCGTACTCCTCCCTTTCCCCACTATATCTTCAGCTCAGCTTCACTCCATACCTGTTGCTCTTACCCACTTTTCTCTGCCCTGCCCCATCAACTACTCCTCCTCTTTATTTTTTCCATTTAGTTGATCCCCTGATAACTAAACCCTACCAAAGACAATAAAAATAAAAACGCCCATGGCACCAAGATGACATTTGCTCACTTTGTTTGTGTCTTCTGTCCTTTCCCTCACCCTATGGTTGTCTTGTTTATTTAGATTATAAACTCTTTGAGGTAGATATTGTCTATTTGTTTTGTTTGTACAGCACCTACCACAAAGAGGTCCTTATCCACGACTAGGCTCCTAAAAGTTATGATAATACAAATGATAACTTGTAATGAAGTAAAATTGAATTTCCTTCAAGCTACTACACATAGCTACTGCGGCTGTCTGCTCCATGCTGTAGGAAGAATCTCTGATTGAATCATGAAATAAAAAGGCACATATATATTTTCTGAAAAGGCCACCATCATTAATCTTAACTATTTTCTGATTCCAATTTATCATTTGATGTTTAAAAAAATAGGATAGGAATATATATCTTCACTACCATTGCACTTTATGATGTAGTAAAATCCAGACTAAGAATAGAAAGAATGCTATATTGTTAGTATAAGATAGCATTAAAGACTCACGTTTAAAAAGCAGCCTTTCAGTAGTTATTACATCTACCACAGCCTCTTGTATTTCCAAATAATTTACCCACTTTTTAAAATACAAGAACTTCAGATTGCAGTAAGTGTAGGTGGGTCATTGATACCCGTAGCTTGTCAGTGGTGGTGAAAAGGAAGAAAAATCCTCATCTCTAGTACAGCACACTTCGTTTTGACTATCATAACATATGCCATTATTCTGAGCAACAAAGAGACAATGATATAGAAAGCCTTAGAATCCTCAAACTGTTTGAATTGTTCACCTGTATAATTGTGCCATAATCTGGCTTTAATTCAATTTATGAATAAATGAAGCTTGAAATATTTTCACTTCAAATTCTGCTGTAGGTGTATTTCCCTTCAGAGATCAAATTTATTAACATTTTAGGCTGGATGAATGGAAATAACTTTTTCTAAATGTTTAGGGGGAATATAAACATTATATTACACTGCTAGCACATGAGAGCATGCTATGTTTTGCTTCTCCAACAGCACTTAATATGGCACAATATAACCAAATAATGATTTGGATTTTTTAAACAGTTACAGAAAACCAGTTAGTTAATTAATAACATGGGATTTTGCAAGTAGTCAGCAAAGTGGATTACCCAAAAGAAAAATATAAAGTTGTTAGCTTTTAAGATTCCTGATATCAGAATAATAGGTTGATCCTGTGTTATGTCAAGCCTTGTAATCTGGACAAGATCAAAATAGAGGGGTCAGCTTCTAAATACCTAGGATTAAGAAAGGACACAAAGTGAGTGGAAATATGAAATTGATATACACAGTCATTGGATAACTTACTGTCAGTTGACTGTTTACATCCTGAATATGATCAATGGCAAGGAGAACTCAGTTCCTACTCAAATTCCTGGCTTTCAAAAACCCAGATGAATCTACAAATTGAAATCCACTGAATTTTTGTTTCATTAGAAAATGATGGCTGGAGAAAGATGAAAAGAATTTGGGTTTAGGGTTGACAAAATACAGAACAACAAAACCAAAGATATGGAGAAATTTTTATGTCTGAAGGATGGGAAATATGTGGTGACTAACCCTAAAGAGATGGTAGAGGTATGGGAAAAAAGTATTTCCAAAAGCTGTTATATAAGAACAGAGTCGCAAGTGCAAGAAAGACCAGCGATTATAGAAAAGCCTTTAAAAAAAATCAACATTTGTAGGAGATGTAGAAAAACCAATGAGTAAGATGGTTACTGAAGATGAGCTAACTGTTGATATAATCAGAGAAGCTGGAGATACTGGATTAAAGTGGCTTCATGTATTATTTTGTGATTACTGGGATCAAGGGTACAGTGTCAGAGGACTGGAGAACAGGATTGATTGCTCATCTTTGGAAGGTGAAAGGGGATTCAAATGATCCTGACTTCTATCAGGGCATCATCCTCTTAAGTCAGCCTCTACAAGTCCTACAGAAATTTTTGAAGATGAGGGTTGAGGTACATGGTGGATGAAAATATATGAAAGGAGAAACATGGCTTTATGAAGGGAAGGGTGCTATAGATGTAATGTAGTTTGACAGAATGATAAATGGAGAGCAGGTGAACACTTCCACAAAAGATCTCTCTATATTGTCCTATCAGTCTTCTTCCTCAAAGGAAACCTGCACAACACTTTCAAAAGATTAGCCTGGAGGCTTAAATTCATTGCTCTGCTAGAGACTAAAAACCATGGACTGAACAGAGTGACTAGCTTTTTGGCTTAGTAAAACAATCTGTAACCTGCTAATAGCTTCTTTTGTCTTTTGCCTGCAGAAATATTAATGGACCACTCCACCTTTCATGGTCCCATATAATATGTGCTAACAATATATGTTAAAACAATCTGTTCCTTGAAAAGTTCCAGAGGGGTAGTTGTGTTAGTCTGTGTACAGCAAAACAAACAAGTGTCCTGTGGCACCTTAAAGACTAACAAATTTCTTCAGGCATAAGCTTTCACGGGCTCCAATCCACTTTGTCAGATGCAAAGTGACGCAAGCTGCATCTGACGAAGTAGGTTGGGGCCCATGAAAGCCTATGCCCAAAGAAATTTGTTAGTCTTTAATCTGTTCCTTGCATTTTGCTGTGACACTGGGACTACCTCTCCCAGAACTGAAGAAGAGGTTTGTGTGCCTCAAAGGCCTGTCTCTCTCATCAAAAGAAGTTGGTCCCATAAAAGATATTACCTCACTGACCTTGTCTTTCTAATGTCCAGGGACCAACAAAGTTACTACTACGTTGCACATAACTGCTGTGTAGTATTTACTGATCTTGAAAAAGCACATGACTTAGTTCTAGAGGAGTCGGTGTTTGGATCACTGAAACGGATTAGAGCAGGACAGCAAAAAATGGAGATGACAGAGGATCTGTAATGAGAGTCAAGAGCTAAGGTGGTAACAATATATAGAGTTCTGAGGTAACAGTGAGATTGAGACAAGGCAGTGTGCTGAGTCCACTTCTCTTCATCCTACTTGTGGAGTTAATTAGTAGGAAAATCAAGCCGGTGAAGACACAGAAAAAACTAATGTATGTTGATGATGGGTTGTGACAACATGCTTGTGTTCACACCCTACACTCTATTGCAGGGGTGGCCAAACTTATGGAACTCAAGAGCCACACGAGTTGATTATTAAACCTCTGAAATCCGCACTGAGGCATATAGCCATATATGTTTACCTACTCCAAAATCACTAAGTTAAAAATTCATTGCACACTTTAATTTTATCATAGAAAAAGGATAAATATTGATCCTACTAATGTCAGATTCTAACTTCAGGTTACCACAAAAATTAGCCCTATACAGTAAAAACCTAGCTGCTGCTCAATGTAGAAGACTGCAGGCTAGTGGAGAGCTTTTTAAAATCCCAATCATGCTGCACTTCTTCTGCCATCCCTGACCATGCTGCACTTCACCCCACTGTTCCGACCCCAGCCTGAACTCCTAGGCTAGGGCTGCTTTCCTAAATTGATTTGCTGACATTCTTCCAGGAGCCACAATTTTTCATTCAAGGGCCACATGCGGCTCCCAAGCCGCAGTCTGGCCATGCCTGCTCTATTGTAATCATCTTTGTACAAAGTATGCCTTGTGAAGTATCATTTCAAAAGTCTTAACTTGCTGGTCAATTTTATCATGGAGAAATATATGTAGCAACACTATGAATGAAGTTATAAAGTTCCCCCATATGATGCTAAAAGTATATGTTCAAAACTCACATAGCACCAAACAGGCCTGCCTTAGTGTGTGCTTGCCTTAATTTGCATTTGAGCACTTAGCAGAGTCCTCAAGGGGGCAAGGGAAAAACAAAAGGAAACCTTCACATGAGCAAACACAGGTGAAAAACCCAGTAGGGAACACAGGATTCTTTGTCTCTTGGTTCTCAGCTTGAAATGCTTTTCAAGAGGGGTAACAATACTATAAAAAGGAAAGGCAAACACCTCAAGACACTGCTCTTTTTACCACCTCACTCTCTGAAACTGAGAGGACAAAAGAAACTGCCATTGGCCTGTGGGGGAAAGGTCTTGACCTAAAGAGTTAGGTCAGTAAACTTGTTGGGAGCACGTGGTGAAAAATACTGCTTTGAAACTAAAACAGTCTGTCAAATTTAGCATTAGAAAACATTATATTTTTATTTTTTCTTGTAACTGTATCTCACTAAATTGTTTATCCTTACTTTCACTTAAAATCTCTTTGAAGTTAGTACATTTATTTTATCTAACACAGTGTGTTTCAGTTAAAGTGTCTGGGTAACTCCATTTAACATTCCAAAGGGGTAATCACATCAGTCTAGTTCAGCAAAACAAACAAGGAGTCCTGCAGCACTTTTAAAAAATTGTTAGTCTGTAAAAGTGCTGCAAGACTGCTTTTCTATTTAAGATGGTAAACTGTTGTGTATTATTCTTTTAAGGGAATAATGGAATTAATGTATTTAGTCCATTCAGGAGAGGGCTGGGCAGTACAAGATATAGTGAGGAAAAATCCAGAAGTGAAAACATGGTGGGGTCACCCTGTGGTATAATGAAGGCTGTGACAGCCAAGGTGCAACTAGCAAACTGCAGTTATAAGAACACATCTGGGAGAGATCTGCAAGCTGGCTCTGAGTGACCCAGGTGGCAGCTACAACAGCAAAGTATTATGACAGACCCAACATTGCCAGGCAGGAGTGACACATCCCGTCATTGGTCTGGACCAATATTATACTGATTATTTTGGCTGACAGAAAGGAGGAGTTGGTAAATATGACATCAGAGAGAGCAATCTGTGTTTGTGGTTTGGTGGTAAAACACAAATAAAACTGAAATTATGCAAGTAGGGAAGGTCAAAGAACAGCTGTTGACTGAAATTTCAGAAGAGCAGCTGAATGAGAAGAAAGAAAGAAAGTATGTGCTTTGGAAATACACTTAGTACCACTGGAGAGAGATCTGGAGAACAGAAAAGAAGCCAGTGGGTGGTGGTGAAAGAGGCAGCCAGAATACTGTGGAACTGGGAGTTAAGTGCAAACTGAAAGGAAAAGCAAATGCTGCATGTGTTTGTCCCCGACTGTGTTATGGGTTAGAACATAGGTGGAAAAAGAGAAGCTCTAGACAGGAGAAAATAATATACTGAGGTGAATGGTGGGCAAGTGGAGAGTAAGATAGAGGGAAGATGGACTTGGGAACCTCAGGATGGGGCAGCTGTACAGCGCACATTAGAGGTGCACTATACACGTGATATGAATGGGATAAGAGGACAAGCAAAGAAAGCATGGAAAGAAGACAACAACAAGAAATGATGTGGAAGACTGAAGGTATAATGAAGAGAGTCTGACAAGAGAATTTAGAAGAGAAAAGGAATGGAACCCATAGACCTATAAACCCTGCTATGGACCAGAAGGATTGTCAAAGAATAGTGGGTATCTCCAGCTCTTTGTAAATTGGAAAAGGAGTCAAAAGGAAAGCAAGAAAATATTTATCTAATTCCTTCAGTCCTTAAAACATAAGAGCTTGACTCTGCCAGATACTCGTCAACATCGAGATGCTAAATTCCTGCTGAATTCAACACTTTTGTGGATTGAGCCAATAGTCCTTGTATTTGCAAGTTTATAGTGCAGACAATTCCGGCAGTTTAACTATTTGCAGACAACAGTCACATTCACTAAACATATTATTAGTCTGATTAAAAAAGAAAGAAACTGCAGCAGAGCACATTCATGTACAAAAATATTCATGGCTGATTCATGTGTTTATGCTTCAAAATGTTTATATCAAGCTAGTATTTATCACTTTTATTTAGCCATTCAACAACAAAAGAAACATTTTGGTTTTAATGATTAGTCCACCTACTTACATGAAATTCACACAGCCTGTTCCTGCTGGTGGAGCAATCCAAACAAAACTTAGATTTGTTGTTGGCAGATGACTCACGTGAGAGGCAACCACACTGCACATAAACTGATTTCCAAACTGGTGATCAGACATAATTCCTAAGAGAAAGACAGAGAGATATGATAAAAAGCAATGTATACCAATGACTCCATTATAATGTTTTAATAGTGATATGTAACATATCTATATCTACAACATACTTCAAGAATGGCAATATAATCAAGACAAAAATGCCATGATGTAATCAAAATTAACTCCTCTGGTATAAAAGGAGTTACCTTATACTTGCACCAAGATTGAATATGACCCAAACAATTGCCATCATTTTTCATGAGGCAGTAGCACTATCTGAATTTCGTTGGCTTGGTTTATTTTCATCCAAAGGGAGGCCAGATCTTTACCTGGTGTAAATCAGTGTGGTTCCCTTATATTCACTGATTTGAACAAGTTAAGGGTCTGACCCATAAGCCTTGAAAAGAATGCAAAACCAATGCCATTAAATTTAACACTTTCTATAAGAGCTACATCACTATAAATTCACTTGCATTTTGATGCAACAGCTTTTTATGTATTTTTGAATGTGGATGTCTTCTCAAACTATTTGGAATTCACTGTAGTTCATCATTAGATAAAAGAACTGTACAACAAAACAAAGCAAGAACAACAACAGACAGAAACCTCTTTCCCCTTTAGATGATTTTTGTTATTGTCTACAAATTAATGCACAGTTCCATTATTTTTTTAACACCTTTGGGCTTGCTCTCTGAAGTGACTGGAATTGTGCCCTGAAACAGAAGGCATTCTTTTTGATTGAATTACTGCATTTTTAATCTTTTTTACATGGCACATTAAACAGTAAGTGTTTAAAAAAAGTGTCCTTTTTAATGTAGTTATCAGAAGTAAATACATTGTTTCTCATTACTTACTTCAGATATTGACCCGTAAACCCAGAAAACAGTCACATTGACAAAATACATTGTGAGGCTGATTAAAAAAGACAGCAAATGACAGCAGTACATTCATGTATAAAAATATGCATACTAGGCATTACATTAATTATACTTCAATTTATACTGAGCTAATATGTCATGTTTATTTCAGTTCTGATAAAAACAGATATCGTTGGCTCTAGGCTCCCTTGACAAAATGTTTAAAAATACAATTCTGGTGAAATGCAACTCTAACAATTATCCTTGCCTTCTTGCAGTCAACCAACAATGACCAGAATAAAAAATCCTTCTTTGCTGTTCTCCTGAGACTTCTAGATTTTCCTCAGAAGAGAACAATGACCTTTGCCACATTACCTACCAATGCGAGCTATAGGGGACCAAAGATAGAGTGAGTTTAAATCCTGGAGATCTCTGTGAAGAATACCCATCAGCACTCTCTCTACTAAACCAAAGGAGATCCAACTTGGCTGTCTTCAGAGATTGCAAGTATAGTTTGGAGAGAAAAAATGGTCTTTCAAGGAAATCATTCAGGGCTTTGTAGATCAAAACCAATACCATAAAATCCATTCAGGGAGCAATAAGAAGCTAATGCTGATCATGGACATTGGCTCAGGGTGAGATACACAGTTTACAAATGGACTGATCGTTTCTGCACCAGTTTCAATTCAATGTATAAACCTGAGAATAGTGCAACACAGTAAACTAATCTAGAAGTAACACTAAGGCAAAGACAATCACTGTGAAGTATGAATCTGTAACAAATAATTGCAACCTTCTAACTAAAAACAGATGGGGGGAGAAGGGAAGCTTTAAGGCCATTATTGCAACATCTAAAAGCAGTAGGGAAACAAACAGGCTCCCAGATCATAAATTTAAGTATTAAAAACTCAGTGCACACCCTGAATCAGAGAGGCATGGATTATTCTTGATCTACCATAGGTTCACAGACTTTAAGGCCAAAAGGCCCATCATAATCACCCAGTCTGACCTCCTACACAACCGGCATAAAATTTCACTTGGTAAATCCTACCTCAGCCCTACAACTTCTGGTTGAACTAGAGTGAATTTTTTTAGAAGGAGATAACCAACACTGGCATCATATGATGGAAAATCCACTTGAATAAAATTGTTCCATTGGTTAATTACCTTCACTGTTAAAAATGACATTCTTGGTTTGACCTGCTATTGCTTCATCTTCCAGGCACTGGATTCTAGCCTTTGTCTGCTAAATGAAAGAGGCTCTCTAACTGGGGCTGGATTAAATTTTTGAATCAAAGCTTTTTTTTCCGCCAAAAAAATGAAGATTCAATAACATCAAAATGTTTGCAAACTTGTGTCTCTGTCACTGAATTATTTCAGTTTAAAAAGCCAGCGAACCTCTCTTAAAATAAAAATTCTAACAAAACCTTTTGAGGAGTTTAATTTAATTTAGATATTTTCAGAATAAACCATTTTTATTTTTCAATTTGAAAAAGCTCTTTTTGAAGATTTTATTTAAATTTTACTTTTTAAATAAATCTAAAAAATTAAATATCTAAATTTAAACAAAAATTTTCATCTTGGGCTGGAAAGAATTTTTTTTACTTTTCTTAACTTTTCAATTCACTGAATTTTGAAAATTCTGGTGTTGCATTGACTCGAAAAGATTTTTATTTTTTATTTTTTGGAATGGCCAGTGAACCAAGAAAAAATTATTATTGAGCCAGCTCTACCCTCCACTATCTGTAATTTTTCCCCATCTAGGTAATTTACAAACCATCATCAGGTCCCCTGTTAAATAAATTAAACAAACAAGCTTTTTAGTCTTTCACTGAACAAAAAGTTTTCCAGCTCTCAAGTTATTATTGCCAAGTTCCAAAGGGGCAGCCATGTTAGTCTTGTTCTGCAAAAAAACCAAGGAGTCCTGTGGCACTTAAAGACTAACAGATTTATTTATCGCCATGAGCGTTCATTGGAGAAAATCCAACTTCATCAGATGCTTTGAAGATGGTAGAATTTACAGAATGGGATGAAAATAAATGCAAGGAAGTGTTAGACATGGGATCTGGTCATACAGTAACAGCAAATCAGAGCAGTTGTTAACTGTTGTTAACTGCTCTGATTTGCTGTTACTGTATGACCAGATCCCATGTCTAACACTCCCTTGCATTTATTTTCATCCCCGTCTGTAAGTTCCCCCATCTTCAAAGCATCTGATGAAATGGGATTTTCTCCCATGAGAGCTCAAATTATTATAGTAGGTCTTTTCTAAGTCTTTCCAATTTGTCATATCCTTTTAAAGCCTTGACACTAGAACTGGACCTTGTATTCCAATACTGATCTTATTAATGCTGTACAGAGTTCCCAGTTTTGCCTTGATGCTGCTTATACACCCAAGGATCACATTAGCTTTTAGCCACCATATGGCATTGGCAGTTCATGTTCAGTTGATTTAGCCACCATGACTACTAAATCTCTTTTGGAGTCATTGCTGTCCAAAAAAATATGGCTCCCATCCTGTATATGTGAACTAATTAATTTGGCTATGTCCACACTTAGCTGGTTAAATCAATTTAAGTTAAATTGATTTAAATAAAATTGATATAACAATCATTAAATCATTTTAACTTAAATCGATTCAACATGACCTCACTAGAAACCCAAATCTAACTAGCATGTCCATGGACAGGACTTGATAGTTTGATTTAGGAGATGGGCACCTTGAGATGTGTGGCAATGTTGCCCCAAAGATGGGCCATGTTGCCACCCAATCCCCTGCCCGACTCTTCCCAAGAGAACTGGTGGCAGGGGAAAAGCATCCTCCACCAGCTCTGGGCTCCCTGAGCCCAGCGAGGGAGAAGACATCCCCCCAGATTGGCTGCAGCCTTGCGGCTTAGCCAGGCATGGGGGAGAAGGGACCCCTGCACCCAGATCCCCCAGTGCTGGCTGGGCTGCGGGCATGGGACCCCACACCCAGCTCCTGGGGCATGAGCTAGGCTGTGGTTGAAGACACCCCCGTGCCTGGCTGTAGGCACGCTTGCTAGGTGCGAAGATGGGACCCCTGTCCCCAGCTCCCCGAGCGCTTGCTGGGTGGCAGGGAAGGGAGCCCTGTGGCCAGCTCTTGGAGTTCTCAGCTGGGTGCAGGGGTGAAGGGACCCCCCACACCCAGCTTTGGGAGCGCTTGCCAGGCACAGAAAAGAAGGGACCCCTGCACTCGGCTTAAGGTGCTCAGCAAACACTCCTAAAGCCGGGCACAGGGAGATCCCTTCTCCCCCATGCCTGGTGAATGCTCCTAAAGCCAAAGATGGATACATCTTCCCCCACACTCTGGCCAGTGCGCCAGGAGCTGGGTGCAGGGTCCCTTCTCCCTCCACTCGGTTGAGCACTCCCAGAGCTGGCTGCAGAGGTCAGTTCCCCACCACCCAGTAAGTGCTCAGGGAGCCAGGAGTGGGGGTTCAATCCCTGCACCTGGCAAGCATGTCTGCAGCCAGGCACTGGGGGTGTCTTCCCACACAGCCTAGCCATCACTCCAGAAGCCGGGCATGGGGTGCCTTCCCCTGGCTGCCCAGCTAGCAATGGGGGAGCCAACACAGGGGGAGTCCCTTTCCCTGCCACCAGGATCCTGAGCCTGGATGGGGGTCCCTTCCACCCCTCTGGCCAGGGTGCTGAACCCTGGTGCATTCTTCCAGGGTGCCATGCCCCCTAGGAGGAAAAAGGTCAAATTCCATTAAATTGATATAACAGTTATATCAAAATAATGCATCCACACAGGGTTATATCAATATAATGGTTTCAATTTAATGGTGATATTGATATAAAACTAGGTTTTATTATATTGCTATGAACTTCCCTTATAATGAAATGAGGGAGCTCCTCATTTCAATATAAGGGAAGGCTGTGTGGACCTACCCTTCTGTAAATTGAAATGACCAATATTACTTAAATTTAAAGGGTGTGTGTGGACACATCCTTTGTTTCCAGAAGTAAGGTATTGTATTTGGCTACATTAAATCTCATTTTGTTCCAGTGAAGTCAGTTTATGAAATGACCCACACTGTATTGTAGGACTGACCAGGTTTTATCATTATTTATCACTCTACCTATTTTTGTGTCATCTGCAAACTTTACCAAGAATGATTTTCTATATTTTTCTTTCTAATCATTACTAAATATATTTAAAATCATATGGCCAAGGAGTCATCTCTGTGAGATTCCACTTGAAAAATCTCCATTGGAGATAACAATTACAATCTCCATTGGATATTGCAATTACAATTATTACTATTATTTTTGAGATCAAGGTAGTAATTAATTCACTTCCAATCATCTGCAGTTAAATGGTAAAATATTGTTGACCTAGCTGCAGAATTCAACTACATTTGCACAAATATGTAACATGCACACTTTGACCCATTGGCAACTTCCTTACATTAAAAAAACACCAAACTGCTAACTGCACTTGTTGATAGAAGGACTTTATGATTTCAGCCACTTTTGGAGGAGTCTGGCTTTCTTCTTCTTCTTCTCAGCTAACCCCTCCTCCTTTTTGCTGTTTTCATTAAATCTCTCACCATGTTGGCCTTGACAAAAGTGTCTTTTAAAAAAAAAGGTTTCTTTGAATTATCATCTTTGGACTTCTTTCCTGGTAATTTAAAGTAGGTGAGGTGCCAATTACATTGTCTCAGTTTCCTAACCTCGCTTGTCCTTCATGGCTATGTCTACACAATAAGCCTTGCATTTGTTAAAGCAATGGAAGGGATTTTTCCTTGACTGTAGTAAATCCTCCCCCTCTAGAGGTGGTAGGTAGGTCAATGACAGGAATGCTTTGCCAACCTTACAGAGTCTAAACTGAGGCTTAGGTTGGCTCACCTACACCATTCAGGGGTGTGAAAGAGTAACATAGCTACAGGTGGGTGAACCAAAGTTTTAGATATGGACCATGACTTAGTGGCCATCCTTGACAGGGCTGGGCTCAAGGGGCTGTGGCTCCCCAAGCTGTCTTTTGCTTTTGTGCTCCCCTGTATGGGGGGCAGCACAGAAGCCAGCCTCTGCTCTTGGCCAGCTCACCCCACCAGGCCAGAGGCTGCGCTCTGCTCTCCACCCCTCCCTGGGCCAGCTGATCCACCCTGCAGGTGGGGAGGGCCAGCCCAGAGGCGGGGTGAGAGAATGGAGTCTGCCCCATGGACTGGCCTGCTCTGCTCCCCAGAGTGGAGTGGCTGGCCCAGGGAGGGGCAGAAGTGCGGGGTCCAGCTTCTGGGCTGGCCCACCCCGCCTCTGATGTGGCACCGCAGCACCCCTAAGCCTGTGGCGTCCCAAGCCAGGGCCTCAGTGGCTCATGGTGAGAGCTGGCCTGGATCCTTGGAGCCTAGACCAGTGGTTCCCAACATTTTCAAGTTTGAGGACCCCTTTTTAACATCAAAAAGTTTGTGGACCCCCAGATGATGATAATTGTAATCAGGGACTAACTGCAGGCAATGGTGCTGCAGGACAGTGGAGGACCTGGTGCCCACATGTTCCCAAGGGGTGGGGACATATCCAGGGTGAGACTGCTCACAGGAGGCAAATACAATTCATTTAGAGCACAGGTGTCAAACTCATTCAATGTGGGAGGCCACACTGGAGGGCAGGACACCTGTCATGGGCCATGCGGCCGCATGGGCTCCCCAGTCCTTTCCCACTCCATGTCCAAAGTCACATGGACTCCCTTTTCCCCTCCCCAACCCTGCAGGCTCTCCCACACCTTCCCTTACCCCTGCCCTGTGGGTCCCCTATCCCCACACTGACTCCCAAACACTCCCCCTTCCCTTTCCATTTCCCCTACCTTCTGTCACAGGCAGCCAGGCTGGGCTCATGCCTCTCCCCATCCTGGCCCACTCCAATGCTCCCTCTAAGCTGGTGATGCAACTGAGCAAGTTACGGATGCACTTGGGGAGCTGATGGGCAGTGGCTCAGGG
>ML682008.1:10911960-10933344 GCA_007922195.1 Podocnemis expansa
ACTGCTCTGATCTGCTGTTACTTTATGACCTGATCCTATGTTTTACAACCCCCTTGCATTTAGTTTCATTCCTTTCTGTAAGTTCACCCATCTTCGAGGCATCTGAGGAAGTGGGATCTTCTCCCGCGAAAGCTCATGCAAAAAATAAATCTTTTAGTCTTAAAGTGCCACACAACTCCTTGTTGTTTTTTTCCTCTGGCATTGGCCTAGCCTGCTGTGACTGAGCCTCTGATTTGTTGGGAGGCCACAGCAGAGCTGAGCTGGGACTGGCTAGAGCAGTTACTTTGTTCCCTGTGCTGTGACGGGTCATGTGAGTGAGTAAGAAGCATACCTAGCCCTGTTATGCCAGGAGGCTGTTTTTGGAGTTCGCTGCTGCAGACAGCTTCCAGGCACAGCCCAGGCAGAAGCTCCACAGGTCAGATCAGTGCCCCTGGTGGGCCAAATCCACCCTATGGACTGTAAATTTGACACCACTGATTTAGAGCCCTCTCCAACATGGATCACTGGCTGGCAGTGACTGCAGCTGGATCAGGCCTGGGCTACCTGCCAGTGGCTGGGACCTGATGTATTCATGGACCCCTTGCAGAAACTCCATGGAACCGCAGGGGTCTCCGAACCACAGGTTGGGAACCACTGGCCTAGAGGTCAAATTAAGACAGACATTTCTCCCCTCTCGCTACATGGCAGCTTCAAAGGAAGTCTGGTTGTCCATTTTGAACTTGTCTCTGCTCCCTTCAAACATTTACACTGCTGATGAGATATCTAGGCTGTTATAACTCCTGCCTACCCTTACTCTTTGGCAAGCTGACAATTCTTGTACATTTGTGGGTAAACTTCATTAAACACACCTGTTCCTTGTGCATTTTTCGTTTCTTTTCTGAATCTGTATTTAATATGTGATTCTGAAATCTGCAGCTAGAGTCACCCATATTCTAATTACAACAAGATCTGTGCCACATAAAAGGTCAAGTTTTTCATTGATATTAGACTTAACAACACCAGCTTTAGCTACTGGACCCAGTTTGAATCTGTACATTCAGAGTGCTACCAGTAACCCAAGAGGGAAATGTCCACTATGTTGTACACTTGCAACGACTTGCCTCCTGTCCAGAGGTGGGAGTCCATGTGTTTGACCCATTCTCAGACTCTTTTGATCAACACCTGTTCTCACCGAAGTCCATGTTAAAATTCCCACTGACTTCAGTAGTACAGGATTAGGACCTTAGAGCTGATGTTAGTGATTACTGTAGTAAAGAACAGACAGTAGAAGGAGGACCCCAGAACTGGAAAAATCATTTTAAGAATTCATGAAAATAAAGGCACAGTCAATATTTCCTATTTGCCTCCAATGTTGTTCTGTTTATCTTCTATGAAAAGCAACAGCATTTCACCTCCTGTTGGGAAAACCTCTTCTCAAACAGAATGCTGGCTCAGTTGGTGAAAATAAACAAGCACAAATGTGAAGGAGGCTTCCACTGCAAACAATAAATTAGACGCAAAAATAACTAATTATATGGCAATTCTCAAAACATCAAATGGCTGTATGTATCCCACAAACAACGTCTGGCACAGAGCTCTATTTTAAGGCATTTGGCTCAGATCCAAATCACTGTATATTCACCATATTCCTGGCATGACTGCTGGCCAGCTAGCATGTGTCTGAGATGCACAAATCCATTCATGCAACAAAAATTGTAAAAAGAGGTAAAATTATCAGATATCAGAAGATACGTTTGTCTGTCCAGCTCTGTTCCCAGTGTTGCTGTAGCCACGCTGGTCCCAGGATGTGAGAGAGAAGATAGGCAAGGATCAACTTCTGGTGGCGTAACAAGACAAGTTTTCAAGCTTCACAGAGCTCTTCTTTAGGCCACCTCACCTACCTTGTAGAAATCTGTACAGCTAGATTTGTAAATAACCAAGGGTTTCCTTGTGAATCTAGTTTATCAAGGAAGGTTCAAAGGCTTTTGGCAATTCTGCCTCAACAGCTCTAAGACATGCGCTGCTTCCCTGGAAGTCATTAGCACTGCTGTGAACTATCTTTCTCTTTGTTGTATAGTGTGCCCTCATTTATATTGAGGATTGTCATACACTACCACGCTCCACTTCCCACATTCCCAGTCTAGATCTGTCCAAGTATTATTTGCCTTCAGAATATAATAGGCCAAATTCCATTCATGCTTAGCACTGCAACTGCCCTTGACATCAACAGGAACTGCAGGTGCTCAACTCCTCTAACGATTTTACCCACCAGCTGTTTTTCCTGTATAAATGTCCTCATTTTGAAAAACAATTATCTATTTTGTGCCAACTGTATGCATGGTCCTGTAGAATGCATAAAAATAAAGTCACTTCCCCAAAGAGCTGGTGTCCTAAAATGAAAAACAACAAAAGTCCTGTGGCACCTTAAAGACTAAAAAAAAAAAATTTTTCGAGCATAAGCTCTTGTGAACCATAACCTACTTTGTCAGATGAAAGGGCCAAGCACAACTGCAGTCCCTGGGTCCTCCCCCCACTCCCTTATGACCCAGGGGTTTACAGAATTACTGCAGGCCAAAATGGGCATTTTTCAGCATACATGAAATTTCAGGTTTTTGACACTTCAGTTTACTCTGCACAGGAACAAAACCAAATTAGCCAATATTTCTCAGTGAATCAAAAATTTTATTTTGGAAATGCTGAAATGTGAAGTTTCTGAAACCAAATACGAGACTGACATTCTAGTCAATCTCATTGAGTCACTGTCAGGTGCCCATGGTCTGCGACTGTACTCAGGATTTCCAAACTCTTGGTCCAGCAAGATCCATGAAATTCTCTCCTGAACAGGAAAGCCTGGGAACTCATTGGGAATCTGGAAACTGGGGGTCTCTGGCAGTCAGTGAGCAGGAGCCACCCTGGAACTGCAGACCCTGTAAGCTAGTCCAAGCCAGGACTTGTAGGCTGCAGCATCATGACATGGAGAGTATGAATCCAGTAAGAAGTTCCAGGGCTGGGTTTGAGTCTGCCATGGAGTGGGCAATTTAGAGGCCCAGTTTCAGTCAGGTCTCCACAGTCAGGCTTTGTTCCACAAGACTGAGGGCATGTTTACATTGCCCAGCATTTCTGAAAAAACTTTTTTTGGGATAAGTATTTTGAAATAATTATCTCAAAAAACTTTGTTTCGAAAATCTATTTCATGACAACAGTCCATTGTCCCAAAATACTGTGGCTTTATTATTATTATTTTTTTTTTTTTCAAAAAAGAAAGTCTACACTGGACTTTATTTTTCAAAAAAAAAAAAAAAAAAAAAGGCAAGGCAATAGACAAGATAGGGAGGCTTTTTCAGGAAAAAAAAATAGCCTTTGCCGTGTCCAGGGATGGCTTTTTTTGAAAAAGCTAACTCGAAAAAGATTTTTTATTTCGAAAAAGCTGGCAGATTTAGCTTTTTCAAAAAAGTGCTACAAAATACTGGAGTGCTTTTTCAGGTTCATTAAACCTCCTTTAATATCGGGGAAAAAAAGCGTTTTTTGAGCTAGCTTTTTCGAAAAAAAGTCATCCCTGGACACAGCAAAGGCTTTTTTTTGAAAAAGCCTTCCTATCTCATCCTTTGTCTTTCCCCCCCCCCCCCCCCAAAAAAAAAAAAAAAAAAAAGAAAGTCCAGTGTAGACTTTCTTTTTCGGAAAAAAAAAAGTCATGGTATTTCAGCACAATGAGCGGTCCCCAGACTATTGTCCTGAAATAGCATTTTTTTAAAAAAAGTTTTTTCGAGATAATTATTTTGAAATACTTATCCCGAAAAAAGTTCTTTTGAAATTGCAGGGCAGTGTAGACATAGTCTGAGAGTTTAACAGCACTAACATGACAAGGCCCCAGAGGACTCTGGTACAAGAATAAGTTAGGGGTCCTCTCCCCTAGCCACTTCATCCTCCACCCCACCCCCCCGAGCTGCATCCGATTTGCCCATGCAACATCCCTCCTGGAGCTGCTCAGCTCAAACTTAATGACACATAGACTCATAGGCTCTAAGGTCAGAAGGGACCAATATGATCATCTAGTCTGACCTCCTGCACAGTGCAGGCCACAAAACCTCACCCACCCACTCCTACAATAAACCTCAAACCCATAGCTGAGCTATTAAAGTCCTTAAATCATGATTTAAAGACTTTAATACAGAGAATCAACCAGCAAGTGAGCCATGCCCTATGCTACAGAGGAAAGCAAAAAAACCCAGTGCCCAAGCCAATCTGCCCTGAGGGAAAATTCCTTCCCAACCCCAAATATGGCGATCAATTAAACCCTGAGCATGAGGGCAAGTCCACAACAGCCAGTCAAGAAGAACTTCTCTGTAATAACTCAGAACCCACTCGATCTAATACCCCTTCACAGGTCACTATCATACCCGTCACCAGCAGTAAAAGACAGACAATGGCCAAGCTACACTGTCCATCATATCATTCCCTCCATAAACTTATCAAACTCGGTTTTGAAGGCACCTAAGGTTTTTGCCCCCACCACTTCCCTTGGTAGACTATTCCAGAACTTTACTCCTCTGATGGTTAGGAATCTGCGTCTAATTTCAAGCCTAAATTTTCTGAAGGACAGTTTGTATCCATTTGTTCTTGTGTCCACATTGGTGCTGTATTCAAATAATTCCTCTCCCTCCCTTGATTGATCCCTCTAATGTATTTATAAAGAGCAATCATATCTCCTCTCAGCCTTCTTTTGAGAAGACTAAACAAACCAAACTCTTTAAGTCGTCTCTCACAGGGAAGATTTTCCATTCCACGAATCATCCTTGTAGCCCTTCTTTGCACCTGTTCCAGTTTGACTTCATCTTTCTTAAAACGGGGTGACCAGAACTGTACACAATACTCCAAGTGAGGTCGCACCAGCGCCTTGTACAACGGTAACACCTCCCTATCTCTACTGGAAATACCCCTTCTGATGCACCCTAGGACCACATTAGCTTTTTTCACTGCCATATCGCATTGGCTATTAATTGTCATTCTGTGATCAACCAGTACATCCAGGTCCTTCTCCTCCCCTGTCACTTCCAGTTGATGCATTCCCAACTTATAAGAAAAATTCCTGTTACTTGTCCCTAAGTGCATGACCTTGCACTTCCCATTGTTTAATTTCATCCTATTTCTAATGCTCCACTTTACAAGTTCATCCAAATCATTCTGTATGCTGTCCCAATCCTCTGTATTGGCAATACCTCCCAGCTTCATGTCATCTGCAAACTTAATTAGCACATTCCCACTTTTTGTGACACCCAGACAACCCCTGCCACACTCTGTGCCCTCAGTCAGTCACAGCCTGGCCCCACTATCCATCACACACCCCAGTCCATCCTCTTCCCACGTCATCCCTTTATGGATGAGCTCCTCACTGCTGAAGCCACAGAGCAAGTCAGGCTGGTGATGGTGGCCAGGACACCCCCAGAGCCCAAAACATTGACTGCACTAGCAGAGGCCAGGAGCTGCAGCTGCAATCTTACCCATGATGGAGCCAGGAAGAGGCTAGGGGTGGGACAGGACAATCCCCAGACAGCCCAGCTGAGGGCTGCTAGTCTGCTTTTAGGGAAATCACCCTCTGCAGGTTGGGCCCCCATAACCTTGTGGGCCCTTGTGTGAATGCACCTTTGTAGCTACCTTGAAGGCTGTTAGGCTCCTTGCTTCAAAGCTGGGAATCTAGTAGTCCCCAGAAACTTAGCACTAGACAAAGCTCTAAGGACTACAATGTAGAAGATGCTGAGCTGTTGACCCTATAACTCTGTGTTTTGCCAAAACTTGTAATTCCAGGAATTCACCATTTTCCAACATAACTTCATGAACATTTCTGACCAGCTCTATATGGCATTCTAAAAGGAACAGGACAGTGAAGGCAGGAAGTAGGGGTATGGCTCCCTATCCCTTGAATAGCCCACATGCAGAAGTGTGTTGCATTCCATAGCCCTTGTATACTGGGGATTTCGGGGAGTATCTACAAGGAACAAATGAAGCCACAGAGATTCACATGCATTTCTACCATAACTTGCAAAGCCACAGGAAAGTTTTTGCATTAGTCATGAGTCAGATGTGTCAACAATGCAGTGTTGATCAATTGGAAAGGAAGTTCTAAAAGCAATTTTTAAAAAAAAATATTTCTTTCACACACATTGATTCACCACATATTATCAACACCTTTGAAGCTATATATGAAAATCTTAATGACATTTTTTATACTACACCAGAGTAGAAAGCCTATGATATCTTGGTTTTTATTTAAACCAAATATGATAAATGAGAAAAATGATAGTAGATAAGAATGTAAAACAAAAGACTCTAGATGTTCTTGTTACTTCTGAGCTCGTAACCATTGAGCATCGGGTATATATGCTCCTCTTCAATGACATATTTGGGAGTGACAGGCAAAGGCACAAAAATGAAAGATTCTAGGAAATATCAAAAATGATGCTATGCATGTATTGCTGTTCAGAATCTATCCCAGCTGTTTTGTAAATTAATTTACTAAAATCAGACACTGTAAAGCATACACAAAGCATCTAGAAACCATATTTCTGCAAAGTGTAGTTGTCACTGAATACAATCACTGTTTATCTATGACCGAAGAAGTAATGTTTTATTTCAAGTCTCTGGGGATTATTGCAGTTGAAGAATATTTCAGCCCATTACCTTGGATTATTATGAGCCATTACTCAAGATTCAGAAACCTTGGCTTTAAAATTCTGTAATGTAGTAGAAAGAAAACTAAATCCTTCCTGAGTAATTTCATTGTTACATAAATATTAAAAACAATGTAAGAATTCAGTGTTCACTAAAAGGACTAAAGGTTTTCACTAAAAGGACTGATGTGAATAAGAAAAGTCAAAGTTTCATTGCCTTTTTAAAAAAACTATTGAAACAGACATTCAAATATACAGTAATTGCCTCCTTCTACAACCCTTATCCATGTAAGAACTCTCATTAAAATCAATGGAACTACTCTCTTAACTGCTACTCAAACTGACTAAGGGTTACAGGATCTGGCCATGAACTGCACCCTCATTTCTAACATATATAGCTGCTGATTGATTTTTTCTGGATGATTACATACCACTTCATGGGAAAAGCACACATCTAGTTCAATATAATGTAACAGATTTCTTAAGCATTTGCTGGCTCTTTCAATCAGTTAAGGCCAGCCTAACTTGATAAATTATTAAATATTATGAAGAAAGAATAGACTAGCAATTCTGGCAGCTACTGTCCACCAATATATGAGATTTACCTTGAAACCCTGGGCTTACTTTATTGTTATTGTTAGTCTTCCATTATTAAATAATAAAACCTTTCAGTACACATGGTGATGGGGAAGATATTGCTCCTAATCATTCTAACATGAACTTTATGAAAGAGATGAACAAGTGGACAACAGTCTAATCAACTATGTAAGTAAAACCCGTAACTATTCCAGTATCCAGGAACAAACCAGGACTAGACATAGTAACTAAATCTGTGAGTGGGACCAGGAATTAGACTAGATGATCATATTGGTCCCTTTTGATCCGAGAGTCTAGGAGGCTATGTCTTCACCTAAAATCTTAGTTCAGACTTGGTTAGTCTGAATTAAGTACTTCAAAAGTTAGTTTGAATAAGCTTTCTAGTTTGAACTAGGCAAAGTCTAGTGTAGACAGGGTTCAAATTAGTTCGGACTAAGCTTGCTTAGTACGAACTAATTTGCTAGTGTAGACAAAGTCAGAATCTTTATATTCATGTGAATCAGGTTGAAGGACTTTCAATATCTATTTTATAATATGTCACCGATATAAAATGAATATAAAGCAATAACTTGTTATGCATTCAGCTTTGGATCCAGTACATGATTTGAGATTCAGAGCTAATAGAGTGATCAGATTGTGGATATACTTACAAATGTAGTGCTTTTGACCATACACACAGAGCACAGTAGTGAGAAATCTGCTTGGAAGAGTTTTCAAGTATGAGCCTATAGTATACATATTTAACAAATATATTTGAAACCTTGATGATTTTGTTTAATTGCTTTTTAAATTTTGTACTTCTAAAGAAACATTAATCAAAACCTTTTCAGCAGCCTATTTTTAGAATTTGCTTGGGGATACATTTTCATTTTACAGATTTATGAATAAACTTAACATAGTTACCAATTTAGAAATTCCAATGCACTGGGTGCTGAATATACCCCCTAATCGGCATAATTCCCGAATATGCTGAATGAGATCTTATGTGTAATTTGTGATATGTCTGTGTGAGTTGAGAGACTGGGTTGTTGCTGATACACAATGTACCAGCAGTTTAAGGTTGTTCACTGTCACTGAGGATGGGAGAATGATTTACAGCCGAGGAGTAAGTGCCCCTTAGAGAACAATATGGAACAAAATACTCTAAGGCAAATGGATTTAGCAACAGTAAGCAGGGACCAGGAGTTATGTAAATAAGATACAAGACCCCCTTCACTCACAGTCCATTTTTAAATGTATCCTTACTTCCTGTAGTGTACCAGCTTTCTTTGTTAGTCTTTAAAATTGCCACTAGACTCCTGGTTTGTTTTGCTGAACTAGACTGACTCAGCTACCCCTTTGAAACTTGCTGTCTACTGCTGCCTTTTACCATGCCTTTCTCTTTATACAAACCTGTTAGACTGACACACTCATTCTGTACTACAGGGGCCTTATTTGGCAGTGTATTCTTTTAGGAAAATAACTACCTGAATTCTCTGGTTCATATTAATTTCTCCATTTATATAATGAAGCCTGAGCCCCTCATCAGTGTGAAACATTTCAGTTTTCTCAAAAACCTTGCATCAGCCTAAATCTTTTCATTTTATAAGTTTTAAAGATTGCCCTAGAAACTCAGATTTCAGACATACTATTCGATGGTTATTGTACCAGAGACAAGTTTGACAAGGAACCCCCAAACCAAGGGTCTCAAATATGTGGTCCGTGGGCCGCATATGGCCCCTCAAGCTATTTCCTGTGGCCCGCAATGACAATATAGTTACTAATACTTACAATATCATTGTACGAAAAGGTTTCAGTGGTGCAGCCCTTGGGATAACGTACTAGTCCTTATTCAGCCCTGTACTAATCCTCATGCGGCCGTCACATTGATTTGAGTTTGAGACCCATGCCCTAAACTATACTGTCAGGGGCATCAGCCTCTAATAGGTTCATTCTCAGTAGCAAATGTGGCAAACTGGTGACTTTCCCCAGTGGATCTTGGGCTTTTCTTGTAAGCAGTGAGCCAGGGCACCCCAGTTACCCCATCTCCAAGAGGGGTCCCTCTGATAGTGTACCATGGGGAAGGAATAGGAAGGGACCCGAGCCTGCCCACTACTCCGGGTTCCAGCCCAGGGACTGAGCGTCAGCTCTGCAAAGCTGACAGTGTCCAACACTGCAGCTCTTCCTCAGGCTATTTCCCCCTCTGCTCCTCCAGCAGCTCTTTCCCTGCTTCTTCGGCAGGGCTTCCTCCCTTGGGTCTCAGGGCCTGGGAGGTGTCTTCTCTCTGCCTTTTGGGTTTCCTCCTCAGGGGGCTTGTACCTACTGTTCCCCCTGTCATGACACAGCACACCTCCACTCCACTCCCCATTTCTCTTCCTCCTCCCTCAGTTTGTGCCCTGTTTGTCTGGAACAGGGGGTTTTCTCAGGTGCCTTGCTAGGCCTTGATTAGCCTCAGCTGCTCCTAACTACCATCTGTTAACTCTTGCTAGTTTGCAGGGAACAGTGCCCGGAGCATTCTCCATCTTAGATATCTCCCTTCTAGGACTCTTCTACTGCCCTTTGGCCTTCATATTTCACCCAAGGTATAGCCAGAGTCTGCTGCTTCTTGTGTAACTGTAAATCCCAGTAACTCCATTCAAACCAATGGATTCATCTTAATAGAAAACAAACAAGGAGTCTGGTGGCACTTTTGAAGACTAACAAATTTATTTATCACATGAGCTTTTGTGGCAAAAAATCCCACTTCGTCAGACGTTTGAAGATGGGGAACTGAATTAGACTAACATGGCTTCCCCTTTGGATCTTAATACAAGTGAGATTAGGCCCTGGTTCATAGTCTTGGCTCATATCACAGTGACCAACACCAGTTAAACACGGCAATGATCTAACCAAAACTTTCAGTACATTGAGAGTAACTCCAAATAAACTTCAGCTTTGCTATGAGAAGACAATTAGAGGCCTGCAAATCCGCAGATATCTGTGGATATCCACATTATATCCGCATCCACGGATACAACACGGATATCTGCAGATCACTTCTTGCAGAGGCAGGTTGGATACGGATCCACTTATTTGTATCCGTGCAGGGCTCTAAAGACAATTGCTGAAAATCTTTTCTCAATGGGGATAAAATTCATTCATTTTTACTCATGACAAATACTCTTAAACCCTAAAATCACTCAGATCGGTGCTAGTCACACTTTCCAGGGCAATAATATCCTACAGAAAAAATCTCAGTTGAACCCAGTATTTTAGTTGTGCTCTGCCCTAGCATTTTGTGTAGTAACAATATCACTTCTTTGATTGTATTTTCTTTGTTGATATAACCCTATATTTCATTTGCCTTTCATATAGCCTTATATGAACAACTGGGATGATGGCTCTGAAGTTTTACCTACATACCCTAAGTCGATTTTTAATTTATTTTAAATGAATAGAATAGTTACTGGCAGCAGTTTCCCCTTGTAACAGCTCTATTTTAGTCCTATGCCCATAGACACATTTTGTATTTGCCAACGTTACCATTACTGGCTCAACTACTGAAAAGGGAACTTTGTTTTTATAAGCTTACATTGTTCCTTACTATAACTCTAATTTTGATACAATCAGCTAACTCTTCTGTGTTACGTTTGATGCTCTCATCCAAATCAGTTATGAACAGTGTAACAGCAAAGTACTAAAATCAGTCTCCAAGGTACTGTACTGGCAACCTCTTTTCAGCTACAGTACTTATCATTTACAGCCACTCATTGTTTCTTATTTTGCAGTCACTCTTCTATTCAACAAGTTACTTCATCCTTATTCCATGATCCCTTATCACAACGAGTCTGAAAGTCAACTTGAAATTATGTACTGTGTGTAATACCCACAGCATGCCCCTCACCTGCTACAACAATATCTTCAAAGAACTCTAGGAAGTTACCAAGATAAACACCTTTCTCCTAAATCAATACTGGCTTTTTCCAATTAAATTACTCCTTCAAGGTGTTCCCTGTACCTGACTGAAATCTTGCAAAACACATGTAGAGCTAAAAAAATGTAACAAAAGATCATTTTAATTAAAACCAGTGCCGTTGGTAGAAAGCATTTGTGTTGAGACTGATCCTGCAAGTCTTACTCATGTGAATGAGTAGGCCAGAAGTCGGCCCATTGAAGAAAATGTGCCCACTCATATGAGTAAAGATCTCTAATGTTTGAGATCTAAAGGTGAAAAATAGCTATATAAGAGCTCGGCATTATTATTACTGTAAATATTTGCTTGATCAGCCCTCCTAACAAGAGTAAATGAGTTATGGTTTTGTCTACTTATACCTTGTACCTTCAAACATTGCAGGTATGGCAAGGTCAGTTTACAAATACAGTTCACCACTTCTATAAGGTTATTCTCAAAGGCAAAACACTGACCATGGTATAGATAAAGAATACTGAAAAAAAAGAGTTCACATGATCATTTATTTCAGTGGAGCTGAAAGATGGGACAGTGCTATAGCTTAATAATGAAAAAGACTTCTTCTTTGTGAGACAAAAGAAAGTATTCATAAGTTCCCAAATATTTGTAAAACTGAAATTAAAACCCAAAAGGAAACCTGCTGACTCAGTGCCTTTATTGGCAGCAAAGTGCCAAATTCTTAGTGAGGGAAAATTACTGTGCTGTTCTACTGTCACTGAGAATCAGGTCCCATGTTTTTAAAATGAAGGGGGGGAGGAGAAGGGAAATGGGAGGAGTGTGGTGAAAACATGCATTGGCTGGTTCAGTGGAGCAGTTTCTATTGAAACTGACAGTTTGCAGGAGTACTCCTACTGAAAGCCAGGGCACAGAAAATAATTTCACTGCCCAGCTCACATGAACCACTGTGAGTATAGCACACAGGGCAAAAGTGCCATAAATACTCTACCTTAATAAGCCTAAAATATATTGTTGGGCTTTTTTCCCCATGTGTAACTGAGAATCTATTAAAATCACAATGTTTATGTAGTAATTTTCTGCCCTGATCAGCAAATTTTCCAATGCTCAGGCAGTACAATGGGAGCAAAAATCTCCCTCAAGTCTCTAGTGTATGTCTATACTGCAATTAAAAATCCATGGCTATTGCCAGTTCACTTGGCTCAAGCTAAGAGGCTGCTGAACTGTAACATAAATGTTCGTGCTTGAGTTGGAGCTCAGACTCTGGTACTGTGAGGTGGGAAGGTCCCAGAGCTCCGGCTGCAGTCTGACCCTGAACATACACACTGCAATTAAACTCAAGCCTGAATCAGCGGTCATGGGGAAGCCGCACATGTCTAATTGCAGTGTAGACAGGCACATTTTGGCAGAGGTTGTGGGAGGGCCACAGAAGGAGTGGCCAGACCATATTGCATTCTGGGTACTCCAAGCTGGAACGCTCACACTTTTTTTATAACTTTGAACTGTATTTCTTTACTAATCAAGAATACGTCAGGCATTTGTTAGTATTTAAATTAGCAGATTACTAGAGAAAGAAGTGTTTGAATACGAGTTATGCATCCTGAGTTGAGACTGGCTTTCAGCCCACTGAAAATGGAACAGTAAACACTAAGGAGAAAACCCACAGAATAGGAGAAACACACACACACTGAACATAATTATAAAAACCCTCAGACCAAAAGACACAAAATTAAATGAAACCAATAGAAAAACAAAGGCGTGAAAATAACCAAATCCTCAACATTCCACAGCACTATTGTTAACATTCTGAGTAGCAAGGAATACCACACGTCTGCTATAATGTCCTTGTGGCTGTATGATATATTAAGGTACATTTACCGCAAATTGAAAAGCTTGGTATTATGGTGTTATTTCCATCCAGCACAGCACATAATTGGTTAAGGAAAATAAGAGGGCAGAGAATAAAGTCATACTGCATCTCATACCTCTGTTAGAAATATATTACAAATTAATACCAGCAATCCCAAATCTGCAGAATCAATTCCAGATCAAATATGGGAAAGTAAAATAAAATAAAACTCTCAGGAACAGATATCCTCCTGCAAACGATAATACAATATATGGCATGATTTTAAAAGAAGTCCATTGTCAATATCAAGTTTTGTGTTCTAAGGCACACTTTATGACTGATTGTAAAGAATTAGATCTGCTAGACTACGTTGTGACCAATGCGTTTAGGATTTTTAGGCCAGGATTTTTGAGTGTTTTATGTAAAATACTTTTAAATTCTTCTAGCTGTAGGCTTTCAAACACATCCCACCTCCTGTTTATGACTTAGCACTTAGAAGTACTTGCTGCACCTCCATCCTGTTAGGGGAAAATTTATTGCACACTGTTCCACTTGAATTTGGACCCTTATCCCCTACACAGATTCTTGAGCCTCTGGGCATCTATCATCCCACAATCACGTGCTTTCTGTGTGAAAACTGCAAGAGACCAGGCAGTCTATACGTTTAACACCTTTAACATTTATTGAAGGGGAGGTGAGGGGAGGGGTAGAATGGGAGACAGGGTATTCATAAACTTGTTACGACTAACAGGCATATAACATATTAATCCCTTACAAACATTAACCCCTCATAAACATACATTGATCCCTTACAAACACCCCAAACACTTCCCAGATCAAGGAAGCCCTCTTTGAGGTCTCACTGTTGTTCTTCACCTCAAGGGCGCTGTGCTCGAGCTCTGTCTGGTTCTCCGGGGCTGTCCCACGCCGCTCCTGGGCTCCGTCCACTCCTCCAGGCTTGGCACATCTACTTCTGGGCTACTTCTAGCCAGGCCTGTATCAAAAGTCTTTCGTCCCAGAACAACGTCCGAGCAGGCTGAGCTCAATCCACGGCTGAGTCCGAAGCTCAAAAGAGTGCTTGCTTCTTCAGGGACTTCAGCGACGATGTCCTCTTCGGCCTGCTAGGAGCTAATCTCCGAGGCTCTACAGTCTTCATGTACCTTAACAAACCCACACACTCCCTCTCACATCACCTCTCTCTCACTTCTCTCTCCTTCACTCCCCTTACACACGCTCACTCTCTCACAGCCCACCACAGCCACCAACCTTTTCCTCAGACTTCGCCTTAAGTACTGAGGGCTACACCCAATCAGGGTGCCCTCTTCTTCACACCAAAATGCTGTCCCATTAGGTATAATGGCCAACCTTCTGGATCTTGTGCGCACGGCCCCTTAAAATCAACACAGCTGCTCCCTGAGTCAGAGGGTGTTGCTGGGCAGACTTCACAGTCCTTGGCTGCCGGCCAACAGTGGCTGCCAATCATTAAAGCACTCAGCTTAGTCTAGTTCTGGGGAGGATCACAGGTAAGTATACCCGGCAGACACTAACACACTCCAAATGTAGTAACACATTCTCTTACACAGAACAAAGACAGAAAATCGAAGCAAGAAATATTCCTCAACTATCCCCTTGCTGGGGTCTCTTAATGGATGCTCACATACGAGACCTCTTGCCTTTACCTCTTCTGGGATGGAAGGCTGCATCTCTCCTCTCCAAACAGCCCCTGGGCTACAGTACCTTGTGCACCACCCATGATTACGCAGCAGGTCCAACTGAGTTCAACACCTGTAGCTCTTCTCTTTGGGAGTCTGACCAGTGTTGTATCTTAGTGGCCAAACAAACTGGAATTTCTGGTCTCTTAACAGCCTTCAATTGGCTTATCTTGAGCCATTCTCTTTCCTTCCTGATTGTTTCTCTCTAAAGCCCCCGCTGAACTAAACCAACATATTCACACAGTAAACATACTAATAATAAGCTCAACATACAGTATTCACAATTATTCCACAGTATGTTCAATTCTGTCAAAGAGGGGATAGATCTTTCTTCCTTATCCTTATTGTAAGAAGACATTAAGCCTGAGGAAACAGACCTTTGCAATTGTGGGCCATCAGAACACACTGATCTATACTCTTAATTTTTCTAAAGATTAGGCACACTTAGATGACTGCTGATCAGTGTATATGAAACAGCAGCTGACCCCATAGCTGCATCCTAAAGTTAGGACTCATCCATAAGTTAGAGAGTTCCTGGGATTTGTTGACCTTCAGACATGTGTTCCCAAAGCTGGCTAATGCTACAGTAGAAGTGGACTACATCAGAAGTAATAATTTGTATGAAGGACTGAGTTGCCTGGTTAGGCAGAAAGACAGAAATGGGTAAAAATGCACTTAGAAACTTGATAGTTATTAATAAATTTAGCATTTATAAAGAATTAAAGGATTACTAAAGAAAGAATTAAAGGAGGAGGGTGTAATTAAACTAAATTGACATGGATCTATAGAAAATAGATCCTCTAAGACTAACTTTGTCTTATGAGATTCCAAATTTGACTGATAAAGGTGATAGTTTTGACATAACATACATAGACTTCTGTAAGGTCTTTGACTTGGTACCACACAACTTTTTGATTAAAAAACTGGAACAATATAAAATTAACGTGGTACATGTTAAATGGGTTAAAAACTGATTAACTGATAGGTCTCAAAATGTAATTGTAAACATAGAATCGTCATCAAGAAGGTGTGTTTCCAGGGGGATCACCTCTTGGCCCTAGGCTATTTAACAGTTTTAATAATGATCTAGAAGAAAACATAAAACCATTACTGATATAGTTACTGATGACACAAAATTTGGTAAAATGGTAAATAAATAAGAGGCTAGACCACTGACTCAGAGCGATCTGGATCACTTGGGAAACTTGATGGAAGCAAAGAATATGTGTTTAATATGGTTAAATGTAAACATGGGCTACGTCTACATTGTAAAAGCTAAGTCAACTTTATTAAGTCGACTTAATAAAGTCTACTTAAAGTCGACTTTACGTAGACCTTATTAGGTTGACTTAGTGAGTCCACACTACATTAATTCAACTTTATAAAGTCGACTTTAAATGGGTGCCCTGGCTTAACTCGACTTTATAAAGTCGACTAAATGGCTACACTGCACTAAGTCGACTTAGTGAGTCCACATTGCCTTAAGTTGACTTAATAAAGTCGACTTAATGGTAAAGTCGACTTTATAAGTGGACCTTATAAAGTCGACTTTACTGGACCCTAAACTCGACTTTATTGCCCTGCAGTGTAGACAGGGCTCTGTTTAAGTCAACATAAGGGCCCTTAAGTCAACTTAAAGACATAGTGTAGACATACCCTTATAGATCTAGCTTGAAAGAATACAATAAACCATGACCCTGGATGGGGGACACTATCATTGAGAGGAGTGACTCCGAAAAAGATTTGGGGGATGGCAGTAGATAGTCAATTGAACATAAGCTTGCAGTGTAACACTGTTGCCAAAAGTGCTAATTCAAGCCTGGGAGCATAAATGGGGAATTACTGAGTAAGTGTAAAAGAGATTATTTTACCTTCATACTGGGCATTGGTGGAATACTGTACCTGGGTCTGGTGTTCACAATTCAAGAAGGATGTTGGTAAATTGGAGAAAGTTCAGAAAACAGTCATGGAACTGATGAAAGGATTTGTTAATATGCTTGTAGACTTAAGGCAAACTAAATTGATTGAGCTCTTTGAGTCTAACAAAGAGAAGGTCAAGAGGTGACTGGATTAGTCTATAAATATCTATATAGGGAACAAATATTTAACAATGAGCACTTCAATCTATCACAGAAAGATATAACATGGTCTAATAGCTGAAAGTTAAAGCTAGACCACTTCAGACCAGAAATAAGTTGTTGGGGGTTTTTTGTTAACAAAAAACAAAAAAGCAGTGAAGGCAATTAGCTACTGGAACAATTTACCAGGGGGTATGGTGGTTTGTCTATCACTGACCATGTTTTTGGTCAAAATTAGACTTTTTCTAAAAGATACAATACAGGAATTATTTTGTGGTAGTTCTATGGTCTATATTATACAGGCAGTCAGACTGGATGATCATCGTTTTCCCTTATGGCTTTGAAATTTATGAAATTTGAGCACAACTCAGTTCCATGAATGAAAGTTGATAGAAAGCAGGTCTCAAAATTCTGAGCTTATGCTGGACATCTATGCCGTAACCAGAAAGCAGTAACTACTGTAGTAAGATGAATATGTTAAGACTTTATTTCAGCTTAAGAAATATTCTTATAACCACAATATATCATTGAAAAAAACCCACCCTTATTAACACACATGGAGAGGGCTAAAATTAATGGGCATCAAACATGGCTTAGCTATTGAACTGTTAATGTGCATTAAACAAGACAAACAACATCCAAGAGATTTACAGAATTATGGCTAAATTCTGCCTTCCACTATACATACACACTCCACAGAACTCAGTGGGATAACACAGATGTGGTCAAGGGAGGAATGTGGCTTTAATTCTTCTTGCCTTGTAAGTGTATATTTCTTGTTGAAGGCAGTTTAACAAATCAGAAACTAAGTTTTAAAATCTTCATTATTTTCAGCTCCATCATTGTATGCTAATATGGATGCTTCCCTTTTAGAGAGACAAGGTGGGTGAGTTAATATCTTTTACTGGACCAAACTCTGTTGATGAGTGAGATAAGTTCATCTCTTCAGCAATGGACGTTGCTCCAATAAAACATACTACCTCACCTACCTTGTCTCTCTAATATTCTGAGACTGACTCAGCTACAACAACACTGCATGCATTTGCTTAGTCTTTTTTCTTTCTGTAGTATTCTGCATTGGTAAAAGCACTTTTTATACCATGATATAATCTCTCAACAAATAATTAACACACTACAATAGTTCTCTGTTATTCTAATGCACAGATTTTTATGTTGGTGCCAAGTTATAATGACCTGATAAAACAAGTCACTTGATCTGTATATCATGCACCTCAGGATGTTTGGGTAGCTGAATAATAAGCCTACCAGTGAAGCACAACTATTTTTGAAAAGTCATGAGAACTGGAGAAGTATCATTGGGTGCACTGGTAAACAAATATTTACTCTGATCATAGAAAACTAAAAAATGAGGTTTCCAAAGGTAACTGAAGCAGAATGACACATATTTTACTTTTAAGCATTTTCTATTAATTACAATAGAACCTCAGAGTTACAAACACCTTGGGAATGGATGTTGTTTGTGATTCTGAAATGTTCATTGCTCTGAATAAAACATTATGTCTGTTCTTTCCAAAGTTAACAACAGAATATTAATTTAATACAGCCTTGCAACACTACTATGCAAAAGAAAATCAGAGACAATTAGTGATAGAAGGGACCTCAGGAGGTCATCTAGTCCAACCCTTGCTCAAAGCAGGACTAATGTCAACTAACTCATCTTTTAAAATCCCCAGGGATGGAGATTCCACCACTTCCCTAAGTAACCCATTCCAGTGCTTTATTACCCTCCCAGTGAAAAAGATTTTTTCTAATATACAGCTTAGACTTTCCCTACTGCAAAAATGCTGCTCTCTGTTTTTCTAGTAGTTTAACATAGTACTGTACTATATTTGCTCTTTTTCTCCCCCTTCCCTTCTCTGTCTCTCCTCAGCTGCCTGATCACATATTTCTGATTCCAAACATGTATATGGTCGACCGGTCAGTTTGTAACTCTAATGTTCATAACTCTGAGGTTCTGCTTTATGGACAAGGCATGTTTACTGTGACTAGATAGTTTTCATGGTTCACAGTTAAGTAGATTGTCAATCATTGTGTTTAAGACTGTATAACATCAGCTCCTAATTTAATGTTTTTATAGATGAAACAGACAGCACTTTACAAAACACATACATTCAAAATACGTTTTAGCAACCACTGACTTACAAGCTACATTTCCCCTGGGAACAGTTTCACTACCACAAACTGTCCACTGGGCAATAGCAACATAGCCACTGCATAACATATTTGAAGTTGTGGTATCATATTCTTCACCTACTTGCAGCATTTTTGTGGCAAAACCAGACAAAATGCCAAGAAATCTCTCCCCGATTATAAAAGAATAGAGCTTTTCCAAGCTCCAAACTCCAAAAGCTACATAAAACCAAGATGTAATTAAGTGGGAATTTCACAGGTCGGTTGTGTGCTGAATGTGGAAACAGAAGGATACACTTTTAGATACAAGGATACAAAGACAGACTGTCAAACAGCTGCTGTAAGTGCAATTGTGAAGGAAAAGTCTCTAATATTGACCAGGCTATCTTTATATGGTTCAAAGAGAAATGGGTGCAGAGGGCACTGCTTGTAGGATTCGCATGCAAGGAAAATGCCCTTCAGCTTGCCGCTTCATTTGAATCGAATAATTTTAAGGTAAGTACTGGTAGGTTTACGAGATGGAAAAACTACAGAGAGAGTATGGTCAAAAACAGTCAAGAGACAAACCAGCAACTGAGCAGTGGCAGTGGAAAAGACTTCCTTGCATTCTTGAAAACTTTTCCCTGGTTAACATCTACAATGTTGATGAAACAGGACTTTATCTGAAAGAGCTCTGTGACAGAGGACATGCAGAAAAAAATGAAAAGCTAGAAGCAAGGAAATATTCAAAGGACAGGGTAGCCATGCTTGTCTGTGCTGACGTGGGCAGCAATGACAAATGCCCGCTGTTCACAACTGGGAAATTAAAATGACCCAGATGCTTTCTGAAGGATTTCAGTAAACTTTCCCTCAATTATGTCTTTCAGCAAATGCCTAGATGACAAGTGAGATTTTCATCAACTAACTAAAAAAGTAGGATCATCAGCATGGCACATAGAGTCATAAGATATGCTTCTTACTGGATAACTGCTCCACACCTCCAAGAAATGGTTCTGACTAACATTCAGGTCAAATTCTTGTCACTAACATTACATATTTGATGCAACCTATCAATCAAGGTGTGATTACGAATATGAAGGGATAGTACTGATCAAAAATCACAAACTGGTTTATCATTGCTCTTGATGTAGACCCCAACACAGATGTTCAGACAGTCCTGAAGCTGTAAAATTGCTATACTGCATTCACCTTTTTGATGAGGCATGGCAGATGTAAAGCTGACAATAACTTCCAGTTGTTTAAGAAAAAGTAAATTTGTTATGCTAGTGGAAGGTGTGCAAGATGAGGATATTGAAGAGCTTGATGACTCCCTGAATGATGTTCCATCCAGCAGAGAAAAAGAGGACTTAGTAGTAGCTGCAGATGAGGATTTGCTCATGTTCAGGAGAGTGAACCAATGAAGAATTATACTGAGCACTGAAATTACAGCCAGGCCTGAGAAATGACCTTGCATTGATGAAACATAAGATGATCAAGAGAGGATGATTTTGATGAAGTACCACTTCCAATAAACTGCAAGCTGCTGAAGGTTTTGAACACACTTTTCACTTTTCACAACTAGAGAGACTTAGTGATATGTTCTACAACCTCATCTTCAAAAACAAAATTATGACAGAGAAGAGGCAGAGCAAATTAACAGAGTTCTTTCACTCAAAATAAGTGAGTTTATCCATTCTTAATTTACAAGTTGATAGTCATTGTATAAATAGAATACACTTTGATGTGTAATAAAACTTTAATTTAGGTTATTACAATATTATTATTTACTTAACAGATGCCTTATCCAGGGCAACTCACAGTGCATATGAAATTGTCATGGTTGATGTCTGACTGTTCTTAAAACATAAAAATAAAACTTGATATTTTTGTAACATTAACTCAATTAATACCACTTTCTTGATACAACACGGTTGTAGGTTACAAATGCAGAACAGGGCACATGTTTTAAATGTACAATAGTATAGCAAAACACAGACCCTGGACTTCAGAAAAGCAGATTTTGTCTCCCTCAGGGAACTGATGGGCAGGATCCCTTGGGAGGCTGATCTGAAGGGGAAAGGTGTCCAAGAGAGTTGGGTGCATTTTAAAGAAACCCTGCTAAGGGCACAGGAAGATACAATTCCAATAAGGAGAAAGCACAGCAAATGTGGAAGGCGCCCACTGTGGCTTAACAGAGAGCTCTGCACTGAGCTGAAGCATAAAAAGGACGCTTACAGGAAGTGGAAGCTAGGACAGATGACTAAGGAGGCATATAAAGACATTGCTCGGGACTGCAGGGATAAAATCAGAAAGGCCAAAGGGCAAATGGAGTTGCGACTAGCAAGGGATGTGAAGGATAACAGGAAGGGGTTCTACAAGTATATCAATAACAAGAAGAGGATCAGGGATGGTGTAGGTCCCTTACTGAATGGGGCAGGCATCCTCGTGACAGAGGATGAGGAAAAAGCTGAAGTGCTCAATGCTTTTTTTA
>ML682008.1:10938850-11039935 GCA_007922195.1 Podocnemis expansa
CTATAAAATGGGGAACTATATGACAAATCTAAAAAGGATTTGGAGGTCATAGGAGACAAGCAACTCAACATGGGTTTCCAGTGCAGTGGATAAGAGAGCACCTCCGATAACATAATGCCATGAAGATGCCACATTATGTGAACATAAGTACGTCAACAGAGATACACAAGCTATGCTATATAGTTTGAGTACCTCCTGTCAACCACCATCACCAGTATAGACTAAGCCTAAGTTTTCAAAAGCTTTCTTTTGCTCCCTAGGGATCTGTACTGGGTCCAGTGCTATTCAACATATTCACAAATGAGCTAGAAAAAGGAGTAAATAGTTGAAGTGACCAGATTTGCAGATGATACAGAACTATTTAAGCTAGTTTAGTCCAAAGCAGTCTGCAGTGGGTTACAAAGGGATGTCACAAAACTTAGTGACCCAGCAACAAAATGCAGATGAAATTCAGTGTTTATAAATTCACAGTAAGGCACACTGGGGTCACCAAATGAAATTAAAAGGCAGCAGGTTTAAAATGGATAGAAGGAAGTATTTCTTCACACAGCTCATAGTCAGCCTGTGGAACCATTTGCCAGAGACTGTTTTGAAGGACAAGACTATAAAAGATTTGAAGAATGAACAAGACAGGTTTGTGGAGGTGTGACAGGGTGTACGTTCCCTGCTCCATGGGTGCCTCCTGGCAATGTTATTGGCCACCCAAGGGGTCAGCTCATCTGTGGCCTGTGCTCCATCACTTTTTGTGACTACCCAACCTGCTGGCTGAGTAGTTTTCCATGCACCCTGCTTCCAGGAGAAGTTCAACTCGCTAGTTCTGGCCATTCTTCTGGTATTCAATGGCCAGGTGATTCCAGTGCCACTCGTTGCACTCTGGGGGAGTGGAGAGGGATCCAGACCCACCCAATTTTCCAGACCCCAGCCTTGGGTCCCTGCGTGAAGCAACCTCTGCACCGCTGCTACCAACACCCTCCAGTCACTCCTCACAAGTCACTTTCCCACTACTTTCCTCACAGCCCCCAGTCTCGTGCAGATCACCACCTCAGGGCTGCTCCTCCACAGCCTGCTCCCAGTGTATCTTCCCTGGATCCTTCATTACCAGCTGTTCCATGCTGACCCACTCCCTAAGGGCCACTTCTCTGGAACCTCAACTGCAGTCCAGTCCCTCAGGATGCCTGGCTCCTACCAGCTCCCAGTGGTGCCCACTGAGCTATCTAGGATGCTGATTCCTCCAGTCAGCCAGCTAGGCAGACAATCTTCTTCCCTGAGCCTCAGCACCCAACTGACTCCTTTGATTATGCTACTCTCTCTTATACTGAGCTGTTGAATCCTGATTGGTTCTCTCCTGGTCCCAAGTCCATTGCCTGCTGCTTCTAGGCCCATTTGAACCCCAAAATAATCACTGCAGGGCAACTGCCCCATCACATGAGGATAGGTTCATCCATGGCTATTAGCCGAGATGGGCAGGGATTGCTGTTTTACCAAAGGCTGGGAATGAGTGACAGGGTGGGTCAGCTGATGATTACCGGTTCTGTTCATTCCTTCTGAGGCAGATGGCATTAGCCACTGTTGGAAAGCAGGATACTGGGCTAGATGGGCCATTGGTCTGACCCAGCATGGCCAGTTTTATATTTGTAAGCAGACGAGGAAGAGGGCAGAGGAAAGGAATGTAACAAAACAAACCAAGCAAGCAAAATAAAATTAGGCTGGGTTTTGTTCAGATATGTAACAGGATGATTTGTTCTTAGGAGGCAAAAGGACTTGGGAACAGCCAACCCTGATTATGAATTGGATCAGGTCACTTCCTGTAAAGAACACCAGATGGCTGCAGTGAAAAACAGAAGTTCAAGGAACATCAGGAAATAAGAAAGACTCCTGCAAGAAAGCCCCAGATACCAAGGGTTTTGGAAGCTGGAGGTTGTATCTGACCGGAAAAGGAAGCCATGACCAGAGGGCAGGGCTTCAGTCAGAAAGGACTGGAACTGGTCTGTCTGAATAGACCAAATTGGGTCAGAAGAAGAGCTCCGAGTGTGGCAGAAGAACAAGGGCTAAATATATATTTTTGTGTTATGTATATGGACTTTATTTGGGGACCATGATGACTATGTAGACCACTTTTTTTTTTTTTATTAAACCAGCCCTAGGTAGAGGTTCTGTTTTAACTAGAAGAGAAACTGTGGTTTTCTTAAGAGGCAATGTGCCATGAAAACGTGCTCTCTAAATGGCAACTGTGCTACAAGAGGGAATTTGCTAAACGGAAAGGCAAAGGAAGATAGACATTGAAGGGACGATGGGAGAGGAGGACAGGAAAGGAAAGAAAAGAGGAAGGGAAAGAAGGATAGAAAAGGAGCATGGACTAAGATGAAGACAGAGACCATGAAGTAGGGTTGAGTGAGGCTAAGATGAGAGACTGTGAAGGAGGGTTGAGTGAGGCTAAGATGAAGAGACTGTGAAGAAGGGTAGCCAGAGCAGGATGCAGCTAGCAGCCGGTTAACACAGGGGAAAAAATGCAAATACACAGAATCAAAACAATAAAATACACTCTGATGGCATCATCAGTATTCATTATTCCTTGCTACAGAACTGCTTGGGTTGCTTCTGTGTTGCTCCTGCCAACTTTGGTTTCTTAGGCACAAGAGCCCGGCTCTTCTCTTCAATACTTCCTCCCCCAGGTCACATGACTTGGGGAAGAGGAACCAAACTAGAGGAATAGTATCAATAGATCACTAAGCCCCTGTGAGAAGGATATAAGTTTTCATAAATTTTTTTTCCCAGAAACATAAATCTGTTGGGCCCAAGATTACTAACCACATCTGACAAGAATATTAGCTAGATACGTGTTAAAATTAGCAGCAATCAATTAGCTAACAACGGTTATTAGGATTTAGCATTAATGTCTGATTAAGAGGAATGTGACCAGTTTACATCTCTTGTAGCTATTGTTTCAAGCTCTATGTTGATCCAGAAGCCATCCATTCATGTTCAGAAGGTTTCCACTGTAAACTTATGGGCTTTTATTTTTTCAACAAAATGCTCAAATTCTACAAAGAATGTCAGAGTTAACATGAGTTTTACGCCACATGCTTAATATATGTCCATAAAGCATTGCTTAACTAGCAACAAATAAGAATTATTTTAGAACAGAAAGTATATTTTCTTGTTAAATCTGAATATAATTGGAGAAGGTGGGCAGACGGGAAGTAAAGAGAATTATAACAAATCACAAAAATAACACGTAACAATTAACGACAATTCTACTAAATATTATCTTGTTTGACCTTCTTATCAAATACATGTTTCTGCACAAAGCTTTCTTGTTTAACTTAACATAGCAATGCAGTTCTTGCATTAGGAGGAGAATACTATATTCCTGTCAATTTATATTTTCTGGTGTGACCATTTAAAAAAAATCTTAGCTGTTTAAAAAAAATTACTTTATTACATTGCCTTCCTGAAAAGATAGAGATTTATTATTTGTCCTTAACGCACAAAAAAATACAAAAATTGTCTGTGAAGAATCCATGTTAATTGGTCTTGATAACAATAGTTTCTGTCTTACTTACAGCTTACTGCAGTGTTGACATTTCCGCTCTAAGTGATTCAGTTCATCTAATAAAGTAGTCCCTCATAATGGTAACAGTTAAAAAACAAGACCAAATCATAAATTTTAACAGTAAGTACCCCAAGACAATTAATTTGCAAATAAACTGGACTGAAATTCAATGTATTAAAGTACAAGTTTTCAAGACACAGAATTTATATTAAATATTTTAAAAATATCTATAACCTTTGCTTATAGTTTATATGGAAGACATAAAACCTCACTTATGTTTCAGCATTGTTACCTCTGAAGTGTTGTTAGTAGGTAATATCTCATTTTTACCAGGGGCACTACTCCAGATTTGACATATTTCTTCCCTGATGCCTTAGCTTGCCTCCAGGAGATTGTGTGCTGGGACAAGCACACTCGAGCACATTTTGTTTTATTAGTAAATCATGCAGGGATGTTTATCAAACTGACAATGAAAAACAAAACAGAGCAAAATATTTTATTACAGTTCATGATACTATGTAGTGATTTACAAAACAGACCCCCTAGCTAAACTTCTTTCTAACATGTCAGAATATGTTTGTGGAATTTAAATAATAAACATTGTTCTTTTAAAGGCCATATGGTCATTATTAGTATTTTCTACCAACCTGGTTTTGGTCAGACCATCAGCCATTTAAATACTAACCAGGGAACTCTTAAGGTCCATCTTCCATCATTCTGTGCTGAGGGTTAGCAGGCTATAAATATGTCACACTGTACAATATATTTAAGTTTTAATCTGCTGTTTTTCACATAGATTAATTTTAGCATATCACTGTGGGAACATAAGTGTAGATATTAGTCTGAAAATTCTCAACAAATGAGTGAAATTGTCTCCAAAACATTATATATGATGACGTCTTGAATGCACAGATCCTTACATTACAGTGATAAAAGAAGAATTATAGTGGGCTTGTATTTCCTCCAAAATGTGGTGAGGATTTGTGAAACTAAAGTAAAGCTGAAGAGCTTCAAACCATCTCTCACGATTGACCAGGTGAAGCTTCAGTGGGGCATCATAAATGAACCAATTCAAAATGAAATGCTTTCTGAGTCATTCACTAGAGACACTGTATACGGTGGAATTCAGCCTTTAAGTACATATGGGAAACCATCTAATGTAACTCAATAAAGCAACACATGAAAAGCTACTTTTTATTTTGCGTTTCCTTCCTCCTGAGCATTTCAGAGACTACACATAGCATAATTTCCAGAACAAATAACAAAACAATCTACAGTACTTTAAGAGTAGCTACTACTTCTTTTTTCTAGTCACGTATCTCCAACACCGCTTCAAACTAATTCCTTGAACACAGATTCACTGAACAGGTCTAACTTCTGCAATATTATCCTGAAAAATTAAATAGTTTGTTGAAAGACAAAACTATTGCTATAGGTAAAGTGATATTATTCCAAAGTCTGAACCTTAAGCATGTACGTGTTCACTTTCCACATCAGAAATAAATAATGTGGCTTGTCATTATGAAAATCCAAAACTGCTAACTGACATTTATAAAGTCTATAGCATCTTGTACAAGGGCATTTTCACTTGGGTCTAAGCAGTATTTACCTTATGTCAGAGGAGCATGGCAGGGAAGGCTAAGGAAGTCACAATGAAATCGAATCAGTAGTTAGGACAAAGGACTAATTCTTGGCTGAAAGCAAATTCTCTTTTAACTAAACTATATATTATTTATTGTATATAAATGAAATTGTATGCATATTAGCTAATCAGTATTAGCTTTCTGACAACATAGAGCAGCAAAGAAGCCTTCTTAAACCTCCAAGAGAAAAATAAAGGCAACTGCAAGGGCTTGTCTTCCCTGCAGAGTTTATCTAAGTTATAAGTTGAGTGTTGCCCCTAACTCTAATCCAGTCCATACATAACAGCCCTTAATTCAAGAACAGTGTTGCTTTTAATTCAAGCTGCCTGGTTCATCAAGGAGCATGGGCAATTACTTGGATTAGCACAATCTGTCAGCTGCTAACAGTCACTCTGTGAGGCTAACACAATTACTCTACACAGTCCTGATGCTGTTTTGTAGCACAGCCATTCTAATTTTAGAGGAATTATTTCAAGTGTACATAACTCAAGTCAACAGTTCAGTGAAGAAATAGCCCGAGAGTGAAAGCTTTTAGTTTCCTGTGTCCCATGTGCAGGAATAGCCCGGGTAAGAAGATGAAATATTAGGATAGGGGTTTTTTTATATGAACAGCGGATACCATACTGGAGAATAAACTTAGAACATAAAAGGCTATTTAAAATGGAAATATGTACTGCCCATAAAGTATGTAACACCTTTTGGGCACTAGGTAGTTTATGGACAGCCCCTCTCTCACCAGATGGTGCTGGAAAGAGAAATATGACTCAATTAAATCTTGATATTCTACAAAATATAATCTGGTTTTTAAGCAAATATATCAACATCAAAGTAACATCAAGGTAAAACTTATACTTCCACATAAACTGTAACAAGTTTCATGGCCTCGTAGTTTAATGAAAAAGACCTGTTCACTGTGAAAGGCTTCTGCAATTTGAATCCAAATCCAAACAGAAAAGGAAATTGTTTTGCTAGCTGGCCTTCCTTCCGTGAACTGGAAATGTGCTTGAATCATCGCCTTACATTCAAACTGTTTTCAGCTGGGATGATGACAAAACACCCACAATATCACTACACATATATGCAGCACCTACCATCAAATTTTCAGTGTTGCAAGGCTAATCCACATGGGAAAAAAAAACAATTAACAGAGAAATTACCAATTGTAAACAGACTGCCTTTCGGGACAGAACATTTTGTGTGTCTTCAGTTTCTAAACATTCCTTTAGATGTTTATTTAAAGGGTAAGTGTACTACTCCCCTTCTTGTGGTTGACCTGTACAGTAAAGATTTATATGTGCATATGCGTAAACTGGCTAGGAAGACTATAAGAGGCAGACCTATGTATTTTCAGAGAAGAGTCAACAGCATCATTTATGTTTACATCTTTTCAGTACTTCTAACTGTCGAAAGGAAGGGGTGACTTTTTGTTCCAGGTTTTTTTTTCTTCAAACACTGTGACAAGATATGTGTGTTTGAAATCTGAAACTACATTTGAGACTTAAACACTAAGAAAAGTTAGTTGTACATGAAATATCTCAGATGCATATATCTGCCTTGCTTGTTATTAAATCTAAATGCCACACATCAATATTCTACTTAAATATGTCTAATCCGTCAGTCTTGTCCATTCCTGGAAGTGTATCGGCTCTAACTAATTTTCACTAAGTACAAATTAGTGATTGTAGCTTCTAAGAAACATTTCTTAAGTTAAGCATTCTATGCCTGGCTCGATATAAGTAATTTGCCTCATTTCTTATTGGGCATGATTAGGAAGGCTAACTTAGCACAACAAGCAGTATGCTGGAATCAGGAGGTTAACTGAGATCAGTAGGAATATCCTGGTTAGTAAAAAAGCCTATACATAAAATAAAGTAGAGGTCAGATTATGCAGGAACAGTGCATCAGCACAGCATCACGAACAGGGGCGATTCCGACAAAGTAACCGATCCAATCCCAAAATGTGATGAAAAGCAGAGAAAGCCCAAGGCAATCAAAAGTTATCTTCCCTCTCCTTGCAAATCTGACATGGCACCCCTGCTTCCGACTCAAGATTTTTGTAACGGTTCATTAGATCTTTGCCCTCCTTATGTAAAGTTCATCTCAAAGGTCCCATGCAAGTTAATTATTTCTATTAGTTGCTTCTGAGTCCCGTGATATTACTTGTGACATGTTCAGTGATAAAATTAAGAAAGTAATTGACTGAGAAAATCCATCCAAGACTAATACCAAAGGGAATTTAGGGAAAGCGAAGTTCCTCTTATAAAGATAAAATACTGACTTTAATATGCTGAGTGTACAGATGAAATATTTTTAAACAATTCCCATTTGAATGTGAACTAATATTTTGAATTTAGATCTGCTTTCTAACTGGTCTACATGGAAATGTCTTGTTGAATGTTTTTTCTTGTGTAACTAATGCAAATTGTCTATAGCCAAAGAGTGCTTTAAGCTTATGAAGAAGCATCCACACACCCCTGTATATCTTCAACATAGGTACCTAGCAATCTGAGCAAATATCAGAAGATTCAGTATTCCACTGCTAGGCTCTGTCCATTCTGGGATGTTTCTAACCGTGCACTAGGTCAGAGGTTTTCAAACTTTTTTCTCAGGACCAGGGGTGTTGCCACACATAAATATTTAGGGGGGGGCCTTGGCCCCCACCAGCTGCCAGGGCCTCAATCCTTTCCTTCCCCCCAACTGGCTCCCTGAGCTGTTCCCAACCTCTCCTCCGCGGCCCCCCGAGCCCTTCCCTACCTCCCCCCCAGTCCTGCCTCTGGTCCCCACTGCCCCAGGCCTACCCCCTCCCCTGCATCCTTTCCCCACAGGCCAGCGTGCCAGCCCCCCACCCTGGCTCCCTAACCTGGCCGCCAGAGGAGAGCGGGACTGCAGCACAGGCCAAGGTTCCCGGCATGACCCTCCTCTGAGCACTCTCAAAGCAGGGTCATGCCAGGGCAGGAGTTTTAGAAACTCCCAGGCCCAGCCTGGGGTACCTCCCTCTTGGCTGGAAGACTATGTCTTTCGGCCAGGTAGAGGCCATGGCTGCCAGCTGCCTGGGCAGTGTTCACTGAGTGGGGGAGCACCGTTGCGCCCCGTGCAGTTTTAAGGCATGCTGCTCAGGGGCTGGCCCTGTGTTTCAGGGGGGCTGAGGCCCCTGAGGCCCCTCCAGAGATACCACTGCTCAGGACCCAGTTGAAAAAAAAATCACTTATGTCTGCAATCCAACAATTACATCTTTGAGCAACGCACTGCAGTCTTCTGGCAGCGGCAGCAGGGGATGCTACGACCCAGTGCCTGAGGGTCTGCAACCCAGAACTGGATCCCAACCCTAAGTTCAAAAACCACTGCACTAGGTGATGCTTACCAGAACCTACTTGATTTGGGATCAGATTAAAAAACTCCCAGGACTCCTCTCCTGGCATTCCATAATTTATCCGCGTTTTGGAAATTGTTGCCATTTTTGAACTCCTGTCAGGCAGTATAGAGAAAACCCAGCTGAGCACTACGATCCTGTCCATCATTAATATGAATAGGCTGCTCCACCAGCATTGGTGTTCATGCAGCCAGATGGCTTTAGATGAATTGTGTAGGAATATAGCCTATATGTATAGGCCATATTAGATATGTGTGAACTTTGGTTTGAAGTCAAGTTGAGATGTTACCATGAGCAGCAGGTCCAAAGCATGTGACCAAAAAGAATGCGATCACAAAAAAGAAGAGCTGTCATCATGTTAAATTTGCAGGATCACTTTGAAATGTCAGTGTTATCTCATATAAGACTTGGGCTCTGGTAACAGAAATAAAATATGGTTAATTGGGTTCCAGGTGTAGTAAATAAATGGCTAGGATTGGATAATTAGCAATGACATCACTTGTTTGTTATAGGATATAAAAAGATAAACTCTTAAAGGGTTCATTGCTGATACCTGCTTGACAAAGTTAGAGCCAATCATTATAGGTCTAAATACTCCTGAGTTTAGTCCATTTGTGAGTACCTTGATCAAAAGAACATAAATGTTTTGTTAGTCCTTGGATGTAGTAAACTGCTTGTTTAGGCCTTTTAAGCATGTTTAGGGCAACTGTATAAATGCCATTCAGCCTTTGAATTTAATACAGGAGTTAATGGTCAATTATTATTCATGCAGGGTACTACCATGATGCTAATTCCAGCACGTTAGGAGGCAGCCACCATAATTCAGATAGAGGAGGGAGAGGATGAAATTGAGCACTTATTTTTGCAGGCCTTTTTCTTGGAATGGTTTCACTCAAGTTCAAAGCTGCTTCTGGGTTCAGCCAAGGAGCACTGATTGGTGGGACAGAAACGTGTTGTAGACCTAGAATGACCAGTTGTGATGGCAGAACTACAGGAGGACAAAATCGCTTTCCTAAAAGTCTGCAGAATTCATCCTAGTGCTTCAGTGGCAGAATATCTAACAGAAGGGTGCTTCTCAAAACAGAGAACTATGCAGCCATCACTAGATGGAAGATCACCAAATTTGATTCCTACCAGTCAATAGGTAACACGTTTGATGCTGAAAGATTAACCATCATGACTGTCTGGATTCCAACCCCTCTGCTTTAACCAACAGACATGCTATTCCACAGGTTCATATAGAAGCACAGGGCATGGCTGCTGTAATGGCTTTTTACCTGACATAAGCTGGAATCACAAAGATGCACATACAGGTGCATGCTAGCATTTAAGCAAGGAGGCAATATCTGCTGAAGACACTAGAACTATAGCGGGCACGCAGGTAAACAGGCCAATGGAGGTGAGAAACTATGCAGTGTGAGATAACAGTAGAAGGATTACCAAAAGCCATATAGTTCATCCAAAGTATACAGCTGCTGTATGCATCTAGATAAATATTATCCCCAAAAAACTCATTCCAGTATAGAGTTATTTTGCTTCCAAACAAAACCCACAAACCACACAATTTGTGTGCATGGAAAAGGCAATATATCCTCCCAAAAAATCTTCCATGTAGACAAGACCGAAGATTTCTGTCTATTTTGCTAAAGGAACAGCTCCACTAACAGAAGGTTGACAGGGCTCTCTTCTAACCTACATTTCATTACCACTCATACTCTTCATCCAGCACATAATGTCAGCATTTATTGATTCATTTCACTGATAATTACACTGTCCTTGTAGCAAGTCAGAGAACTTTAAGATGACTGTAATGCCATCTGATTGCATTATGACTGTAATGTCACAATACATTTGTGTCTGCTAATCATTTGGACAGATATATAAAGAGCAGAATATTGACATTATTAGTAACCTGTTATGTAAAATGTTCCATTATTCCCTGTACTGTAAGTTTCATATGGTGTTATTGTCATGTAGAATGCTATTTTTATATTCCACCATTTCTAATGAATGATTACTTGTCTTTAAACAGGGGGTTGACCTGCAGGCCACCCGGCCAGCCAGCAGGTTCCCCCGGCCCCAAGCGCAGACCTGTCCCACGGACTATGAAGCCTGGCCGCTGAGGGCCCCACCATCCCCGCCACTACCCCCCATTTGCATTGTGCCTTTCACCATGAAGGCTCCACAACTACTCTAAAAACTCCAAAGGAGTAGCTGTATTAGTGTAGTCCAGCAAACCAAACAAGGAGTCTGGTGGCACTTTCAAAGACTAACAAATTTATTTATCGCATAAGCTACCATGGGAGAGAATCCCACTTTTTCAGTCTTCAAATATCTGAAGAAGTGAGAGTCTCTCCCACAAAAGCTCATGTGATAAATAAAATTGTTAATCTTTAAAAGTGCCACCAGACTCCTTGTTTGTTGTACTCTAAAAGCTGTGTAGTACATATAGGAACAATTTCCTCATCACCACTGAAATTTAGAATTCAATAGCTATTCTAACTTGAGTTCTATTGTTGTAATTACAGAGGAATTTTAGGCAAGCAATTACCCAAGTAAAATTATTCAAGTTAGAATTTGGCAAGGATACCATGGCCAACACCCATTGTCTTTAGATAAAAGATCTCATGTTGCTGCATGGAATTGAGTCTTAAGTTTTACAGTATATTAAATCTGAAAAATAACTCCCACCAGCAGCAACAAGGTCCTCCTTCAAAGATCATCATCTATGTTTATCATCTCTTCTAGGATGAAAGAACACTGATGGATTTCCTGTGTCACCTTGATTTCTCCTATCCAAGCACTGACCTAGCCCAAGCCTGATGAACTCATGAAACAGGTGATTTGACTATAGGCCATCTTTGGTTTCAACAACTGCATTACTGTTCACTGGTGCTGAAAGTGAGATGGGGATTACAGTGTGCTGCCTTGTCTGAGTTTCATAAATCCCTATCATTTAAGTAAATTTATATTTTAATATCTCAAAAAAATTAAAGTAAAAGAATGTTTCACTTAAGAACATTTCTAATAATAGTTTATTCCATACACTGAATAAATTCAAAAGCCTTTGACATATAGATTACTTTCAGATTTATCGAAAAGACAGATTGATTTTTATACCTCTTATTTTCATCTTTGAGCATATTTTTCATTCAGCTATTGTTGAATTTCAGAATACATTAAAATATGAAAAAAGTATATATTGATTCTAAAGCTCTAGAGTATTAGTTTTAAAATAAAAGATTTCATGTTTCTTGCCCTATTCTGACAACAGCAGTTACTCAACATGAAATTAAAAGTAAATTCTAGGAAGGGTTTACACAAAGACATTTTTGGTCACATTAATTACAGTGCAAGATTCTTGTACACGAAATTGTATATTAAGCATAAAATAGTGTCGAAAAATTATACCTAAAGTACACAAATTTTCCTAATCCAATTTATTAAGACACAGCAAGATATGTAGTCAACTGTTCTTTTCACAAGTGTTATGCACAGACATATAGTAATAAAAATCTTTAGCTTATAGGCTATGAAAAAGGAGGTAACAAGACCAGGAAATAGGATGAACATCAATAAATAACTTCCATCAATAAACTGAACAGCATTCCCAGGTTAAATCCCGGGAATTTTTTAATGTTTTAAAGTAAATCTACCTGCTTAATCTTCCTCATGCCAGCCGCCTCTTGTAACCCTAAAATTTTGCATATACAATAACACCAGCAAACATAACTAACAGAGTCCTATGGCTTTGTTCAAATGCGGGACCAGTCTGGACTTAACCTCTCAATAGACTGCACCTGGCCCTTGCTTCTGGTCCTTTTCACTTGGCAAAAGTGTTACATATGCATCTGTCCCTTTTTTGCAATGCATACTTTTGTACCTACAATATATGAGAGTGCCTGCACTTGCAAATGTGGTAACTTGATCTAAGTAAATTACCATACTCTCTTCACAATTGGCTGACTGTGACCCTAATATGCCATGAACAGGACTATGTCCTTCTCTTCCCTGGAACTGATTAGCCATATTACAGGTAGTAACATGAAGGAAAGAATAGTTTCAGCAGGGTTGCTACTCTGTCTCCTGCACAACTATGTGAGGAGGAGGTAAGCCTGGACAGGGTGTGGGCTCTGTCCCCAGCATATTGGTCAGCGCATCTGAGTCACAGCAGACTGGGAATAACCCGCATCCAAAAAACTCTAATTCTTCTCACTGCAACTGTAGAAGCTAATGAGTAGCTGGAACTGAACTGTGATTCTCAGAATTGCAATTCAGTCCCTGCTCTAGTCCTGTGACAGAAACCATGCAATGCCCCTTCCTTTGGCATGCTGAAAACATCCTAGACTTATTGATGCTTGTAACTCTGAAAATAAGTAAAATTTACATACTTGTCCTAAAGAGAAAAGAGACTACTACGTTTACTACGCTAGTGGTTTGTGCTGTAACCCTGTCTTCTTTAAACCATGAAGAGCTTTAAGTACTTCAGCATTTGATATATTTTAGCATACAAATCAGAAAGTTTATGAAAGCATCTTGACTTGTACAAAAAGCAGTTAACTTCCTTTAGCCTACTTTAAAATCAAAAGATTACCTATCATGCAAGAATTAGTGTACATTTTGAGAGAAAAATCCAAAGTCCTTCTTAAGCAATGAAGCAATGCAATCAAATTTGCAAATAAATTTGATCTCCGCAGCTTCTCTTTGAAGTTGATCTGACTGAGCACCGCAATTGGTAAATTGTCAGTGGAGTGACCAGGAAGATGGAAATGCTCACCCACTGGTTTTAGAATGTTGTGCCTATTTAAATAAATGAGAGGAGCGGACATTTAAATAAATGGGCACAAAGCTGACATCAGAAATTACAACTATATTCTAATTACTCGATCATATCTCACATTTTTCTCTGAAATCCCTGCTTCATTTAGTGCACATGATAGAGTTACTCTAGGGTGAATCAGGACTGTGTAGTGAAAAAGACTGCTTGTTGGACCCAAGCCTCATCTGTTGCAAAGTTGGAAAGTATGTAGTAATGAGGTAAACTATTGCAGGGTTAAAAAGGATGGTTTTATGATTAAGGCAGCTCAATGCTGCCCTGGAGAACTGGATTCTATCACTGCCTCAAAGTTCTTGTGTGATGCTAGGCGAGTTACTTAAACCATACTTTTCACAGGTGCTCACTAATTTCATCTTCCTCGTTTTCTGTGTGGCCAACTTTATACCCTGGGATCTGATTTAGCAAATGTACTAAGCCTTTATACCTGCAAATGAAGTAAACAGAAACTGCACTTTGAACATACCAAGTGCTATATATTGGTAAACCAGGGAACAAAATTAGTGAATATTTTTTATCTCAATGCGTCCGCACTACAATTCTCCATCTCAAAGAATAGGATGATACCCTCTCACCTCACAGCAGTGTCATTAAGATAAATTAACTAACATTTGCAAAGTACTTGGATACCATGGTGATGAGAACCGTAGGAAGGCCAATACAGAAATTAATAATTCTCCCTTCTGAGCAGAATTTGAATAATGTGCAGTGACTAGGATCACACATTAACAGTGAGAATAAAATTAAATATTGAATTACAGCTCAGTAAGTAAACAAAGCCCATTCTGTGCCCTAAAAGAGGGAAAGTGGCTATTGAGAGTATTAGCATATGACCAAGTAATTAAAGAACGGCTTATAATGCATATGACAAGGGTCTGAATTAGAGTTGTACAGGCAACTTTAATACAGTAGTCCCTGACTTTTGAGTTCCTGAATTGGCAGCCTCAATGTTCTACTAACATAGCTGTGTGCCATATATATCAGAAGAAACAGGAAAGTGAAACAGACATCAGTAACCCATACTCATCATCTATCTAGCTATTATATGTTAAACTACACATTTAACCAACAAACTAAGTTATTTTTTAAAAAATCAATTTATTTTACATGATTTACATTAATCATAATGTCGAATATGATTAATAAACTAGATGGTTTAACCCTTATCATCATCCGTGACATGGAGGCTTATTGGTAGGTCACTTCTCTGTGTCAGTAACATTTTCAGGCCAGACATACTCACACCACTTAAACTGTTGTTATGACACATACCCAGAAGGTGGCATGTAATATAGCAGTGGAAAACTCAAGTATCATTAATATGCTTGTATGATGTATATATGGGGTTTGTACAAAGAGATAACGATATATACTATAATTATGTTTATTTGGCAAGCAATGCATAAGGATCCCGTGCCTTAGACAAAGGAATGTATATTTGTCTGTCTAGCAGACAATGAAAGACCATTTACACATTAGATAAACAAAGCTATCAAGAGGGGGAGAAGATTGGATGGTGCCCCCACCTCAGCAGGAGAAAGAAATTTTATCTCAACTATGGAAATAGGGGTTCTGAGTCTTAAATAATAAATAACCTAACCAACTGAGAGCATACAACAGTATATCAGATAATGTCTTATGAAAGCTAATGGCACACTGGTGATGAATGTCATCATGAAATTTTTGTATTCACATTAAATAAGGAAATGCAGATGGTCGGTAATATTATACTTTGAAGACTATAACCAAGCACAGAGAAAAACAGGCATTTCCCCAAACAGGATGGATGGCAGCATTGTAGAACCAAAACAGTAGAAGCCCTGTTTACATATGAAGCAGTAGAGGAGCAGGAAGTACAGCATGAGGAAGAGGAAGTTAAGAACAACACAAAGTCATCCTGACTCTGGGGACAAAACACTGAATTTGGGAAGATAATTTAAGGAGAAGGAAAAAAAAGCTATCTTCACATTCATCTCTGGACTGACACAAGGGGCCAGAGCTCTTGCAAGCAGAGAAACATGGATGCTTCAACCAAGAGAGCTGAAATCTCTGGAAACTGCATATATGTGAGAAAACTGCTTAAACAATAGAAACCAGTGCCTTGTACTTCTGTGGAAGGTCCTGACAGAGAACATCAGCCATGGCTGAAAAGAAAAAGACGGATAAGAATTTTACCTTGAAGCATTGTTGTAGTTTGCTGAGTCAAGTCTTAGCCACTAGAAAGTGTGGTTTTATTTTTGTTTGTTTGTAAACCTCTCTAAATTTATTTTTTCTACTTAGACTCATACACTCCAGATGATCATATTGGTCCCTTCTGGCATTTGTCTGACCTCCTGCACAAAGCAGGCCACAGAACCTCATCCATCCACTCCTGTAATAAACCTCTAACCTATGATTGAGTTACTAAAGTCTTCAAATCATGGTTTAAAGACTTTAAGGTATAGAGAATCCACCAGCAAGTGAACCATACCCCCATACTACAGAGGAAGGTGAAAAAAAAACAAAACAGAGTCTTTGCCAATCTACCCGAAGGGCAAAATTCCTTCCCAACCCCAAATATGGTGGTATGTTAAACCTGGAACATGTGGGCAAGACTCGCCAGCCAGATGCTCAGGAAAGAATTTGTAATAACTCATAATCTATCCCATAAAACATCCCATCATAAACTTTGGCAAATCTACTACTAATAGTCAATGATCAGTTAACTGCCAGACTAGGGTGTCCCACTATACCATCTCCTCCATAAATTTATCAAGCTGAGTTTTGAATCCGGCTAGTTTTTGTTTGCCACCATTGCTCCCCTTGGAAGACTATTCCAGAACTTCACAGTTCTAATAAGTTCCAACGGGGTAGCTGTGCTAGTCTAGTTTGGCAAAATAAACAAGGAGTCCTGTGGCACTTATATGATATGGAACTCATATGCAAATTTGACTCTGTCTCTTCAGGACTAAATGAGGACTTTAGATATTTTCTCATCACAAGTGATTTGACCTCGTCTTCCTCTATCTGCTGTTCCCCAGTGTTTGAATCTTAATAACTGCTTTGATTTCCTGTTACAGTGTGACCTGATCCTGTGCTTTACAATTGCCTGCATTTATTTTCCTCCCATGCTGTAAGTTACCCCTTCTTCAAAACATCTGATGAAGTGAGATTTTCTCCCATGAAAGCTCATGCAATAAATAAATGTGTTAGTCTTTATAAGTGCCACAGGACTCCTTGTTTGTTTTACAGTTCTAATAATATCACTTAACCAATGTCCTTTTTTTAATAAACTTGTTTTATGTTTACAATAAAGCACTTTAGTACTGTTCTTGAAGAAAAGGGTATATCTACTACAGTTAAATTAATAGCACTTTTGTCTTTTTAAAGCAGCAAGAGACCTTTGCTGTTTCTCCAAGTGTTCCAGGAAAAAGCTAGAAACTTCAGGACAGATGGCTTTGGGGAAGATTGAGACTCAATGTTCTGGGGTCATCTTAACAAGTGGTAACTAAAGCTGGTGAAAACCAGAATGGAACTGTAGTCTTGTAGGAAGGCCTACCCACAGCAATTCCAGTCCTCAGTGCAGAACAGTCAATGACATCCCCAGAAAAGGATCACTGAGTTCTGAGTGGGCTTCTGCTGGGAATTTTTACTTATTTATTATGCCCCATGCAGCGTCCTGGGTGGCTGAGGAGGTGATAGCTGATACTCAGTTTTCCAAGTCCTTTAGATTCCTGAGGGGGATTACTGATCAACCCGGAGACTGAGTAGCAGATATAACCTGGGATCCTGCATGGCATGTAATAAATAAGCTTGGCTCAGGGGAGGGGCGGAGTGCATGGGTAGTTGGGGACTTAGGGGAAGGGGTGTTTGCAGAGGAGAGGAAGATACACATCTATCCTTTCATCCCCCTGGGCCTCTTATCAATTTCCTCCCTTGCCCCCATTCCAGCGGGCCTGCTTGTAGGCAGACTTCTAGATCACACTGTTGTACCAGAGCTGCACACCACACAGACACTTGGGGAGTTGCATGTCTGTCTGCTGGCTGTTGGTGTCCATGCTGTGAACAACAAGGTAGGTGGTGACACAACCCAGTGCTGATCTAGGCTGCCCCCAAAACATGACATCGTCACAAACCTGTTAAAATGAAGCATTGTAAAATACCTTTGTTGTTGAATTTCTCATCTTATTTTAACCATTTTCAGAGCTTTTTAACAGTAAAAGTTATTCCAGTCATTCCAAATTTTAAAGCAATGCTTTACTAAAGGTTTTTATTACAAATTAAAATGCAACAAAACTGCACATTAAAATTTTAAAAATGCTCTTCTTTTTCACCTTAATGGATTCTGGGCATCCCCAGAGACAACAACAGATGTATCAAATAGTTGGAAAAGCACCAGTAGCTAATAAACATGCATGCCAAATTGACCCAGGCATGGCCCCAGCACAACCGTTTACCACTTTGGTTTTGGCTCTGTAAACTGCTTGTAAACACATTCTCATTTGAAAACCCTGGGGCTCTTTTACAAACATGGTGTCATGCCTCAAAATATTCTGCCTCCTTCCTATCTGTCCAACCAGCAGATCAAATTATCTGTAAAACATTAAGTGTTGTCTGATGCTGTTAATCCCTTACCTGCTGTATACTACTATGTAACATGACAAAGATCACAAATAAACACAATTTTATGCATTCCTGTTTTGAGAAAGTCTTGTTTTTGATGTCACTGCCTTAAGTCAGTGGTTCTCAACCACTGTGTCAGGACACATTACCGTGTCACCACACAGCAGTAAGTATATCACAGAAAGCTGGGCACATGGGTGGATTTGGCCTGGAGGGAGTGGGCTGGTGTGTCCTGTAGAGTCACAATATGCTGCCAAGTGTGTTGTAAGCTGCAAAAGGTTGAGAATCATTGCCTTAAGACATATTAAAGTGTACAGACACAGGCATATGAAACCTATAGAAAACCACACTAAAAACTTTTACTGCTACAGAGAGATTTTACAAAAACAAAATATGGGCTTGACTCTATCAATCTCATATATATGGAGTTAGGAGTCCTGTGGCACTCAAAGACTAACAAATTTATTTATTGCATGAGCTTTCATGCCTCTTTGAAATATGAAGTTAGGTATCTTATTCTACAATTCTCATTTTACTGAACCGAAAGGACTAGTTGAAGAATAAGGTTAATATGAGTGAGGATGATGGATTAGATCCCTCAAAAATTAAAATTGCCCAACCTTAGGGTTTTTTGTTTTTGTTTTTTGTTTGTTTGTTTGTTTGCATAATCTTTTCCCCCAGTGATCCTCTTCTCTAATGCTGAGGCAGCTAAAAGTACATTATCTTTGAAGAACCTCCATTCTTCGCAACCAGAATAGTCAAAGACCACGGTACTCCATTGCTCAGTTAAGTAAACACTGGAAATTACTGTTAATGTTATGATTATGAAAACATACTGAATGAATAACACTTCAAATTCTATATCTAATGTATATGACAGATGAGAGTCAGGCCCTTTTCATAGGAAGGATCAACTTTTGGCTGTAAGTATATTAAAGAGGATTTAACAATGTCATGACATTTTATCTTTAAACATTTCACTGTCATTATGGTTCTGGTACAGAATGTTGACAATGAGGGGAATTTTAAAACTCTGCTCAAATGTAAACTTTCTTGACCAATGTCGGCTTGGCATCAACTCACAATTTAATTAACTGTTAACAGTTCTCCCAGATATGACTGCTATATGGATATTTTATCTCCCTGTTAATTAGTAATTATGCATTGGCAGGAAAAACAGTGTTTCTTTCCAATTATTCCAGAACTCAGTGATTATTTAAAGTTGGCTAATTAGCAGCGGACGGCTGGTACATCTTCTGGGCAAATTGTGTTTGATAATCCCTATTAAAAAATACATGGCGGTAGTGGACTTGCAACAAAAAAAAAAGTGGCAGTTCAAAGGGTATTAGATACAGCACAAGGCAAATGGGGGCCTATTAAAATTTCCCCAACTGTTCTAATGAGAATGCCAAGGGTAATTTCTTCCTAGTTTACCATCTGTTTGGTTTCTGGCATGTATCTCTGGTGTGAAGGGAGGGTCCCGGAGGCCATTTGACTTGTCACAAAGTAAACTAGGAATCTGAAGCAAGTTCAGTAGTTTACAAACCCACCTTTCAAGAACAATGTTGTGTACATAACTGAAAACTTTTTTAAAAAATAACATTTTACTGACTATTCCCTATTTTCTCAAGCTGTGAATATAGCTATTGGGAAAAAACTTCATAGGCTCACCTATGCAAAAAGTAAACAGCTGGCATTTTTCCATCTTTTATAATGGTAGTGAGGAACTGATTTCCCGGTATCTAGAGCTGTAAGCTAAACATTACTCTGCAAATATCCACATTTGAGCATAAGTCTCTGAAAAGTAGGTACTGTGTCTAATGCACAGCCCAGTGTAGGAGCAGTGGAAATTTGTTAGTCTCTAAATGCCACAGGACTCCTTGCTTGTTTTGCTGAACTAGGCTAAACAGCTATCCCTTTGGAACTTACCTGCACTAGGAGCTCTCAAATGCATTGTAATTGAAAAGGACCCAGCTGCTGAAGTGGCTCTAGGGAGCACAAGTAAGAATGATCCCAAATGCATGCTCTTACATGGAGCAGCATGCACACCAGCCACCTCATGCACTACACTCTTCCCGCCAACCCCGTTCCTCCCCTCCTTTGGGGAGGAAAGGGTAATTATGTTCCAAGCTGGTGTGCAGAGCATTCTCTGTTCTCCCTGAAATACAGATCTGGAACTGTTCCAAAGGGTTAGCTGTGTCAGTCTAGTTCGGCAAAACAAACAAGGAGTCCTGTGGCACTTTTAAAGACTAAACAATTTTATTTATCGCATGAGCTTTCATGGGAGAGAATCCCACTTCATCAGACCCTTTGATGAAGTGAGAGTTTCTCCCACAAAAATTAATGCAATAAATAGATCTGGAACTCTGTGTGGCACGTGGTGATAAAGCAGGTAGGAAAGCACTTTGTGCCCTTTTCCCCTACTTGCAAACCCATATAGAGCTCTACATAACAGTCCTTAATCTGTAAATTTCAAGTACAGTATTTCAGATTTTTTCCTTTGGCCTTGCATTTAAACATAAGCTCAGCAAACCACTGAGAAGGTGCTTAAAGATGGACTGTCTCAATCATGTATACCAGCCACTGTATATTTGAGAGGAAAAAGAGTGTCAGGATAAAGCATCATAGCAAGAAATGATGCCTGATGGTTATCATTCCCAGTGTTCTATTCATAAGATTTATCACTTGCCAAACTTTAATGAATATGGTTAACAGTTCTGCTTTAAAAAAAACCAGAAAAATATACGACACAATATAACATACCACATTTAGTGAAAGTGTTGAGCTTTGGCATATGAAAATAAATTGCAAGAAAATAAGAAAAGACAGCAAGATGGAGTAAAACAGGAGTGTTGAAAATCTTTCCTATTTCACTTTTAGCTGTTTTAAAAAGATGGCACTCCCACGTTAAGAAACATCCCCCCCCACCAAGACATTCAGTGCATGTTTGCAGTGCATGTTCCTCTTGTCCTGCCTTATAAAGTAGCTAATGTATTTAAACTCAGTTAAAAATTCACTAGTGTAATATACCATTTGTTAATACAAAGCAGCAGAAGGGAGAGGTGCTGTGAAGAGGATACTGACCTAGACCAAGCTTCATGCACCATTAAAAGAAAATAAATATTTTCTACAGCATGATGAACAAGGGCGTATTCCTATACCTTCTTGTGTGACTTCTGGACTACATCCTTGACCATCCTGTCCCTGAACTCCCTAGATGTTTAAATGAGGATAGCATTAATCTACTTCATAAAGCGCTCTTTGATTCTTGTATAAAATGTTCTACATTTATGATATATGGTCATTTATTATTATACAAAGGAATTTTATTTGGCATTCTGAGGAGAGACTGAAAGAACTAGGCTTATTTAGTCTGCAGAGGAGAAGATTGAGGGGGGATTTGATAGCAACTTTCAGCTACTAGAAGGGGTGCTCCGAAGACGAGGGAGCTAGGCTGTTCTCAGTAGTATATGCAGGACAGAACAAGGAGCAATGGTTTCAGGTTACAGCTGGGGAGGTCAGGGCTGGATATTAGGAAAAACTTTTTCACTCGGAGAGTGGTGAAGCATTGGAATGGGTTGCCTAGGGAAGTCGTGGAATCTCTGTCTTTGGAGATATTTAAGGTCCAATCAGACAATACCCTGGCTGGGATGATTTAGTGGGAGTAGTCCTTTCTTTAGCAGGAGGCTGGACCAGGTGAACTCATGAAGTCTCTTCCAGCCCTAATGTTCTGATTCTATGATTTTTCTTGTATAAGCACAGAAACAATGTTATACTAGTTTTTAGTTAACATAATTCATAACAGAAAACATAATTAACATAATTCATAACAGACAAATGTTTTATATTTACTATCCTAATTTGCTGTGTGTGTGCGTGCATGATGTGAAGCGTACCATGTGATGGGCCATTGTGATGCCAGAAGTGACTCAACCAATTGCTCCCAAGCAGCTCCCTCCAAGCAATTGGCTGAGTCACCTCTGACACCGCAATGGACTAGGAGTCTTGGCATGGCACAGATATATACCTTATCGTAGCTGCATACCTCACTGTAATTCATAAAGGCAAAATGGCTGAGGATTTAAAAATTGCACAGTAACAGCTAGTGAAATATGGGATGGTTCATTCTGGTGACACGGCTGCCCCTTTAGAATGAGTCAAAATTATGAAGCTCTCAGCTATGCTTTAAGCTGTTTCCAATACTTCACACTGACTCTTCAGACAATTGTATGCTCATTCGGGGAAGAAACCATGAAAATCTGAAAGTTTATGTGAAGAATACAAGCTACCAAGGAAAAGTTTTAGCTGACCATAGACCCTCTGCAAAAAATGCTGTTTTTAAAGACCTATTAATCAATTAAAATAAATATTTCATAAATTCCCTTTTGATTTTACTCCATCATTTTTGATGGGTTACGGCTAGCTTAGATACAAAGTCTGTTACATTCCACTGCTGTTTACAAATAAAAAGAAGCCAGCTATATCTAATGCTATTTGTAAATCATATGTCATACGTTCACAATAAATAGAGGAGCTTCTATAACGGAACATGGAAGCTTTAAGATCAACCCACACATTCAGCAAGTATGACTGCTTCAGTATGACTGCTTGGTCAAATCCATTCTCTGATTTCACAGCCCAGTACACATGCTTGATCACATAATGCCAAATTGGACTATCTTGTATAATGGGACACATTCAGATTCTCAGCATATGGGTTCTTTATCAGTGAGGTGAGATTACTGTGTAATCTTTTCCTGTAACTGAAGAAAGAATACTAGAATCCCTGGTTTCTGTTTACAGATAGCTCTGGACAAGTTTCCGTATTTGCCCTCTTATCCGAAAGTATGGAAAGCTACACTCACATGACCCGAGTCCAATTCCCAGTCCTTCATTCTCACCAAATTCCTCAACAAACCTCTGGCTCCCTACCAATAATTTTTACCCCTCTTGCTGTCTTTCTCCTTCTTTTTTAAAAAGAAGTTCACAAGGTCTGGAAGACTCCCAAATATGGTTGCTCACTGCATGCTGAAACCTTCCAGTTCTTTGCTCCTCAAACTGCAGTACATCTCTGAACAGAAAATGTCACAAAAAGACCTTTGTTATTTTGCTGAAATAGACTAACACAGCTACTCTTCTGGTAAGTGTTAAAACAAAGAATTTCTTGCTTTACAGCTTTGCATGAGATGTACAGTCTTGGGGTACAAGTAACCATACAGCTGAAGAGTTCAATTAGCTAACACATTAAGATGTAGCAGTGAGCCATGTTCATAAATGCCAAGACCACAATAGAACATTTTAATCATCTAATCCCAGCCTCCCATATAACACAGGCTGTTGAACTTCCCCCATATATATTCTAGAACATATCTTTTAGAAATATATCCAAATAGTTATTTTAAAATTCCTACTGTCAAGGCCATTACCAAGTCCAGTTGCCTAGTCTTCATTCCCCCCGTTCTTGTAAGGGTCAACTTCTCTCAAGTTTCTTCTCCACAAAATGCCATGCAAGTTTCCAAATTCATATTTTTAGGTCTCACTTAATCTCAGCCAACTTCTTTTAAATTTAACTCTGTCCAGCTAAATCTACTATGATGATTCCACCCATATGTGATTGATAGATAGGTAGATCTGTTTCTCTGGTAACAAAAACAAAAATGAAACAGATGGACATTGACCTTCCTAGCCATGTACTTTAAGTTTCTTTCAAAATTAAAAGCATGCCATTGTCTCTAGTGCTTCTTTGCTTTCAGCGACCCTGAAATATATTAAATATTGTGGCTAATATATTTTTAAACTACCTAATTCCTCTAGGATATGCTGCTGGGCTATGTCCACACTTACACAGTTAAATCGACTTAACATACTGATTTAATAAAATAGATATAATAATCATTAAATCGATTTCAGTTAAATTGATTTAACAGGTCCTCACTAGAAACTCAGATCGAAACAACATGTTCATGGACAGGACTTGGTATTTCGATTTAGGAGAGAGGGACCATGAGGGACCTAGAACCCACCCAATATATAGAAAAAGGAAAGCACCTGGGGAGCAGAAGGGCAAAAAGTGTTAAATCAATTTAACAGTTAAATCGAAATAACATGTCCGCACTGTGTTATTTCAAAATAACAATTTCAATTTAACCATCATATCGATATAACACTAAGTTTTATTATATCGATATGACTTTCCTTATATGAAAATGAGGGAGCTCCACATTTCGAAATAAGGGAACGTTATGTGGACCTACCATTTTTTAAATCAAAATAACCAACATTATTTCAATTTAAAGAGTGAGTGTGGACATACGCCTGCAGTATACTGGTTGCCACCTGGGAGACCTTCAACACCATACAGGGTAAGTAGTCAAACAAGAGTTAAAGAGTTGATTACCACATCTCTCGTGGACATTTTTCATTGTCAGTGTTAGGAGAGAACACAATAGTATCAGGTCTTCATAATCATTCAAATTATTTTCTTGAATTTATATTAAACAAGAGCAAGCAAGGAAAAATAGCAATTAAAAATTAAATGAGATTTTATCTGAAATTCCATTAAAACAACTCTGTCCAGCTAACAAAATAAGCCCTACAGCTAAACTGCAGCTCAAAAGACAGGTCAGAGATGGAAACATTTTTTTCTGCAATGCACAAATGGATATTCATAATTAAACAGTGGACTTCCCTAGGGCATCATGTTTAGGTATTCATATCGACAAGAAAAATGAGATATTTCAAACTATGCATGACCGATTTCACATATCTTCTTCTTTAATTTTTTTTGGGGGGGGTGAAGAGGGGTGCTTTAGGCTTTGAGTTCCTTTTTGTCAGGAGTGCACACTGATTTTAGAGTCTTGTTATTGAGTCTCTTGCCTACTATTCCAAGAATACACTAACATTTATAGAGCTAGGTTTAGAAAATGGATTCTGACAAATAAAGAAGAGATTGTGTTTTGTTTTGTAAGTTATTTAAATACCAAGCACAGTGAGAGTACAATATAACACACACATTTTATGGATTATAATGCCCATGAACAAACTTAGGGAAAATATATATTTGCCTTTTCAGTAAATGACCAAACTATTAAAAATTTTACTTAGCCATCATTCTTAGTGAGACCTATCACACAAAATGTGTACTGCTTACTTTTGTGAGTTGTTAGGAAATTACTAATATTCTCTGATATTTCACTTAACTTAAACTCATTGCAAGATTGTATTCTGATTCCACCTACCAATTCAGAAATTTCAGATATATGACAATGTTCCATAAACCCTGTACAATCCCTATAGTTTACAGTTGAAATATGAAGAAGGTACATCACCTACATGTACCATGGATCCTGATATATAAAAATACTGTACAACCGTGGCACTTAACCAGGCCCTGTGCCAGGGTTTCTGGCGCCCCCCTGAAACCTATAAATCAGCATCCTCTTCCCTCCCCCTCCGCCAGGCAGGGCCGTCCCTAGGAGGATGCAGTGCCCCAGGCAAATCGCCCTCTGCAGGCCCCCCAACCATTGGGGGGTGGGGCTGGCTGGCCCAAGGGAGGAGGAGAACCCCTGCACTGCCCCCCCAAGCTGGGGACCAGGCAAGCAGACAAAAGGGAGGCCTGGTGCAGCACTGCCTGTCCACACGCGCGCCTGCCCACCCCCCCTCACACGTGCTGCTCTGGGCTCCGTGTCGGAGCAGCGGGGAGGGGGCAGGAGGCAGCACGGCCAGGGCGGGTGGGCAGTGATACCAGCTCTGCACTGCCTCTCGCCCCCTCCCCGCTGCTCCAGCATGGATTCCAAAGAGTGGGGGGGGGGGCAGGTGGGCGGACTGGCAGTGCTGCACCAGGCCGCCCTTTTGGCCGCTCTCCTGGACCCTGGCATGGGGGGTGCAGCAATGAGGCCACATGGGGTCCAGCATGGGGGGGGCAGCAGTGCAGTGCTGCAGATCCGCCCACCCCCCCTTTCCTCCCGGCCATGGGCGCTGTACTCTGCTTTGGGCCAGAGCAGCAGGGAGGAACTGGGAGGCAGTGCGGCTGGGCGGGGAGGAGTGATACCGGCTCCGTGCTGCCTCCCGCCCCCTCCATGCTGCTCCAGCACAGAGCAGAGAGCAGCACAAATGGCGGGGGAGAGGTGTCACCGGCAGCGCTGAACCCAGCCGCCGTTTTGGCCAGCTCGCCCAATCCCCGCCAGCATGGGACGGCCAGGCCAGGGATTCATCCCCCTGAGGGCATTTTGGTGCCCCTCAAATATTGGCACCCTCCTGCAATTCTTACCATGCTTACCATGTTCCACTGGCCCTGCACTTAACCTCCAAGAGCTAGAAAACCATCATACAAATAGTTATTCCCTGACTTCAATTTGCAATGATTTTATCTCAGCAATTCTTCTAAACAAGGAAATTGATTTTCTCCACAATCCCTTCCTTTCTGGGCACTGACAGGGAGGGACCATTTTAACTTTGCACTGCTTCCACACTGAAATGAAAAGTGGTTTCCTTCTTGCTTCAGTCAGGCCCTACTCTCTACACACTTTCTGGATATCAGTAGTGGTGGAGGAAAGCTCCCTTTTTCTTCTTCCAGCAGGCACAGATTCCATTGCCTCCCACACTGTTCATGAGATTGGTAAATGATTCTCATGCTGTTTTAGGCACATAGGAAGTACCTGTGTGATATGAATTTTGCTTTCCTCTGAATAGTTCATATGCAGAGAAAAAGGACACAGAAGCTGACTAGAGTTGGAATGAAGAAAACAGTGCTACTTGGTAGGTAACATAAGTGAATATTATGGTACCAATATCAGGTATTAAAGCTTTTACCCACTATCAACATAATTAGATTATTTTATATGTTGGATGTGTAACAGATAAGTCATAGATTCAATGGATCTTGTTTAAGAGTGAGAATGACCTGTAATAGTATTTATGCTTGCTATCTGAAAGTTACAGGACTGCAAGACTAATGTTAATGATGTGCATTGTAACAGAGAATGTGATGTCTTCATTATTTAAGTTTCTTATACACAAAGGGTATGTCTACACTTACAGTTTAGTTTGAATTAAGGAGGCTTAATTCAAACTAAATTAGTGCATGTCCACACTAGCTTTCATTAGTTCAAACTATGGAGTTCCCTTACTTCGAACTAAAGAAAGCCTAGTTCGAATCTATAAAACCTCACTCAAGTTCGAAGTGATGGTTAATTCAAACTCATTAGTTCGAATTAACCCAGTGTAGCTGTGTTAATTCAAACTAACTGTTAGTTTGAATTAACCACAGCTCAATTTTCCCTATGCAATAGTGTCCTCTACCTGATTTGAACTAGCTAGTCCTGTGCATGGACATGCTAGTTCGAATTAGGATTTCTACTGTGGCCATGTTAATTTGAATTAACTTAATTCAAACTAATCATTATTTGTTTGAATTAATTAGTTCAAATTCAGTTAATTCAAACTAACCTTCTAAGTGTAGACATAGCCAAGGGGTTTACCTAAAGAATATACACACATGCAACCAGGTTACTGCAAATGTAAAACACGCACTTTGTTGTCATTCAGATATGCTGCACAACGATTATCCATTTAGCAGTTCAGGTGTAAATTTATCCTGCAGGCACTGCTTTTATATCAATTTTTGGAAATTTAGCTCCAATATTTTGTTGTTAGAAGTAAGGGTCATAATAAAATTACATGTTATAGGGAAAGTAACTGTGTCAGTAAAAGAACAAGGAGCTAATTAAAGGGCCAGATGCAACACTTACATCTCAATGAACAGATGAAGTGACAGGTCACAAATCATTGTAGCATCAAAAGTGTTCATTCTGGTTTGTACAAAATGTTCTTGGTTGGAGTCAATGACAGAATTGTGGAGACATCTTTTATCTGAGACGAAATTGGTGTTCTTATTTTTTTTTAAAAATCACCAATACACATGCACACATAGACAATATGGAGGTTTGGTTTTAAATATAAAGCTACTGTTCAGTAATTGAAAAAAGTGAGTGACATTATGGCCCAATGGAGTTGGTTTTCCAATATTTTTCTTTATGAATTAAATGCTACCACATATATTACACATTACAGCATTTAGAAATGGCTGTTCTCCTTCAGTTACTCTGCTGTAGCTTCTTTCAGGTCATATGATTCTCCAAGCAGTACAGTCTTTCTGATTGGTTTTGCTCATTTATTTTATTGTTTAAGTAGCTCATCCAAAGCTCATAAAAGTCTTTGACCCTTACTGACTTCAACTGGCTTTGGATCAAGTCCCAAACACTCGTATTAAATAATTGTGTTCTCACTGATTTCTCTACCAAACTAAGCACTGATCATCAGTTACAGAATATTTTGAATTGAACAACAAAATTCTAGATTTGTTAATCACATTAGACTTACCAAACCCAAAAGCGCTTGAGCCACCAATACTTTGCGAAGCCTGAACGCTGGTAGATGTATAGAGTCCTGTTACCAATAAGCCATCGAAGAATGTACTTGTTGAAATAGTCACTGAAATGAAAAAGAATAAAATTCTGTAAAGACTACTAAACTACGTACTGAGTTATATAATCATTCTATGGACAAGATTCTGCCACCCTTACTAATATTGACTAAAAAACTTGCCCCCCCTCACACACACACAGGTGGTTCTTCTCCTGGTGTAGAATAACTCTTCCTCTTGGAGCTCAAACAATGAATTTCAGTTTGGTGTAGGAAATTGTTTTGAACTACCGGTTTCCAATACAGAATGATAATAAATGTAAATGTGTTTGCATATGTAAATTTCAAAAGTATCATTGCTCAATATCTAATCAGAGTTCCTGATTTTGGAGTTTATTTTTACTAATTTTTCAGGTTTTATTTTCAGCAAAGTGACTGCATCTAGAAGAAAACAATCAGTGTTTATGCTATTATTTTACTCCTAAATTAATCATATGTCATTTATCAATAATAATCTGTAGCATAAACTGGACACAAATTGAGCATTACAGCAACAGGATTTGAAACTAACTTCAAAAAGGTCATTCATTTCTATCTCTGTCCAATAAGTTCCTTTTCCTAGAAGGCAAAAAAAAAAAAATCATTATACTGTAAACTAATTGAACTTATTTTTAGAAAATTTCAACATCACCATCAGTATAACAGGTGGATTACATCTGACTGTCAAGACCATAGAGTAAATGACATAAGCAACAAAATAATCAAGGTTTCTGGATTTCAACTATATGCTACATTAAGCAGTTAAGTCATATCCACACCTAGGTCATTATAAATCACATGTATTTTAATACGTATTTAAAACATATATCAGTAAAACCATTCTCCTGATTTTCTTGACACAATTTTCAACTGAAAACACATTCTTCATGAAGTCATTGAACACTGAAAAAAAAAAAATCTTCCAGCATACATTGTAAACATTCATCATCAGTTTTGTGCTTTTGATGTCTTATCAGATGTTAACAGTTTAAACAGAAAACCCTATGTATAATCTGCCTGGATGGTTTTATCCTAAAAAGGCCAGAACTACTAAGTGATAAGTTTTTTTCCATTATGTAAATGCAAAGTACATAGCAATAAATATCCTCTATGCCTGGAATGACCCCACTGATCCCATAATGCCATGCAACCTCCTCTGTCTCTTTATAATCTATTGTCAAACCTCATTTCTTTTGAGAGTTTCTAACACTTGCCTAAACCTCTATATTTAAAAAAAATGGATCTAAGGTAAAGCACAAAAAAAAAAGGAAGCAACAAAACTTGGCTTTTGACAAATTTGAGAATAGGGTTATAGACAAGAAAATAAAATTCAACATAGACAGATGGAAGGTGCTATGCTTAGGGAAGAATAACCAAACACACAAATACAGAATAGGGAAAAACTGGCTTGGCAAAAGCACTGTTGAGAAGGATCTGGGAGTTTTGGTGGATCAGAGCTTCAACATGAGTCAGCAATGTGATACTGTTGCAAAAAAAGCAAATGGGCTGGATTAAGGGGCCCCAGGCCCTGGGCTGCCCACCAGCATAGCCCCCCACCCTTAGCCTGAGGTCCCAGGCCCACAGCATGGCAGCCTGGGATCATTTGGGGGGGGGGGGGAATGCAGAGGCTGCTCTCCGTGGTGCTCCCATGCCAGACTCAGTCTAGCTGGTCTGCCCGCATGGTTGGGGCCAGCTGGCACACAGTGCAGTTTCTGGTACAGTCCTCCAGGGGCACAGGCCTTGGAAGACTGCTCTGGAGGGCCTATCATGCACAGCTGGTCCTACCCCTGGAGTGCCCCAAACATGTGCTGCCCTGCCCTGTCCCCCAGAGACAGACCAGCCAGCCCAGGAGCAGGGTGGGAGTGCTGCAGTGTCCAGCCTCTGATACAGGGCCCCCCTTCCCCAGAACCAGCAGGGGCCCTCCCAGTGTCCCCCAAGGTCTGCTAGCTCTGTACCAGGCTGAGTGGAGCAGCGGGGCAGAGAGTAAGATGATGCAGGGGGCTTATGGGCTGGAACACAGAGCCCCTGTTTAGGTTAGGGCCCAAGCCTTCAGCCCTACAATGCCTAGGTTGATCCAGCCCTGGTTGCATTAAATGGAAGCATAGGATTCCTGTCACAGTACAGGAGGTGACTGTACCATGCTATGTAGCACTGGTTACATCTGAGCTGGAGTACTCTGTCTGGTTCTGGTCATCAGTGTATAGAAAAGACGTAAAGAAACTGGAAAGAGTCCTGAGATGAGTGACAAAGATGATCAAAGGGATGGGATGAAAGCCATACGAGCAAAGGCTGAAGGAATTGGGTATGTTTAGTTTGGAAAAGAGTAGATTAAAGGGGGGATATGATAGCAGTCTTCAGATACTTGAAAAGCTGCTATAAAAAATGGAGAAAAGCTGTTCTCTTTTGCCTCACATAGAAGGACAAGAGGCAGTGGGTTCAAATTACAACATAGCAGATTTAGATTAAATCTCAGGAAAATCTTCCAAACTGTAAGAACAGTAGGACAATGGAACTGACTGCCTTGGGAAGCTGTGGAAGCTTCTTCACTGTAGGGTTTAAAAATGAGACTGGATAGTCAACTGTCTTGGATGGTTTGCAGGGGTTGGATTAGATGGCTGTTGTAATCCAACCTAACCCTACAATTCTAGGAAACTTTATATTGGGTATATATTAAGTATTTTTATATTAGATATCTATTACTCCTGCCTAATACCCTCTCATTGCACTATGACCCCCCAACGTCCACTCCTGAATCCTAACTTACTCCTTTGTCAAGTGACCTCTCACTCCTGAGTCAGTCCACACCAGTCTCCTGCGTGTAATTAGTCCGAGGCAGTGAGTGCACACCATCTGGATGCTCAAGTGATGGTCCCTAAGCGAGCACCTCTAGCCTCAGATACCCAAGTGGGAACATCTGTCTTACAGGGACTGGGATCCAGCTCCAATCACCCTATTCTTCTGTCCATTCATTTAACATTGATATGGATTGTGTCCGGCCTCCCTCACTCATATCCTCTGAAGTCCACACAGCTTTAGATAAAACAACTACCAGTTTATTAAGCAGACTATGATTTTAAGTGAGTATAGAGCAGTGGGTGGCAACCTTTGTCAGCCTCCATGCCAGCCCCCCCCACGCACCCTCAGCAGGTCCCAGAGGTGGAGCCAAAAGGGGATGGGGTCAGGCCTCTGGTTCCCAGCTTGGGCTTGCACTGACTCTTGTCACTGCCAGCAGGTGGCCTCCAGTTCCCAGCCCTGGCCCCAACCCCGACCCCAGGGCCTGCTCACACCCCCACCAGCGGGCAGCCTCTGGTTCCTGGAGTCAAGGTCGGGGCCAGCCCCCACTGGCAGCGGCAGCTCCAGGTAGGCCAACCTGCCCTGCTCCCCTCCACCGGCCCTGCCCAGCAGGGGGCAGGGACCAGAGGGGCCAGGAGCCCCATGAGCCACAGCTTTTTTGTCCTTGATGGCCGTGATCCTCAGGGAAGCAAGGCCAGCGGGGCGTGGAGCCACAGAATGCAGCTCTTGTAGCCCCAGACCACGCAGTGCTTGTGGGGGCAGGACCAGAAGGGTAGCCTGAGTGGCACTGCATGCCCCTCAGGCTCTACCCATGTGCCATTTCTGGCATGCTTGCCAGGGGTTGTCAACCCCTGGTATATAGCAAATCAGTGCACAATCATTTAATAAAGCAATGAGAGGTAACCATGAGTAAAAAAGATATAACATGCATACTATCCTGTAACACTGTTAGAAATATGCTGCTCTCACCACTTAAATCCAGCTGAGATAGTTTGCAGCCATCTCTGCCTATTTCTAGACAGGCCCCAATTCTTTTTGTAGATGTTTCAAGATGGAGTGTCCATGGCTAAAAGCCCAAAGCCATTCAAAGTGTCTCTCTTTGGAAGGTCAATTAACATTGCTTTTGTCACATAATTCTCCAACCTCTATGCTAGAGATAGTCCTGAGAGTCTGAACTATATAACATGCTTCACAACTGTACATGTACATGGCGCTGAAGGAAACACAATACCATAGTAATCCTGTAGAATATGTTATGAGCATTCATAAACAAACCCTGTATGGCACAACTGGCATCAAATCATACAATCACAATGCAAAAGTGAACAGAAACAACAGATAGATCATAGTCCAGGGGTGCACAAATATACATCCTGTGACAGTAACCTACTTTATAAAATCCTTGTTTCTAAAGTGCCTATAAACCATGTTTCACACCTATGCTGTATATAAAAAGCAATGAGCAGCAATTTCTGGGAGGCGATCAAAGACCCAAATCCTGCTAAAAGATGCAAATAAGCAGATCTTTGCAATAATGAAAAGTTCCATAGACTTTCATGGTGCTCTACACAATTTTTTGCAGGATAGACTCTTTAATATCTATTACAGGTTCTCTTCAACTCATTCATCCACCATTTTATACATAAGATCAACAAGGGACTGTAATCTCTGATCAGTTCAAACGTCCTTATACTCAAAACCAAATTTGGTTCTAAATATGTGGACAGATAGGATAACACATTCTTCACCTCACTCTAGTCCTCTCTTACCCCCAGTAGAAATGTCAGGTGCAGGGGTTAAACTTAGGTGGAACACACCAGAATGCAGTTCTGAGACCCCCTATTTTTATCCTGGCAGGGTTCCGAGGCCCCTAAAAATAGAGAAAAACACTGGAACACTGCATTCTGTGGCCCCCCTAAAAACAGCTACAGCAGCCGGAAGAGAGCACTCCCATGGCTCCACCTTAAACCCTGTTCCTCCTTAAGCCCAGCCAGCAGAGAGCTGCAGCAGGCTGGGAATTTGTGAATCTCTCCCCTGCAGGGCAGAGCAGCTTGTGGCTGGAAGCAGCTTCCAGCCAGTCAGGTAGCCTGCAAACAGCCAAGGTAAGGGCTTTGCGGGGAGGGAGTATTGGGCGGGGGGGTTTCTCGGCTGGGGGGGGCCCTACCCGTGTGGGAGAGGGGCCCATCCATGCAGGGGGGCCACCAAATAATACTTTAATCCCTGGTCAAGTGGTGGGAATGATTCAGTAACTGAAGCAGGAGTGATGGTGAGGTGTTGTGTTTATTTTTATGTGCAATTACCATGTAACATTAGGACATTTCTACCACATTTAGTAGTCAGACAAGCCTGTTTTCTACCTGTAACATCAGCAGTCATTCACAGGTTAAGTCATTCACTGGAGTACAAATTGATTCAAATTGTTTTGAGTGGTTCTATTTTTACTACACAGGAAAAGGATTTGTTTTGTTTTTTTTAACTAGGGGTTTAACATCTAGTATGTTTAATTTACTCCTAGGTAATTACTTTTAAATTATTCTGTATTTATTCTGATATTCAGCTGTACAATAAATAACTCCAGGACAAATGAAAACTTCCCTGAAGTTTACCAGGAGTTTCAACTGGATAAAGAGAGCAGATTCAGAGTACTACATTCCATTTTGAAATACACCCCTCATAACATGTGTCAAAGAAAGAACAAGGCAGATCACAAAAGTGACAAGACTTCCATAAAGTGAAACTGCTATTCTGAAAATAAAATTTAAAAAAACCCAGTGTATGATACCTTCCTATGATGTTGATACAGTGAATTTTGAAAAGTTTATTCTTTCCTTTGTACTTTTTAGCTTGTAAAAAGACAAATGTAACTCAAAATTATGCTTTCTGAAGACTAGAAAAAACAGTGGGCAAAAAAGCATTGATAGAATGAGGGCTCTGGGCCAGCTCTCTGCTGCCATTTTGTTTTGCTGTGGGTTAGACTTATTCTTTATAGAACAAATACAATGCAAAATCTTGCTGTGAACAATTGACCACTACCTCTGGGAAAGAAGGGATATTTTACAATTCTCATATTTGATTTTGGACACGTTTGTGTGATCATCAATCCACAATTTACATGAACCTGTAATGGCTCAATTTTCACTGCTGAAAAACATCTAACACAGTACAGTTTCCCTATTAAGCTTGTGGGAAACTGCAGATTGCTCTGAAACACTTTTTAAAAGGAGCACTAAATTGTTATTATACCTTTGTAATACATTCTGGAATAGTTTCAGAGGTAGTTGTGTAAGAGAAGAACATAAGTGTGACATTCTCAGGAGCCTTCTTTTAGTACTCATCTCTGTTCAGTAGGGAAGATATCAAGTAATCCATCTCAGATGAAAGAAGTTATGTTGTATATTCCACAGTAGTAGTAATCATGAAAATAAAAGCTATATTAACATACAGTCCAAAGTGCAGGACCATGATTTCATATTAAGAACAAGGATTTATTATAACTTTTTCTTCTGTGCTCCAAAAGCATAGTAAAATAACCCTCCTAGATCCTGTAGTCATTTCTTTCAGCTTACAGAGTGGCTTACTCCTTATGCAATCAATGAGTATTTGTAATACAGAGGTGGGTGGCATGCAAATTGCCTGTGCCAGCAGTAATCAATAGGTAGACCATGGGCTAAATTTGGACCATCAGATGCTTTTTAATAGACACCAAAATCTTTTTATTGACTTATTATTGTTGGGGGGGGGTATTATTATTATTTTCTTTGGAGTAGGAACCTTGACTATACTTTGACAAAGAAATTTGGAACTTAACAAAAATCAATAACCTGGTTTAATTCCCTCTTCACATTCAGTTTACCAGGGCAATGAGGGGAATCACATGAGAATGTAATTGTAATAAGGAAACTCATAAGCAAACAAGTCCTAGCTCCACTGAAGAAGCCCTCAACCTACCTTCAGATAGCTTAGTAACCAAAAAGAGAGTAACAGACAGAAACCAGGATGTCTTTCCCTGAGAATGTGATTGGGCAACAGTGTCTGCCAGGGTAAGAGCTGGGAGAGGTAGTATTGCTGGTTATTAAGGTTGCCCAACACTTCCCAAAAACCCTGTATCAGACTGCTTATAACTTTGCCAAATTTTAAATATTTAGGATGAAATTTTCCTTGCCATTAATTTGCCTCATACTTTTTTTTATCATGGTTGAGGGTTTTTTTGGGGGGGGGTGGGAGAGAGAGGAGGTGGTGATTTCAAACATAATGATACAGCCATTTCCAAAAAGAAAGCTATGGAAAAATGTTTTCCCTGTGTTAAAAATTCTAGTGACCTTTTTATTTTTAAATGGTTCTAGTTCTCCCATGCTTTAGAACAGGAAATTCAAGTTTGGCAGGGGATGACCTTTGTGTCAGAGATGCACATTTTGCTGTCTTCATAAACATCTGACCAAATCTGGGCATGTTATAAGCCTATGGAGGGGAGGAAACACTTTGCACATGCTCAGTAGAGACTTCAGAGATTTTAGCTGTTAAAAATCAAAGAAGATTCTATGCATACTGAGCTTGCCTGAATCTCCTCAGCGCTCCTAGTGCAGACTTATAGGCTGTGTTCACACACACATGGTTATTTCGAAACAAGTTGTGTCGAAACAACTTGTTTCGAAATAATGCCTTATTTCGAAATAACATACTTCGAATTAACAAAATGTTATTTTGAAATAAGAAAAAAAGCGGGAAACGAAATAGCAGGTTCACACTGTGAACCTGCTATTTCGCTTCCTCAGGGGGCTGCAGGCACCGGCGGGCTGCAGCGCTGCCCAGCGCTGCTCCCCGCCGGTGCCTGCAAAGGGGGGCTGCAGGCACCGGCGGAGTTCAGCTCTGCACAGCGCTGCTCCCCGCCGGTGCCTGCAGAGCTGGGCTGTGGGCACCGGCGGGCTTCAGCACAGCCCAGCGCTGCTTCCCACCGGCTTAAAGCTTAAAGAGACAAATTGATAACCTGAGCTGAAAACAGTCATTTGGATACAATTCCATTTTGCAAAAACATTTGAAGGGTTTGTTTTCATTCCCTTGTGGAACAAACAACTTACAAAAGCATGACAGATGCCATGAAAGAAAGCTGTCATACTCTGGGAAACTCTATGAACCAGACTCTGGAACGTTCCTTTGGAAAGCTCATGTAACATCACTACTGAATAACTGAACATACTGTCTTCAGCCTAGGCCTGTTAGGTGAAAAGAGACTTGTCATGACTACTCTGGGCCAGGGTCGGACCGAGCCCTGAAACAGAGATCAGGAAGACTATCTCTCTAGTGCTCTCAGTTGTCACTCTTGTGTTAATGACACACCCCACCCCCAGAGAGCAGGAGGAAAATGAAGTTTTTTTGAATGCAAGGGGATAACAGGTAGACAAGGGGCAGGGAGAAGAGGAAAGGAGTAAATTGTGACAAGGAGTTTGGTGACAATGAAGGTGGGGGAGAGAGACGAAAGAGAATAGTGTGCAAAAAGACTGGTAGTAGAAGCCTTGCAGGGAGGGGAGGTTGGCACTGGGAGCTGGCGACAGAAACAGATGAGAGACTAAAAACCAGTGAACTGGGCTCGTGGAACACTGAATTCAAAGGAGTCACTGGGGGAGAGGGATAGACTGGGCGGGTAGTAGACTGGAACTAACTAGCAGAGAGATTGGGATTAGGAACCAAAGTGGGAAGAGTACTGTGCCAAAGAGCTGGGGAATGAGATTAGATGAAGAGCCTAAGGAAAAAAATTATGATGGGGAGTCAATGGAGGAGAGACAAAAGATAAGGCTACCTGGCCAAGGTTTTAGGGTAGGAGAATCTGAGAGTAAATGTGTAAAAAGACTGGGATTGCGTGTGGGTAGAGACTGAGACTCAGCAAGTGAGCCCAGATGGAGAGACTAGGAATGGCTAGGCAAGGAGACTTGGATGAGAAGTCAAAGCAGAGACAGCCAGAAAAAGGAACACGACAAGGATAAACAAGTGGCGAAGAAACAGTTACAGGTTGAAGTGAACATAACCTCATAGACTTGAGGTTAGAAGGGACCATTAGGATCATATAGCCACAGAGCCTTACCCACCCACTCCTGTAATAGACCCCAACCTATGACGGAGTTATTAAAGTCCTCAAATAGTGGCTCAAAGACTTCAAGATACAGAGAATTCACCAGAGAATCCACCAGCAAATGACCTATGCTGCAGAGGAATTTGAAAAACACCAAGGACCTACACCAATCTGCCAATGGGGAAAAACTCCTATCTGACTCCAAATATAGCAATCAGCAAAACCCTAACCATATGGAAAAGCCTCACCAACCAGACACCCAAAAAGAATGCCCTGTAGTAACTCAGAACCCACCCCATCTAACTTGCTATCACAGTCTATTGGGCATATTTACCATTAGTAGTCAAAGATACAATTAATTGCCAAATTAAGATGTCCCATCATACTATCCCCTCTATAACCTTATCAGCTCAGTCTTGAAAGCCAGCTAGGTTTTTTGGCCCTGCCATTGCACTGGAAGGCAGAAGGGGGTTAAGCTATGTGGGAAGCGGGGAGAATGGACAGAATCATCTTACCCACTGAAGCCACATTCTGTGCCACATTCCCCGAGTTTCACAGTTCTTCAGCTGTCAGCAAACAGCCGTGGAACCAGCGGGCAAAGCACGTGGCTCATCCACCTCTAATGTTGGAAGATAGCCTACTATAGCAATCAGACTATAAGAGTTCAAATGCCAGAGGCTTGAACAGTGGGTGTAAAGGTTCCAACCCTGATGATGACCTATGTGGATGTCCATACGATGCCACACAATGATTTTTTCATTTTGCTTTTTTAGAAAGCTGGGAATTTATACACACACACAAAAAAACCCTATTTTAGAAGAACCTTAAGATTACAAAATTAATACAATAGGAAATTCAAGAATTATGGTTGCCTGCGGAACCCTTGTTCAGTTCCTTTGTGCATATGCACTATGATGTAGTCTTTAGTTATATGATCACATATTTTTCCCCCACAAGATTATACTAAATAAAATATATTGGTTCATATTTTCTGATATGCTAGGTGTGCTGCAATCCAAATAACCAGGGAACAAATACTAATGGTCAGCACTTATGCAGAGCTTTACATTTCAAAACATAATAAGAATCAACTACATAATAAATTACATGCATATAGGTCTGATCCTGCAAGATGCTGAACATCCCAAGAGCTGCTGAGTACCTTTCATGGGAAGCTGAGGATTTTTGACAGCTTCCCTCAGGAGATGCTCAGAAGCATAAGAAGATGATTTATGTTAGCAGAAATTTGGTGCCTCCTTTGAGATTAAGAAATAAAAATAAAGAAATAAAAAGCTCAAGCAATGCTGGCAACTGTTGCTCTCAACAGACAATCAGATGGCCAAGAAGCTGCCTGAAAGCAGACCACATCTGGAAGTAGAAGCATCGCATAAGAAAGAGACCAGATTTTTAAACTATTTACTTATAGGCATTTCTAAGACACTCAGCACTCTAGTACTGGAGTCATGCCTCATCTTTATTTCCAATATTTTATTAAGGAAAAAGATAAGACATGTCTTCAGTTCTTCTTTAAAGAGCTTGTTCATATTTTAAAATGAACTGTCTATTGGGTAATACTAAAAATATTGGTCAGCCAGTGAAAGCAAAAAGACAACAATCACTTCAAGTATGTCTACATTACAGTAGCCAGTTTACAGCACAGCAGTAAGTCTCCAAACTCGCGCCAAGTGACTCAGCCTTGTGGTTTAGAGCTAAAAATAGCAGAGCCTGAGCTCTGAGACCCATTCCTCCACACTGGGTTTCAAATCCCAAACTCCATCTACACTGCTGTTTTTAGCCCCAAAGCATGAGCCCAAGACAGTTAACCTGGTCTCTGAGACTCACTCCTGTGGTGGGGGGGTGGGGATGTTATATTTTATTTTGTTTTGCTCTTTGAGCCTGAGGTGCCCTTTGGGTCTCATAGTTTTGGAAGCCACATAGCACTCTCAGCTCTCACTGACATCAGTAGTGTTTCAGCATGTGATGAAGTAAGAAAACCTCTTAGGCTACTGTGGTTCTTCTTTTCTGTTCCTGTTCTTTGGTGATGGTATTCTGGTGATGGGACACAGGGGTGTGATAACTATAGGCATCACTAGGGGGGAAGAGGCTTTAGTGCGACCTTACCTGGACCCCCTGGGGGTGACAGGTTATGGCCGGTTTAGACCAGGGGCAGGGCAGCTGGATGGAGAGGAGAACAAAGGGAGGAGAGGGGAAGAAGGAGGTCGGAGGAGCAGGACCTCCAGGGCTCATCCTGGGGGTTTACTGTCTGCCATCCTGGTTGATCTGAGAGCCAACTGTCCTAGCTGCTGTGCAAAGTGGATTGCTAATAAACCCTCTGACTGAGTGTCACTGCTGATTGGGACAGCTGGGACCCTCGTGGAGGGAGGAACCCCCCCCCAAGGGAGACCAGATAGAGCAAGGGTCGGACCCTCTGAGTCTGGATTTGGGAGCTGGCTACAGGTAGCGTGGAGACCTGGGTGCTGAATGGGAGAAGGCTCCACCATAGCAGAGTCCAGGTGGGCTGTGAAGAGAGGGGATCCAAGAGGCTTTTCGGGGTTCTCCGTGACACAGCAGCAGTAACCAGGAATCACCAACCTATAGAGCTGCAACTAATTATTTAAGCATTTCTGTTCAGCATCCTGCTGGATCAAGCTCTAATCCAGGACACATATTATAGACTAGATTGTAACAATTCAGTCGGTTGTGGGCGAGGAAGAGAGTCACAGCTCAACCTGATTTCCCTTCTGTTCCAAGAGAAGGCTCACTTACAACAGCCCTTGGTCAACAGATTCTTCCCCCTCCATACCAGCTTGACCTCATGCAGACTCAGGACTGTGCCTGTTCCCCAGCTACATTGGAACTTCTCTATAGAGGGGAAGCTGAAAGTCACTGAACAAAACTGTAAACCCTAAATATGATGGAAGCCACAGCTCGTAGCGCTCCTGCACTCCAGTAGCTCTAGTTCCAGCACTCTCCCTCTGCCTGCCCACGTGACAGAGGAGTAGCAGCCTCCACCATTCTGCCCCCATCCCACACCAATTCCATTGCATTTCAGGCCTTGCCTTATTCTTTCTCCTTCACCCCTTCTACACATTGCCTGTTGCTGCTGCTGCTGCCTTCGAGCCAGGACTTCTGGTTGCTAGAAGGAGCAGCAGCAGGTCTTGCCTGATACCTGGCTGGTTGTGTTTGAATTCAGCAGTACTGTGGAACTGTGCAAGAGCTACCAAGTGCATATATGGGAAAATGAGTGACGCTGAACAACCTTTCAGTGTAGTACAAAGAATCATTCACGATGGTGGGTTAGTGCATGTGGGCAGAATGAGATTAACTTCACTGGCCAAACTGAAATATATGAAGATTTTAGTGAATTCCCTGCTACTGTCGATATAAAACAGATCACAGCCTGCAGAATTGTTTCACAAGCCTCTGAGGCAGTTACAAAGAATGACATATGAAACAACATGAATTGAAATTTTACTGGATTCAAGTATGAATTAATCAAGGCAATAGTCCTTGAAGTCTTACACACTGTTTAACAAGTCACGTAGCTCTAGAGCTAGAACTGTACACTCACACATCATAGAGCAAGTAGCAAAAATGTTGGTCATAATGGAGGTGATCACTGCAGAACTGAAATATCTTAGCAAAATATGGCACTTCTTTGTGTCAGAACTAAGGCAGCCACCCTTTAGACCCTCCTCCTGTTTACATACGATGAATTACAACATTGTAATATTGTACAATTACATCTGTGTTGCCCCATGACACAGTGAGCCACCCATATTTTGGGTCTACTTTACTGTATCATAAAAGGTAGGACAGTGCTATCAAAACTATCCTGGAAGAAAAAGACTCAAGTATAAAAATAATGTGTTGCTTTCTCCATTGATCCAACCTCATCTGTTTCTGTAGCAAGAAATACCAAATTTAAGAGGCAAATGGATTCTGTGAGGAATCAAGGCACCTAAAGGATTCCTCAATGATTTCTTGCTTGTGGCAAAAGTTTTAAAGGAAAGATACATCAACTTTGTTACATGATAGAACTAGGCCATCATATGAAGACCTAAATTTAGCAAATTATCACAGACAATTATGGATGGAAGGGACTTCAGACAGTCATCTAGTCCAACACCCTGCTCAAAGCAGGACCATTGTCAACTAAATCATCCCAGCCAGGGCTTTGCCAAACCAGGTTTTAGAAATCTCCAAGGATGGAGAATCCACCCCTTCCCTAGATAACCAATTCCAGTGCTTCCCCACCCTCCTAGTGAAAGTTTTTCCTAGTATCCAGCTTAGCCATCCCCCACTGCAACTTGAGACCATTGCTTCTTGGTCTGTCATCTGCTGAGAACAGCCTACCTTCCTCTTTGGAAATCCCCTTCAGGTAGCTGAAAGTTGCTATCAAGTGGCCCCTCACTCTTCTTTACTGAAGACTAAATGAACTCAGTTCCCTCAGCCTCTCCTCATACATCCCTGCCCCCTAATCATTTTTGTCATCATCTGGTGGACTCCCTCCAATTTGTCCACATCCCTTCTATAATGGGGAGAGCCCAAAACTGGACACAGGACTCTAAATGTGGCCTCACCACTGCTGAATAGAGAGGAATAATCGTGTCCCTCAATCTGCCAGCAATGCTCCTACTAATGCAGCCCAATTTGCTGTTAAACTTCTTGGCAACAAGGGCATACTGTTGACTCATATCCAGCTTTTTGTCCACTGTAACCCACTCGTATCCCTTTTCAGCAGAACACGTTTAGCTAAAAGAACCCAAGATGCAAAACTAAGCAGACTGACTGAGAATTCAGACAGCGTGATGCAGTCCACATACACTGAAAAGCAACATAAAAGGCAGAAAGACAAATGCCCAGCTTATGGGCAATGGTTCAAGGGTATAGGAAATGGAACCACTTTATATTTCAATGCTGTACCTATCCCAGAAAGAAAAAGGAGCAGTCATGGGGGGTTGGTATAGCAGCCCCCGAAAGGCACTGCCTTCCCTGAGAGTCTGCTGCTGCCGGCCAACCCAGGGCTGTTGCTGTGCCTTTTGATGCCCTCCCTGCCAGGCTGGGGCCATGGTGGTTCCTCCCTTCTCTGCCCTCCCCACCCCCGTTTGGCTAGGGCTATGGCCCTGCCTTTTCCTGGTCTCCCCACTTCCTTCCTCCCTGTTGGGTTGGGACCATGGCCCATCTTTCCCCTCCCTCACTGTGGGGAAAGGCCTGGGGGGAATGCCCTGCAACAGCTGCCATGAAGGATAGGGAGAGTGTCAGGCGAGGGGCCAGGGAGCTACTCTTTCCAGGGGACGCTCCAACTCTTGCCCATGGCAGCAGTACCTGCAGTGATTGAGGATGTAGAGACTTCCAGTGAAGATATTAGCAATGTAACTTTAGCAGATCCAAAGACTCTCAGGGAACAAGCTCTGCAGAAGAAGGTAATCCAGCATTGAACACTGCGCTTGTGCTATTGAATCAATTGTCAGTTTGATTCTGTCTGGACTATTGAGCAAGCCATAATGTAATCCCAGCAATGTTGATAAGCAGCCATTTTACAGTGGAGAGGTATGAGCTGCTGGTGATGATGTACAATAAAACTGCTCTGAAGACACTGGTTAAACGCAGACTGTTAGAGGGAGGAGTCTGGATGAGGCACTCAAGGAATTCAGTTTGTTTGTACGTGGCCTAAATCCTTGCAGCACCTCTGCAGTTAGTTCTCTTAATAAAGAGCCAGTTTAGTTTTAGAAACATAGGGTTCTCTCATCTTACTTCCCAGTACACGCTACATAAAACAGGTGCCTCATGATATACTCTATTTTGTAGGACATAGGGATGTATTCCAGCATTGGAACTAGTCTATACTGACTGATTTGGCCTAATAATTAATTAATATTGTGCCAGAAGGTAACACTGCCTCAGTTTTAACTTCTTGGAGTTCTCCAAAACTCCACTAAGATTTCTGTGAAGCCAAATCATACTCCTTCCCGTGCTATAGTTCAAATGACAACCTAAATCAAGGTTCTTTCAGCATTTAACTGAATTGAGCAGTTTTTTTCTGAAACCCAGTGTCTTGTTGCCTGACACTTACTGAAATCTTTTACCTCTAAGACTTTAGCTCTTCTCAAGGTTTCTGTTCCTGCCCCTTGAGGCAGCTAGCTCCACTCCAACATTTGCCACTGGCTGTTATGGAGAGTCTCTTTCCCACTCCCTCTGACCTGAGTCCCCCTCGCAGGAGCTTCTCTGAAAGTTTTCCTCCTTTGTATGAAGACTTCAGGTCCCAGCTCACTTGTTTCAGCTCACCAGATTCCTCTCAGCAGAGAAGTTTTACTAGGTCTACCTGGGCTGCTCTAGAGAGCCCTCCCCTAAGACCCGTCAGTGATCTCCTCTCTGACTAATCTCTCTCTCTCTCTTATATGAAAGTCCTGCCTCTGGGCTACCATCTTGGGATATGTGGTCACCTGAGCCAACCACTGCCCCAGGCCCAAGCCTAATTCCTTCACCTGCAAAGGCCTGACAAGTTAAAGATGAGCTAAATACAAACTCCTGAAAGAACCAGCCCACCCAGGGACATTCGGATTGCATACAGCTGTTGGGAAGAACAGACCAAAATACACAAGTCAAGTTGCTGCCAGGTTCTTCTGGTTTTATTATGTGTTTGGCAAAGTGTTCAGATGCCACAGTAAAAAGTGTTTTATAAATATCCAGATAAAGTTTTAAAGGCGTGCATGAGTAGTGCAAATAAAACTGATAATAAAAATATTTACAATTAAAGTGATGCGTGTAGTAATAAGGACCCAGAAGCACTATACATTTAGTTCCAGCCACATTTGAAGAACAAGTTATTTAAAAACAAATAGCGGCACATATGCTAATAGCAAATTAAGCATGACTGCATATAGAAATAATTTTGCTTTCAGGAGAAACCAAAAACATAGGAACCCATTATTATGCAGCAATTCCAAATATGAATTCTAGACACATTTCTAAGAACATCTGAATCACAACCCTCTAACCAAGCCAACAAAAATAAAAGCAACAAACATAAGAAGAGGCTTAGTTATACCAGATTTGTGTTCTCCCTAGTTTGATGAAGAAAAAGCAGAGGAAAAAAATATTGCAGCTTTGGTAATCATGCAAAACAATTCCAGACTGGAGATATATACAGTAGCAACATGATCAGTAAATTTTGCCTGGAAAAAACAAATGTCATGAAGTTCAGACTTTAAATTCCTAATTATAAATCTCTCAGGGCCTGATCCAAAGTACACTGACATAAATGGGAGTCTTTCCATTGACTCTGATGGGCCTTGGATCAGGCCTTACCATTGTTACCAGGCTTGATACCCTGTTCATTCATTTCTTCCACAGATTTATCCAGGCCTTTTCCCAGCACTCTCACATCACATATGGAAGCTCCCTACCTGTTCCAGTTTGCCAAGGCAATATCCTCACAATATTCAAATCCTTGTAAAGACTCTTTATTTCCATGATGCCCACAAGAAGCTAGTCAGAAACATCATTAATTTGTTACAAAAATCCTAGTAATGTCTTTCCTCTAAGCCTTCAGTGCATCATATTTGCTCTGCACATATTCAGACTATCAGGCTTCAGGAGCTGGGGCTGTCATTATTTTGTGTCTGCACAGTGCCAAGAATATTATCAGTGTTTAATAATTTATATACAATTATATCATTTCCTTAATATTTGAAAAGTCTCACAGAATACTGCCAAAAACCTGAGGAGCAGAATCAACATTCCTGAGACATGAATTAAAATTCAGTCAAAAAAAGTCACAGTAGTTGTCTTTAAAATCAAATGGTCACTAGAAAATGTTGTCAAGAGTAAATATTGAAACCTTTAACTGTTTTTGTATTCTGAAACCAAAACTGTACCCACTAAAATACTACTTGCTATAATGATTAGTAGGATGGATATTTTGTATTTAAAAAGTGAAAAAAACAAACAACCACTTTAATAGTACTTTTCAAAAATGTTATCACCTTGATCTTTCAGCCCTCAATGGCTATGCCTACACTTACAAAATTAAGTTGAAGTAGTTAATCTGAAATAACTACTTTGAATGTAAATCAAAGTTATTATTTCAAATTAGCATTAGTTTGAAGTTATTATTTTGAACTAGGAATCAAGTGAACTCTCTAATTTGAAATAAAGGGGGCTTTATTAATTCAAACTAGAGAGTCTTCACTAGACTCTCTAATTCGAAATAAAGGAAGGCAGGCAAAAGCAGCAGCAAATTAGTTCAAATTCAGCCTATTCCATTGCTTAGAATGGCTTAATTCAAACTAATAACTTCAAAGGAACCATTACTTCAAAAGTAAAAAGAGGTTGTATTATTTTGAATTAGCAGTTCCTTATTCTGAATTAAGGAACCACTTAATTTGATACAATGAAATCCCTCCTTGGCCACGGAATAAGTTATTTCAAATTAAGCTTCTTTAATTTGAAATAACTTACACATGTAGAAATACCCATATAGATTGCACCAATTACAGTGTGACTTCCATTCTCCTCTTTTCCTTTTATATATTTATTAAAACCCCCCAATGGAAGTCAAAATACTCAAGTAGACTTTCAGCACACACCTTTCATGAGAATTATTGACATAAGGTAGAAGACATTAATCTAAAATGTAGCACCAAATGACCTAAAATACAATCTTAAATTAGCTTATTGAGAAAGACTTTTCCAATCATAGCAAGTTGTCCACAGAACAGAATCTCTTCTCCAGAGCCCCATTACGTCAATAGAAAGACTCTCAATGACGTCAAAGAGCTATGGATCAGGCCCATAATGTTTAGACACTTGATCTCATGCTACATTTAAGGCTGAAATTTGAATTTTGTCATGATTCTATGAAATGTCAAAATTAATTTTTTTCTTTGATTGTGCTTAACTTTCAAATTACTCTAAACCCAGAAACAGTAGTGCAGAGAGTTACTGACCTCTCTGTTTTAAGCCTTTCAGGTTTATATGAGAGTGGTTGCTTGCTACCCATACATGAAATTTTCATACCGTTGGCTAGGCTCTCAATAAATTATTTAAAAGATATGAATATGAGTGTGGCGTTCAGATTTTCAGCAGAGTAGTAAATCCCTTTATTCTCCTGTTCCCAAAAGATAAGCTGCTATTGTATACATAACTAACAATAGTATCTTTTTTTAAAAAATAAAGATAACTCAGAAGAGAACAAACATTCTTGTCTGTTGGGAATTTATTATAACCCTGTAATCGCAAAATGTTTGCAAGAAATGTTTTGTGTTGTTTTTAGCTCTAGACAGCATATCAGCTAAGCATAGGCATTATGTCTACCTCAGGCTAAAAGAATATAAATCCTCTTAAAGTCACATGGATTATGATGATGATAAGCAAATAGAGTGCAGTGCAAGAGTTCCAGTGAAACTGGAGAGTCAGGAAACATTTACAAATTAAAATAATTAATATTACACATAGCCCCAAATAAAGATAATAGCGTCATCATTCCTATCATATATTTTCTTATTTACAAGTTGAAAGAAACTCTTTACAGTTTTGCCCAACAATTTTTTTTTCATTTTTTTATAATACAGTTGACCAAATTCGTCTTTTCTTAAGCCCTCTTTACATCACCTTGGTAATGTAGAGAGCCATAATCATACACCTACTTTAAGGCCTCTCTTCACTGTCAGAGTGACAGAAAGGTACTTCTGTATCAGTCAGAATAAAATTCAAACCATTTACTTAGCTTACAGTGCATCTACACTATAAAACTTCCTGTCTGTTTCCAGAATCAGAGCATTTGTACCAGTGTGAGCAACAATGTAAGAGGAATACAAATAAGAAGCAGGCATTTTCAGACCTTGCTACGAAACCCTGATCTGATTTCAGTGGGATTTGTGAATTCTCAGAATTTCTGAATTTCAAGTCACTTGGATTTCCATGCTTAGTATGAATGCACCCTGTTCTGAAAATGTCAGTCCTTCCTTATCAAGTGCCACACACGCCAATGGGATCTCCACTGTGAAATGAAACCAAACCTGAATTAAAGTAAAGAGCTAGAACTTCATCAAGGTTTAACCTAAGGAGGGGAAGAAGCAGTGAAACTATTAATGACTGCATTTATGTTGAACTTTTATTCTAGGCTTCTTTAGAGAAATGGAGTTTAACTAGTTGGAGGAATAATAATAAAAGCTTTTTTATACAGTACTTTTCACCCATGGATCTCAAGCACTATACACAGAAGGTCAAAATCATTATCCCCCTTTGGCAAGCTTTGGCTCATTTAAACAATTGCTACTTTTAAACAAAACCAAGGAAAGTCCTGTGGCACCTTAAAGACTAACAAATTTCTTCAGGCATAAATTTTTGTGGGGTGCAACCCACTTCATCAGATGCATCTGGAAAAGTGTATTGCAGCCCATGAAAGCTTATGCCCAAAGAAATTTGTTAGTCTTTAAGGCGCCACAGAATTTTCATTGTTTTTGCTACATATAGACTAACATGGCTACCTCTCTGGTACATTTAAACAACTTCACAAAGCTGCTGTGGTGGCAATAGGCCTATGTACACATTAGGCTTTACAGTAATACAAATTGCATATATTTCCTCTGATAACATATACCTTGGGAGTACAACTACTCAGGAATTATTTAACTAAAGATTTTCTGTTTAAAAAAAGCCAATTCATTGAAATCAAATTGCTGCCAAATTACTATCAGTATTGACAAATCCCCACACTCAAAACTATGTTGAAAAATAGTTTTAAAATTATTGCAAAAGCTTTTTCAATCTTTTTCTTAATGAAAAAAATCCTGTTTTCTAATTTGCAAATTGTTTAGAAATTTAAACTAATTAAATTTTGGAAAAAAAGAGTAAAAAAGAAAAAGATTTAAATAAAAAAAAAATTTTAACTCACCCTAAACAACATTTTTTAAATTTTTGTAATTTGTGAAGCCATTGACTTTTATTCCCAAACAGTAATGGGAAAAAATTTTGAATACTTGAAAATATTTAAGAGAAGAGAAGAATGTTTCAGCTCTTCTTCTAAGCATACTGGCATACACTGAATAGAAGGTATGGGCAAGAATAGAAAGTATGGGCAAGAATGAGGCAGAATAACCTTAATAAGATGGCAGCAAAAAGATGTAAGTGGATAATCTGACAAGAATAGCGGGAATTGCAAGACAACGGGAGCTACTCAGAACCTTGAACAAAAGGCACGAGTCTAGCACATCTGAAGCTAATGACTATAAAGACAGAGCACAACACTGTACAACTTGATGTGATATTTTCTAAGGGTATGTGTGCTTCATGAACAAAACAGTTCTACAAAGAAGACACAGTGGTAATTTCGTTCATCCATCATGCAATTTGTAACAAAAAACAAGGAACACCTATGTATTCCAATTTAGTTAAATGGGAAAAACCTCTGTCTATAACAGAGTACTCTACTATAAAACAGCTTAGAAACTAGTCCTGTAAAAATTTGCCTTCCCCAACCTGCATGTAAGTGTGGATTTACATAGGAAAAAAGCTCAAGTGTAACCATAAGGAAAAACATTAGCATTTATGCAGATTTCTAGCCTTATGTACGACAGCTGAGTTGTGGGTAAAATCATATTTAATCTTTTGTCCACAATACACTATAGTACTATTACATATATCTTGTCAGTCCTGCCTGATGGGAAAAAAATATGGAGCAAAGCTTCAGTTCAGCACAGCACTGAACAATTTAATAAAGTAGTAGTGGCCAAAGGAAAAACAGATGGCAAAGAATCAAAATTATACTTATATTATTATTTTATTTATTTAATATCTCTAAAGGAAACTAGGCCAAATAATAAAAACAACGTGTTTAAAACAACAACAAAACTCCTAAAATAAGACATTAAAGCTTTAGTCTGTCTGTCTTTTGCATCTATAAGGAAACACATTATTAAATTATTTTGAGGCCCAGATTATCATTGTAAATACAGTATATATGTTTATCATTTTTATTTTACATTATTATTGAGGATAAGGTGGCTTAGGGAATTAATAAACTAACCCATCTCATCTGAAGACCTGGGGCCAAATTCATTCCTGGCATAAGCAGCTGAAACACCATTGTAGAGATATCACTGTATGACAGTGTTAAATTTGCTCTCCAGTTTCAAATCCTGGATTAAGTCTCATTTAAAATGAGTTTATGGTCTCATCATATTCACTAGCAGATATCTGACTACACCACAAAAAATATAGCTGAGTTTGTCACAAGTGCCAGTGTCTGTATGAGAGGCTGAGAACTAGAGCCTCGTATGTATTACAGGCCAGGATTAAGAAAGATTTGGCCTGGCTCTGGGGAATATTTGCCCAGTGCCTACTCAACACTTTGCTTGTTTCTATCTGATAGCATCAGTCTTTCACATTAGCAAAAATTAAAATCACATACAGGATCCAAATCTGATTGGGGATTCAACCTGCCTCTTTTGCATCCAGAATTCTGCTAGTATAAATAGATGCTATTTTACTTTTGCAGTTATCTATAGAGGCAATTAAGATACCCAGCTACATGATTTGTGGGGGTAGTCATGTAAACAGACATATAAATAACACCAAGTGAGCACACAAATAATTTTTGGTGCAAACTACACCCTCAATCATTTCTGCTTGCAAAATGGCTGGTACAGAATGGAAGGTCACTTCTCAACCAGGCCCATAATTCAGAAAAAAACTAACAGGTATACTGTATACAGCAAAAGTAGGTAACAGTACTAAGGGACTTTGTTTTCAACTTTTTAAAAATCCATAATTTTACTGGTTTTGTCTTAAATGCGGAGATATACAAGTCACTTCTATACCATCTTAAAAAAGACTATTTACATATTCCCTCTTAAAATATCTGGACACAGAATGGCTCCTTTCACTGCTGTAAACTATGCAGCCCAGATCATAGTGGTGCAAAAAAATAAAGACAAAATGAAAAGAAATACTTGACATACCATGATCAGTTACTTTATGCCCCCTTTCCTCACCCCCTAACTAAAGCTGTTTCTATCCTGAACATGTCAGCATATTCCTATCTATATGCAGCCATGTCCATAGTATGAATCACAGCTTGTTAGAACATTACAGTCATTATCTTTGTGAAATGAAAATACTGCAGTAGCTCAGCTCGATTTCCAGAATGCCTACAGTTCATCAGTTTATGCTCTGCCGCTCTGTGCCATAGAGGTCTTCCATATCCCACAGGAGACAATTAATATGAAGAAGTACCTTGCAGAGTAGAAGGTGACATTCAACATGCTAACTTGTATTACAAGATGGCAGTGGGGATAGATAACAATAATTATTTGCAGCTCCACAAGCTATATCATTTTCATGTTGGTCATGGTGGTTTTCCTATCAAAAAAGAAATCAGCACTGCAGCTTTCCTTCTTGTGGGTAGTTACACAGCTAAAAGCAGGTGTGAATGAGAGACAGACTGAATATTCTGAACAGAATGAAAATACTACATGCCTCATCCTTAAGGAATCTGTGATTAGGTAGGAGTGTGTGTGTGTGAAACTGCAATAGTCGTCGGTAGCAGAGAGCTTGAAGATGAGTGATATAGAGGTAAACGAAGTATTATATACTTCTTTAACTGTGTTAACCAATGCTTATTTATGATAAAGGTTTCCACTGCTTCAGATGACAAAAAAGCATAAAATAGGAGAGGGACTGTCCTTCCCACAACAAAGACAGGCCTCTATAGCTATACCAACCAGGGCTGGATTAAAACCCCTGTTGGCCCAGGGCTATAAGATTTTGTTAGGCCCTTGGCTGACCAACAGCCATCTTAGGGGCAGGGCAGAGGGGTCTCTGGCCCCTCAGGGGACAATGCTTACATTGACACCCTGCCCTTCAGTGGCAGCACACCAGGGGGAGGGTGTCTGTGGGCCTGTGTCCCACCCTCCCTATCACCAACAGCAGCAGCACCCCATGGGGTCAAGGAGAATTTGTGGGCCTGTATTCCACTCTCCCCCTAGTGTGGGGACAGCAGGGTGGCCATAACAAACTCTCTGTGGCTTCCTCCTTGTGCCCAGGCAGAAGGGGTTGGAGTCCACCTTGGCCACAAGTGAGCTACAACAGCTTGGGTGGTGGGCTCCTGCCCTCACACTCTCCCTCCAGCCTCCCCTCCCCACTTTACCCCTTCCCTCACAGTGTCCCCCAGCCTTCCTCCCACAGCCACATAAGATGGCCCTCTGATTCCCCTGCATTGCCTCATCTCCCCTGCCTCCCTGCCATCATACTCCCTTTGCCACATATCACTCCTCCAGCCTCTCACATCCCTGTTCCCTACCCCCCACCCAGTCCCTCTCCATCCTCCTTGCAGCTCTCCAGGAGTTAAAGTAAGGGGGAATGCACCAGAATGCAGTTCTGGGGCCCCTAAAAATAGAGGAACACACCAGAATGCTGCATTCTGGGACCCCCCTAAAAATAGCTACAGCAGCTGGAATGCAGAGTTCCAGTGACTCCACCTTAAACCCTGCTCCTCCTCAACCCAGCCGGCAGAGAACTGCAGCAGGCTGGGAGTTTGTGAATCTCCCCCCCCTGCAAGGCAGAGGAGCTTGTGGCTGGAAGCAGGTTCCAGCCCATCAGGCAGCCCGCAAACAGCCAAGGTAAGGGCTTTGGGGGGTGGGGGGCTGCTGCGGTTTGTGTGTCTGTCTGTCTGTATGGGGGTGGGTATTGGGGGGCCCACCCATGCCAGAGGGTTCCAGGGCCCACAAATTATACTTTAATGCCTGCAGCTCTCACTCCCAGGGGTCAAAGTCCCTGCCCTGCAAAGGTCCCAGCCGCAGCTTCTCTGGGTGAAGGCAGAGGAGGAATTGCAGCCACCTCAACTAGGAGCAGCTTGGAGCCAAACCCTTCCCCTGAAACTGGGGGATGTAACTGGGAGACTACACTATCTGGAGCAGGGGAGTAGGAAAGTCTCCCCACCACCCACTCCAAATAGTGCTTCTCTGGGACCAGACTGGTATTTTGTGGGGTCCCCCTTAGCCAAGGACCCTTGGCTGCAGCCCTAAACTCCCTGCATTAATCCAGCCTTGATACCAGTGAATACACTCAATGAAGATATAGCTTATACCACCAAATCATTCACTTATACCAGCTAACTGAACAAAATAAATAATATCAGCAAACTTTGCATCTTCGTAGGGTTTTTGCTGTGTATAGCTATGTTGTTAAAACTTCTAAGCGTAGATCAGGCCCTCAGTCTGAGCGAAGTAAGAGAGAGAAAAAATAAAACACAGAAAAGTTAAATGTGACAAATTTTGCAAAGTTTACACTGAAAGAACATTGTTAATGAGACACATGTAACATAATGTGGAAAACTTCACCTAAGTCACAAAGAGTCTGTCCAGTCATTTATACCCTATGTAAAGCACTCCAAAGTTACCATATCCCCATTGCATTGCATACTTCTATTTTTGGAGCTGTCACTTTCCAAATCTGAATAAATATTGGGCGACCAAAGACATCTTCAAGAGCTATTGGGCAGTCATAAATGAAGTAGAGTAAGATACTCAAACTGATATTCTAGCTGAAGAGGCAAGAACTTCAGTGAATATTTATGTTCTTTTTTCATCCTCCAGCTCAAATGCTTAATAAAAATCTTTTAAATTGCCATTTCATTTTTCATTTTGGGATCACTACTAAACTATATAAAAGTCAAATAATCACCTGAAATGTCAAATTCATTGGGATACTCACATGCTCCCAAGTCCTCAGACCACAGAAGACTTCCACAGCTTGTGGAATAAAGATATGTGGGTGTTTGCCATCATCTGAAGACATCTGTACTTTTGGAGCAAATTCCGAGCAGTCTGATTGGGATCCAATATAAATAAATGATTTTTTTCTTCATTATAAATCTGAGTTTGAAGTTGGTCAGGGCGCATCCTACACTCAGCCCAGGTCTGACCAACTCACCAACCCCAAAACTCCCATATCACTGTGAGTAGGTCCTTACTAGTTTCCGTATAGAATTCAGAAGATGGCTTCTGTAGAGAACAATGGTCAATAGTGAACCCTCCAACACAAATATCAAATATGACCCAATCCAAATGAGCTAATTAACCTATAGTGAAGGCACAGACATCACCAAATTTATAGTATCTGATATTGTGTGACACTCACTCCATGAGAAGAGCAGTAATATCATTTGCATGCAATTTAGAAACCCTTTATAAAGTCAAGTTCCGAAGAGGTAGCTGTGTTATAGTCTAGTCCAGGAAAAACAAACAGGGAGTCTGGTGACACAAAGTGCCACCAGACTCCCTGTTTGTTTTTTATAAAGTCATTCTTTCTTTACAGTCCATATCATTAAGTTTCTTTCTCTCTGAAAGTATGGACTACCCCATAATATCAATTCATCATACAATAAAAGGGTTAATCCTTGAGATCTGTCTAATTCTTTCAAATGTCACAATACACACAGCATCTATTACATGAAAGAGGATCACTGCCAGCCTATAAGTAGTAGAGCCCAATATACATGAAGACAGCAGAGTGGTAATGAGCTGTATCTATACATCACCTGGGATGTACAGTGTAGCATACTTGCACTAAAGGGGCATTGAATAATCATTCTTGGCCCAATATAAAGGTGAAAGAATATACTGCAGTAAAACAGTGGCCTCAAAGGACTTCACTATTTTGGCTATGTCTTACAGTGAGATGACTCAGAACTCCATATGAAAGCAGAGGTGAAACCTGGACCCTTTTAGACAAAAAGCCCAGACCTCACTCTTGAACTGAAGAAGAATCTGCAACCACTGTTGCCCAGTCTAAGAAAAAGTTAGATTGTGTCATTTAGCCACGTCCCTGCATAGGGGATGATAGGACTCAGATTCCAGTTGGGAACTCAAAAGTCTCTGCTTGAGGTCCCTGGTACACTTCAGGAGTAGGCAAACATCATCACCCTTTGATAACAAGCACATTCTCCTCTGGGCATACATGGCCGGCTCCCAACTGCTACAAATTGGACCATGCCGAGTTCTGCATAGGGTGTACAAGATGATGAAACTTGTGCTTTCTTCTTTCCCTTCCCTACCGATGCCTCCAATGGCCAGCAAAAAATATAAGCCAAAAAATCCAGATTATATTTACTATCTCAGAAAGTAACTTAGTTAGAGCTCATAGGCTTTAATTCAAACAAGAATTTGTGGAACTGACATCTTTGGGTTGAAAATAAAGCACCAACGTACAGTACTTTTTGTACCCAGCCTTCTCCCTTTAATGCCATTGACCTTCAGGTTCTGGCTCATACAAGTTCCAAAAAGGTAGCCATGTTAGTCTAGTTCAGTAAAACAAACAAGGAGTCCTACAGCACTTAAACAGATTTATTTATTGCATGAGCTTTCATGGAAGAAAATCCCACTTTGCCAGAGCTTAGAAGATGGGGGTGGGATTTGCTCCAACGAAAGCTCATGCAACAAATTTATTAGTCTTTAAGTGCCTCAAGACTCTGTTTGTTTTGACTAATACAGGCAACCAGAGGCCCTTGTAGTATGCCAGAGTGTATTTCTACATTGCAGTTAAAAACCTGCAGCTGGACCATGCCAGCTGACTCAGGTTCAGGGGTCTTGGGCTAATGGGCTATTTACTGTACCGTAAACCTTGAGTCTGGGTTCTAGGACTCTGGGGGGTGGGAGGGCTCCAGAGCTTAGGCTTCAGCCTGAGCCAGAACTTCTACACTGCAATGAAACAGCCCTGCAGCTTGATCCTCACAAGCCTAAGTCAATGAAACAGCCCTGCAGCTTGATCCTCAGAAGCCTAAGTCATCTCGCATAGGCCAGCTGCGGGTGTCTAATAGTAGAGTAGGCAAGACGAGGGAGAGAAGCAGAGACAAAGAGCGCTCTTGAAAGTCATACTGTACCAGAGTAAGTAGATTTTCACCTTGGATTATAGTAAATTGATGAGCTACTCAGTTCTTGTGTGTTAGATATTTTTAAAGGACCGGTCTTACTCCAATCAGTGAGGTTTTGGCCAAGAAATTCAGAGGAATCAGATTTTTGGCACTGAATGTAAAGAAAAGAATTTAAACTATGCTAACCAGGAAAATAACAAGTTGCTGGCATAGTTCTTAGAGCTGACTGGACTGTTTGCTGTAATGCTGAATGAACTAACAAGGCAGGTTGCTATCATCACCCTGGCCCCCTGATGGATATGCCACATCCTGGTTCTTTTCCTCCTTTTTTTTCCCTCATCTTCTTAGATTTTAAGTTCTCTGAGGCAGATACTAGCTCTTATTAGGGTTTTGTATAAATCCTGCTACAATGGATGCTGGTTGGAACCATTTGGTCCTACTACAATAGAAATAGTAAATTATAACAATAATCAAATATAACAATGTCATCTCACCTTCCTCTTTGGTGTATTCCAGAGTAGAGGAAATCTTTCTCTAGCTAGCCCTTCTCTTCTGAAATCCAAAGGGGCAGCCATATTAGTGTAGTAGTTCAGTAAAACAAACAAGGAATCCTCTGGCACTTAACGACTAACCAATATATTTATTATATGAGCTTTCGTGGGAGAAAATCCCACTTCATCTGACACTTTGAAGATGGGCTTCTGAAGGAAGCATTTTGGAAAAAATAAGTAGCAATCAACATGCTCTTGGAGAATTTGCTAAATCATTTGGACCAAGCTTGAAGAGCACTATTTTCTCAACGATTTGGCAGTTAATCAAATATTATGGAGGAGGAAAGCCAAGTGTGCATTTATTTAATTTAGCTTCCGAATAAACCTGTAGCCTCTCTATACCAAAGATGCTTTCTTTACCTTTCTTCTACAAATCAGAACTGAGTTTGTGGGTTTATCTGGACTGCCAGACTTTCCATCGAGGCCTCCGTCTGAGAAGATAGTTATTTTTGTATGCAGACACAATGACATTCCTGAAGAAATCTTACAAACACAACATGCAATATGGAACAATTGGAAGAATTTAATAAATCCAGGCACAGACAAAACAAGAAGAGAAAGGAACTCCAGAGCTCAAGACCCTTGACAACAAACTCTCTGCCATTTAATCAGGGGAGCTCCAGCTCCTCTACTGATTTTAACCCTGGCAGAGTGCACTGGGAGAACAGCAGGCTTTCAGGGAACTAGGTATCAAACTATTTTCAACTTTAAAAATTTAGAACCAACACAGTGAACTGCACCGAACACCACGTTAGCAGCCTGTGTTACTCTCCAAGCATGGATAGAATAGGTTCCCTCTGTCTTTGAAGTATTCATCTGGAGCCACAGATTCTCCTCAGGTGAAAATCCTGAAACACTGAAAGGATCCTCTTCAAACTTTCCAAAATATTCACCTTTGGGATGACGGAAACCATAGGAAAGGGTCACTTTCAGAAAGTTTTGACCATTTTATGGTCCAAGCAGAAAAGTGCCAACCAACCACAACTATAGTCCTGCTACCATGCTGCTATAGGCCATTGCACAGCTCCAGCACTGGAATTCCACAGCCAGGATCTAGCTCAGACGCCACTTGCATTTGGCCTGGTCTCCCAGTGATACTGGAACAACTGTGCTAAGAGCTTGTCTAGCTGGCGAGTTACAGTGCGGCAAGCCACGGTGTCACTCTACAGCACACTAGTTTGCTGCTCACTAATGTGCCATGTGGATGCTGCTATGCATTCAAAAAGTTCTGAAGTGTGCTGAGAACATCAAAGTGCATGGGCCCTTAGTGCTCTGTAATAAGATCCAACTAGACAACCTCTTAGGCAGTAGATTGTGAAATAGTGGGGCTCTTCCATGATCTTCTTGGACTTGATCCTAGTACAATTTCATCGTTGATTCAGTTCACACACATCTGTCATGTGATTGATAAACAAACAGATCTGAATAACTGAGAACATCAGTAAAGGTAAATCACAGCTCCTTAATTTTTGGCATATTAAATCTGTGCAAATTTAAGATAAAAAGAGTCAAGGATGTTATACTTTAAAGGGATTTAAAGCAGCAGCTGTCAGGTAGGCTTTAATTATTAATCTGCAGTAGGTTTTGTGAAACAATGAACAATAACAGTGAAAGCTTCAGACATTAATATTAAACTACAATAAAAGAGATAATATTTTAAACTGGACCTAGACACAAAAGATGTGTACCTGATCCTACAGCATTAGATGTTCCACACAGCTTAAATTATACCCAATCAGGCAAAATACAGATATTAAACATTCATGAGCTGCTCAGAAATATTCTGAATTAATCAGCAACTGCACATTTAAATGTTTAATATTTAATAACACTACTTTTACAGTCCTGTAGAAATATTAACTTTAGTATGTCCCTTATAAAATGAGTAACAAGAGGATTTAACATACATAATATTTGAATTGTGGTTATAAATTTTGTGCTGGGCTGTATTTTGCCAAAGACATAATTATAATGTATTGAGCTTCCACTGAAATTTTCAACACTTTCACCCCAGATGAGATAGGGATAACAATGAAAACAACAATATTAAGCAAAAGGTAAGTAAATGCAGTATTTGATTAAGTCTCCCATGCGTGATGGATTACTTCTGAAAGCTTACTAAAAAGCATGCTTTTATTAAATCTCTTAGATGAGTGTAAATGGAATGTTAAAGGCATTTCGGATATCAGAGAGTATTAGTGTTAGTGTGTTAATATAATAAATCTTCTCCAAAACCCCAGCTGTGGATAAAAAATTATGTCAACAAATTATTTCGTTCCAAAGGGCATACATCTCTGAGGCTTTTTGCATTGTTGGCAAAATTGGCACTTTAAAATATAAATTATAAGAATTATTAAAGCTGTTCTCTATCATAGGCCTCTGAGAAATTAATGTGCTTCTCTCTCTTTAAATGAGAGGGAAAGAGAGAGGTTTTTAAAGGAGGGCATGTAGAAATATACCTATTTCAACAACCCTTGTACAATAAGTGGTTATAGGTTTTCTTATCCTCATCTGAACCTACAAAACTGCATCCACAATTATCTGTGGGTGCAAAAGGCAGGAGGGGGGGGCAAATAAAGATATTTTTTTAAAAACTAGGCCCACTGTGTTTATACCAATAATACAAACAGACCTCAAAACACTCTTTTAGAAAACCAGGCAATGAATTGCGAAGACTCCAAACATTTGGTCTGAGAGTTTGCCCATTTTTGTTTGGTTGGTTGGTTGGTTTTTGTTTGGTTGCTGTTGGGGGGGGGGTTGTTGTTGTTTTGTTTTCTTTAAATCACTATAGTCCAAAGTTCTAATCATGCTGGTTTCTTTTAACTGATATTTTTGGGACTTTTAAATATCGAGATCTTGTCTGGAAAATGCACTGCATTTTTTATTTAAAAACAAGCAAAAAACAACCCAAGTTAATGCAATGCTGTTGTTGATCATGAAACAAAAATTAAATAAATAAATAAACAAACAAACAAATAAATAAACCAACCAACCAACCAACCAACCCACCCACCCACAAAACCAATTCTTTGCATGTAAAGACTTATTTTTTCAGCTTTCATTCCAAGGATTCTCAAACACTTTACTAAGTGGAAACAATGATCTTGATTTTACAGATGGGAAAACTGGGAGAAGAGATCAAATGGCAGAGCCAGGAATAGCACCCAGATGCTCTGACTCACAAACTCTTTAGCTGCACTACTCATGTGCTGAAAGTGCTTAACCCTATGGGTCTTTAAGAACTCTACTGAATTGGAGCCTTAACTAGGGCTACCAGATACCAAAGCCTGGAAAGGAGGACGGGGAAGTACAAAAAAAAGAGGACTTTGGCGCACATGTGGAGAAGATGTAGCACTAATGTAATATTCTTCTGTTTTTAGGGGGCCCTGGCATGCTTTCCCCTAAAAATAAGGTATTTCATGGCATTCCAGCATACTTTAACCCCTATAAGTAAAAAGCCAGGCAAAATCATGTATTTTTAAAATGCCTGCCAGACAGAGGACATGAACATAAAAAGGACATGTCCTCCTTTTGCCTGACATCTGGTAACCCTAGCCTTAACCCCCAGACCATAATGCCTTCCATCAGCATCAGGAAATTTGAAGTTCCAAAGGGGCAGCTGTGTTAGTTTAGTAAAGCGAAAAAAGCAAGGAGTCCTGTGGCACTTAAAGACTAACAGATTTATTTATCGCATGAGCTTTTGTGGGAGAAAATCCCACCAAGAAAGCTCATGCGATAAATAAATCTGTTAGTCTTTAAATGCCACAGGAAATTTAAAGTTATGGTGGTTTTAGCAATCTCTAGCTGACCACTTCATGCATTGATTTTGCCTTATTCCATCTGTCCTACATTTTTATCTTAATGTATCTGTACAATGTTACAGTTACTGTGTATACCACAATTTTGAATTTCCAGAGTTCCATGCATTTCAATTCTCAGTCATAACATAGCATTAACTTGTCGTAGCTTTTGGAATTCAATTTCTGTTTTAAAATGAAAACAAAACAAAAAAGTGATTGCTTATGTGTTTGTATATAATCACCCACTGAAGTAAAAGCTACACCAGATAGATGAATGAACAAATATGACAAATAAGACTTCTTACTAGTAAACCAATTTCTTAAATGACACCAAAAGACTTATGAAGGTGCAAGAGTCTCAAGCTGCAGACTTCAGCAGAAGGAATTCTATGTATTGCAAGACTGCAGAATTGAGTCTAAAGACCATGCTAAGCTTGAAGTTTAAAACCGAACCATTTAAGAATTATTTGAAAGAGGGGGGAAACATCAGATCTTTTTTCCACTTACTGGGTAAAAATTGTTTTAAATTCACCAGTAACTTTAAGGTGGGCACATAAAATTACGTCAAATGTCCAAAATCAGTTCACCAAACATTAAACAATATTCTTCTGAAAAATAAGATTAGAAAGTTATCAGCCAATGAAAAAAAGCATGTCAAATAAAAACATCATCTTATCTATAGCTATAGCATTGGATGCATCGTTTTGTATAGTCTTGGAAATAGTACCAGTAGCACAATTGTAAAGCATATTGGAAAGGCAGGTGCTGCTATTCATTGTTATGCTAAGAAACTCCTAACAATCTTCTGCAGCAATTGCAGCTGTCTTCTTTTTATCCACATATAACAATTACCCATCTGATTAGTAAATGAAACCACCTGCAGCTAACTGGTTTACTAGCTTAGCTACTTCTAAAGATGAAATGTCTTTACAGACAGACAAGTGGACCATATTTTTGATGACACTGTAAAAAACAAACTGCATTTTGAGAGTTTCATCAATATATCAATTGAAAGAATGTTTGATATGCAAAGGAATGACTTGCAGCTTCTCCAAATGTTGGTGGGAAAATGTTTGTTGAGGCTTGAAAAGGTATCCTAAAAAAGCACTGAGAAATATTAGACCATCATATGCCTCATTCAAAATACTGCAAAAAGCACAATAATTATAAAAGTCTTTCTTTACTAAATGCATCCATCAGACTACAGCATTCTAAGAGAACACACTTTAAATGTATATAGTCCATTTATATGGTTAAGGTTCTCTAGTTTTTTTAAACATCACAGTTCTGCTTCTCATATGAGAAGATAGTTCTTTTTCAAAATGATTCACTCAGCCTTGTAAAATTTTACTTGCCCACTTGCCCAGGGCATTTGATGGTTGAGTAAAATATTATTAGGTTTCTCAGCCTTTCAAGTCACAACAGCAAAGGGCAGGCAAGCAGATTTTGTACCTGAACTGGTAAATCTTTATGGCAATTTGCAAAGCTGGTTTTACTATTTCTTTTGTACTCTCAAGACATCTGCCTACACCAGCAAACTCGGTTTTTCCTGTGAGATGCATAATTATTAGTGTAAATATTACAATCCTGTATATAAAGACTTTCATTAACTTCTTCAATATCTATTCATGTAAAAAAATTGGCCTCACAATAATTCACATATTACGTTCCTTCATGTGTGTGCCTTATATGAGCCTCCTGTGTATCACATCAGAAAATATATGTATATATGCAAACTCTTCTATTTTATTTACCTAACCATGGTCCAATTCTTCTTAAACCTAACAAACACTCTGTCTCCTCTTCTCCTTTCTTGAATTTAAGGGAAAGCAAGTAAGCAAGGCTTTAGTTTATTATGTATTATTATAATTTGTGACTACCTACTGCCTTCCTTGCTGCTAACAATACACAACACTTGCTTTTAATCATATGCTTTTTTAAATGTTGATCCGTCTCGGAAGTTGAGCTGGGAAGCTCCATTCTCCATCACATTTCAGGTTATATTGAAGGACATAAACCTATCATCAACAAAATGTTTCAGGATCTGAATCTCAATTAATATGTACAAGAAGTCCTGTGGCACTTTTGAAGACTAACAAATTCATTTATCATATGAGCTTTTGTGGGAAAAATCCTACTTCTCCAGATGCTTTGAAAATGAGGGAAGCATCTGATGAAGTGAGACCTTCTCCCATGAAAGCTCATGCAATAAATAAATTTAAAAATTCCAGCAAATTCCTTGTTTGCTTTGCTGAGCCAGACCAACACAGCTGCCCCTTGAATTAATATGGTTTGCTTTGAAGAGGGCAGGCTGCTAGCTAAGACATTAGATGAAGACATCCATAAGCGACTACGATGTATAATACTAGTCATGTTTCAAAACATCATTGCTTTATCGTGTGGTGATGGTATATAGCAAAAAGATGAGAAAGGAAACAAAAGAAAAATATTTGAAAGGATTTCATACCCCAAGCAAACCCAAGGCCCGACAAACTGTAGTGTGTGTTGAGAAGAAGGGGGAGACTGATTAGGGCCACAGTCCTGGTGCCTTCTATCCTCACTTGGACAGCATCAACATTTAGACTTCTCCAGAATGAAGATTCGGTACTGATGTAAAACCAGAGAATAACAGAATCTAGAAGGATCTTCTTCCTCCTATTTTCCTGTATTTTAGAAGACTTGTTGCCATTTTAAAGAGCTTTTATGTGAAATATACCTTTAGTGACAGAACTGCAAAGCAGAGGTTAAAGTAAGGGGGAACACACTGGAACGCAGTTCTGTGGCCCCCTATTTTTAGGTTGGCAGTGTTCCAGGCCCCCTAAAATCAGAGGCAGGCACCAGAATGCTGCGTTCTGGGGCCCTGCTAAAAATAGCACCAGCAGCCAGAACGCAACATTCCGGTGGTGCCACCTTAAGCCCTGTTCCACCTTAAGCCCAGTCAGTAGAGAGCTGCGGCTGGCTGGGAGTTTGTGAATCTCACTCATGCAGGGCAGAGCAGCTTGGGCTGGAAACAGCTTCCAGCCGGGCAGCCTGCAAACAGCCAAGGTAAGGGCTTGGGGCGGGGGGACTGCTGGTATGTGTGTCTGTCTGTCTGGGGGTGGCTTGGTGTGGGTGTGGGTCTGAGGGTGGCTCTGCGTCAGTCTGAGTCTGGGGGTGGCTCTGTGTGGGTGTGGGTGTCTGTGTCTGGGGACAGGTTTGGGGCAGGGGGTAGGTTCTGGGGATGGATACTGGGGGGGCCTACCCATGTCAGAGGGCAGGCCTACCCATGTTGGAGGGGGGCCCACCCATGTGGGAGGATTCCGGAGCCCACCAAATTATACTTTAACCCTGGCTGCAAAGCAAGAAACTACAACTCCAATCAGTGCTCTCCTCACTGCACTTCCCTTTTCTCATACCAGGTAAAGGTAAACGGTCCTGAACTAGGAAGTGGCTGGGTGCTGTTTAGGAGCAGCAATTGCAGGGACATGAGGAGCTGCAGAAAAGCTGAAGCAGTGGCTATGTGGCACACAGAAAGCTGGAGAGAAGCTGAAGTTAGCAAAGGATGAAAAATTGTGTGTGGAACAGAATACTGAACGTTGTAGCTGGGTACAAGTCTGCACGACACTTATGAAGAAGTAGCAGTGACAGGGCAGGCTACTAGTGCAGAAGGACTGAGCTTTGCCTGGAAATCTGCAAGCCCCTGTTTGCTTGAGTCGAGAGTGGGTTGTCTTGAACCTCAAGTAACTGGGACTGAAGATCCTTCAAACTGAACTGGAGCTCCCCAAGGACCGAAACATTTACTACTATCATTATTTTTTGATCTGTAATTGATTAAGTCTCTACACCTAGCACCAGGAGGCTCAGAGCCCAATCTGGCCCTGAGCCGCTTACCACAGCCTGGACTAGCCTATGAAATTGATCAGGGTGAGTGGACTGTCTCCCTGGAGGCAAAAATGCTGCCACAAGGGAAACAGCCCAGTGAGGGAGCCTGGTCAACTTCCCAGACTACTCCGGTGATCCGGAGTAACCCGTGAAATTGACAAGGCCACCCAGCCACCTGCCGGCTGTGGCAAATGGCACAGGGTCAGATTGGACTCCAAGTCTCCTGCCACTGCCAGCAAGAGGCTCGAGGCCCAAGCTGGCTCCACGCCCCTTGCTGCAGGCAGGAGGAGCCAGCTCCCAGGCCCCACTGCCTGTGGCAAGGGGCTCAGTGCCAGATCACACTCACAGCCCCTTGCCTCCAGCTGTGGGAGTGGGCTCCCAGCCCCTTCCAGCCAGCAGCTGGGGCCAGATCGGGCCTCCAGAATCCCTTGGGGCAGGCCCAAGGTTTCCTGTCCTGTAAAGTCAACTAAAAAACTTAAGTTGACTTGCAGGGCAGGAATTATTAAGTCAACTTAAGCAAGCACTTAAGTCAACTTAATATATTTCAAATACAGCCCTCGATTTGCTTAAGTCAACTTAAGCCTGGTTAAGTCAACTTAAGCCTCCAGTGTAGACATAGCCTATGAGTCTATACAATTCTCAATTGCTGAACAAAATTTGTATAAGGTTCTCTATTTTATATGTGCTATATTTAATTTTACTTTAAAGTAACATTTTGCATTTAAGTTACAGATTCAACTGTCAATTTATAAAAATGCAAAAGGTAAGAATATCTCATGGATGTTAACTTGCCCACCTACCGTATAACCAGTATACCTTTAGTTGTCCGGCTATCTAATAATGGCAAACATATGGGAATCCTCACTTTAGCATTTACTGGCACTTTTATTGGCATACTGTGTTTCAACTCCTGATTCTATGGACTTTTACTCATGCATGTAATCCCTTTCACTCAAATAGTTACAATGAAATCCAAAAGACTACTCATATAAAGATTCCTTGTGTGAATGAATATCACAGATTCAGGCCCTAGAGCTGTAAACTTAGCACTGCATTCACAAAATGCTTAAACGAAACCAAACTTATTTGCTCATATTGAATCATAGAATCATAGCATCACAGGGTTGGAAGGGACCTCATAGGTCATCTAGTCCAACCCCCTGCCAGAGGCAGGACCACTCCCACTAAACCATCCCAGTCATGGTTTTGTCCAGCCGGGCCTTAAACACCTCCAAAGATGGAGATTCCACCACCTCCCTTGGCAGCTCATTCCAAGGCTTCACCACTCTCCTAGTAAAAAAGTTTTTTCTAATATCCAGCCTCGACCTCCCTAACCGCAACTTGAAACCATTGCTCCTCGTTCTGTCCTCTGTCACCACCGAGAACAGTTGAGCTCCATCTTCCCTGGAGCATCCCTTCAAGTAGTTGAAGGTTGCTATCAAATCCCCCCTCAATCTTCTCTTCTGCAGACTAAATAAGCCTAATGCTTTCAGTCTTTCTTCATAGGGCTTGTGCTCCAGCCCTTTGATCATTTTGGTTGCCCTCCTCTGGACTCTCTCTAATTTGTCCATGTCCTTTTTGTAGTGGGGAGCCCAAAACTGGACACAGTATTCCAGATGTGGCCTCACTAGTGCAGAATAGAGGGGAATGATCACATCCCCTGATCTACTGGTAATACTTCTTTTGATGCAGCCCAGTATGCCATTGGCCTTTTTGGCAGCAAGAGCACACTGCTGACTCATATCTAGCTTCCCATCCACCATGACCCCCAGGTCCTTTTCTATACTGCCCCAGGTCCTTTTCTATACTGCCCCAGGTCCTTTTCTACACTGCCCCAGGTCCTTTTCTACACTATTGTTTTTAAATGAAGTAGAGAGGAAGACTAAAGGAAAAAATCCAAATCTTCCATTTTTCCTGGCATGTCCTTCCCAAACCCCCTTTCTTTTTCTCAACCTGATTTTCTTCTCCTAGTCGCTCCTCCTGACTTTACTGTTAAGATGTCAAGTCTATACTGATTGCAGCAAATTCACCACCATCAGTTCAATCTCTCTGATTCGATTGAGTGGTCCGGGAAGTCCTGCTTAATCAATCTAGAGTTTGACTCAGCAACTCCACTGCATAAGAAGAGTGGTGCTGAGTCGAAGGTACAGCATTTCCCTTCAGTGCAACACAGTAGAGCCCCAAAAGTAAGTGAAGTCCAGTGGCACTTCTAACAGATTTATTTATTTCATGAGTGTTCATGAGAGAAACTGTCCTTTTGTCAGATTCTATTTTAAAATTTGTTAAATTAATTTGTTAGTCTTTAAAAGTGCCAGCATTTGTTTTGCTGAACTAGACTAACATGGCTACCCCTTTGGAAGAGGTAAGAGGGTGTCAGGAAGTCGAAAGGAGATACACATTTTTTTTTATTTTGCTTGCATATCTCCCTCAGACTGCTACTAAAAATGGCAGCAAGTGTAGCCCAGGCCAGAGGTGTTAAGAAACACTCCCATTAGCCTATCTACAAGAGGCTGAGTCAGTCCCAGTCAAGACAATCAGAATTCCAATACAGATGGAACACTTCAAATTCATCAGCCCACAGCTATTCAACAGGAAGCAGAAGTGATGTTGACCCCCAAACAGGTGAGCAGATGGATGTATAGAAGACACTGAGCAACTGTAATCATACTGGAGAATCAACCATCATAGACAGAGGTACATGAGAGAATCTTTTGTAGACTGCTGACACCTGAGTGCTTGAACACACTTTGAAAGTATTTTTTTTAAACACTTATTTATAAACAAAAATTGAATTTGGGAAAACAACCAGTCCTCAGTGAGAGCAAGTCACAGGACATGTTGAAGGTTTGCATTGTTTATTTTTAAGGCATTGGCTCCTAATCTTCTAACCATTTTACTGGCCAAGTAGTTGAGCAATGTGCTGGGGGATCTCCTTCAGCACTGGAGTAAAGAAGTTCTCCCTCCAGATCATGGCATGAAATTAGAGCTGCTACTTCCAACTTCAGAACCAAAATAAGCTCAGTTTTGTCTGCAACTCTTCACTGCAGGAAGGTAGAGGTGGATTAATTTGCCAAGCAGTGCTCTCCTCTTGTCCTGTGCCTCCCTCCCCATCACTTCCAAATAGTTGCTGCATGTTCGTAAATCTTACAGCATCGTTGGTTTAATATTTTTTCTTTGTATCTCAGAAACCAGCAAGATAAAAAGTACTTGTTCACTATTTACATTTCCTTTACCTCAGAGAATACTTGAGCATATCAATAACTGCAGTCAATAATAATACTTTGCACTTTAATAAAGCTTTTTTTAACCTGAGAAATCACAGAGCACCTTACATATTATGTAAGTCCTTACAACACTCACATGAGGTAGGTAAAGAATATATGAATGAATCAACTGACCTGGAAATACAAAGACTAAAGTAGAGTATGGTATCTATTTAATATTGCACAGTGACATTGCATTACAGTTTAGGACAGGATGTGAAGAAGTCTAACACAGTTGTTCTAAAAAATATTAAAAAGTAGAATTTCAGAAAGACAATAAAGGATTCTTATTTTATTAACTAAATTTCTCATGGGAATCAGATTCCATTTCTCTACTACAGGAAGTCACTTCTAATATGTAGCACTGTAGTGCAAGACTATGGTATTTATTAGAATTCTTGAAGTCCTTGTGAAAACCCATGGGTTATATATTAAAAACTGAAAATAAAAACTGCAAGTAGTATGGCACAAAGTAATCAAAAGACTTGTGAACTGATTCTCTTATTTGCACTAATGTAACTCCATTAACGTCAGCTCCCACGTACACTGGTCTAAAAGACAAAGTAGAGTTGAGTATAGTTCTAGACTCTAAAGCAGTTATTGCCACAAAATAAATTTTGGATCTTCAGTATCACAAAGAAAGAACCATGAAAATTTGAACAAGGACACACATAGATCTGATGACTAACAAACAGGTGGCCGCACAAACCTGCTTCTGTGGGACTTCAGAGACCAAATACAGTAGCATCCTGGATCCCTTTGCCTTCATCACGCAATGAGAAAATTGCTAGATTACACAGGGGCTTGTTCAAAGAATTATTTTCATAAGTGTTAATATGATAAGAAACCTAATGTTAATTTGAAAGGAAGGGCCCTTGATTCCATCCACTTTTACAGTGAAATTCTATAAATTTCATGAAAACCACTTTTTGAAGTGTAAAAATAAAAAGGCATAAGATATGCAATTCATCTGAACTGTCCTTATAAAGAGCATCAACGCAATAAAGACAATGTAAGTAATAATTTTAAAGAAAATTTATATTGAATATGCCCAGCTCACACTGCCAAGAAATAATTTTCACCCACTGCTGAATATCACCAGGGTAGACTCAGATAAATGTATTCTCTTCCTGCCTAGACCTGCAACTTAATTTTTCCTGTTTTACTCAGTCTAGCTCTGGGATCTTTCCCAAAGTGCCTCTTTTGAAAAGGAATATTTCAAGGTATTATCTTAAATAATAATAAGACTCAGAAGGGGTATGTCTACACTGGAGCCTTAGGTTGACTTAACCTTCCTTAAGCTGACCTAAGGAACACTCTGGCCACTTTTGCAATTTATTAAGTCAACTTAAGGGCTTCTTTAAGTCAACTTAATAACACCACTTGTTAAGGTCGACTTAACGGTAAAGTCTACTTTATTAAGTCAACTTAAGCCAGTGTGGAGCTGAAGTTGACTTTATTAAGTTGACTTAAGCTAGTGTGTACCAATGTGGATGCGGGCAGTTGGAACTCTGTCAGTTGACTTAATAGGAGTGTGAATGCTCTAAGTCGACTTAACAAGGTCGACTTTAAGTCAACTTAAAGTCAACCTTGTTAAGTCAACTTACCTGAGCCTCTACTACAGACATACCCAAAGATAGTAAAGCTCTTCTCGGTAGCAAGGAGAGGCTAAGTCATTGTATGAGTAGAAAAGAAAGTGCACTGATGACAAAAAAGTGATATGAGACTCAGGCTGATTAAGTAACAACTCTGAGAGACTCAAGCAAGGCAAAGCTGTGTAGCAGGACAGAGATTAAATGAAATCAAAATGGGGGACAGATGAAAGTAACTACAAAATTTGAACACAAAACTAAAACGATTTTTGTGTGGGCATTTTATTGAAGTGCTGAGACTCATCTGGGTTCACTTACTTGCTAAAGAGAACTACACTTAAACTCCATCCCCTTTATTTCCTTTTGAGTCAGACTTCTTATTTACCTCCACACTCCATAATCTTAGGGTAACTCCTGTCCCTGAACAAAAATATAAAGTCTTTAGGGAAGAAACATTACCTCAATAATCACATATTGGGTTGCATTAGTAGGAGCATTGCCAACCAGTCAAGGGAACTGACTATTCCCCTCTGTTTGGCACTGGTGAGGCTACATTTGGAGTACTGGGTCCAGTTTTGGGCTCCCCACTACAGAAGAGATGTGGGCAAGTTGCAGAGAGTACAGCAGAGCACAATGAAAAATGATTAGGGCTCTGGAACACGTAACTTACGACAGTGCTCGACAAATCCTGGGTGCCAGCTTGCCATAGAGCCCAGGATTTTGCCTCTGGCACCTAGCAGGTCCTAGCAGCCAGGGAGGCAAATGCCCCTCATGCCTAAAAAGGAGTCAGTGGTGCTGATATCTTCAGTGCTGACATCTCTCTCGGTTTCCCTTCCTCCCACCCTGAGCACCACTGAAAGGCTGCCAGCAGTGGCTTTTTTTTCAGTTGCAGGGTGGTGTTTTGCGCACTGCATTTGCCATCAAAAATAGCCAGGGTAGTGGCTGATTTTTGGCAGGAGGGAGCCCCATCTCTGCCACACACCTAAGGATGCCTCAGTTTGGGGCTGGCTCCTAGGTGTCCGTCAGGTTTGTCAAGGCCTGGCTTATGAGGAGAGGCTCAGGGAACTAGACTTTATAATCTACAGAAGAAAAGAGTGAAGGGGGATTTGATAGTGACCTTCAACTACCTGAAAGGGGGATACAGGGAGGCTGGAACTAGGCTGTTCTCAGTGGTAGCAGAGGACAAAACAAGGAGAAGTGGTCTCAAGTTGTAGTGGGGAAGGTCTAGATTGAATGTTAGGAAAAATGTTTTCACTAGGAGGATGGTGAAGCACTGGAATGGGTTACCTAGGGAGGTGGTGGAATCTCCATCCTTAGAAGTCTTTAAGGACCAGCTTGAAAATGTCTTGGCTGGGATGATTTAGTCAGGGTTGGTTCTGCTTTGAGCAGACTTTGGAGTAGATGACCTTCTGAGGTCCTTCCAACCCAGATATTCTGATTCTATCTGTTTTAGGAGGCATCTAGTGCACATGTGAACACAAAACAAAGAAGCCCCACTCTCCTACTACTTTTCCGATGCTGATTGTCCTTACCACCTCTGCAACATGTTCATTTTTGTCACTGCCTCTACTGCACCTCTGCTAAGGTCACTGTTCATCTCTTCACACCCTGATTCCCTTCTCTATGGCCTTCTCAAGATCCAAGTCCTCAGAATCTACTATGATTTGAAAGCTCACCTTACCCAGATAAGCTGAAGGAGACGTGTGCAGATGCAGGCAAGCCCCTGCTTAAGAGAATTGAATTTTGTGCTCCCAGAAAAGAGAACCTTTCATTTTAAGACAAAATTTTTTAGCCCCTTTCCTTAAAATAAACCTGGAAAACATAAGCAGCTGTAAAATAATCTCCAAGATTCAAAGGAGCAAGCAACTGAGGTCCAGTTCTGAAACCAGAGGCTGGGATGGGACCTAAAGATGCCTCTCTCATGCATACATTTTAATATGTAAAATAAGTTAGCTACATGTGGATTGGATGACATCAAAAATAATCATCTCATAACCCTCCTCAAAATCCCCAGGGCAGAACTGTATGAGATTCGCTTGATCACAGTAGAAAAGAATCAGTTACATTTCTGAGAGGTTTGCAAAAAAATTGTTTCACAACATAACTAAAAATGCAAAAAGCTCTTCTTAAGCCTTTCAGCCACCTTTGAGCTTGCACTGAGTGGGTGCTGCACACTCAGGCAGAAGCTACATTGCTGACAGCCCCAGCACCTACTAAAGGGGAACTCCTCTTCTTCATCCCTTTCTACCAGTGATGCTTGGACACACCTTGTTCTCCACCACTTGCAAGTTGCTCCAGAAGTTGAAAGAGGATGTACACCCAAACTGCAGTTGTTGCACTAAGTGGGAGCTCTGCAGCTGCTTTGATCATCGCTCAGCTTGACCTACTGCACCATCTAAGGCAAACTTGCACTCCCACTAGACAACCTAACACCAAACAAGGGGAGGCTCAATCCCCCAGTTGACTCCATCAGCTATAGAAAGGAGACTATCAGCAATTTAGGGAGATTCACCCAACTCAAGAAATAAAGAGGGATCCAATTCCCCAGCCAAACACCATCTCTCCATTTGCCCCACAGCCAGAGGCCTCAGGACAACTTACCAGCCACTCCTGCTGGTCACAGAAACCACAAAACAACGGGGCTGCCACCAACACTGCAGTTGTGAAGGATTGCTACTCGGTAGTATAGCCCCCTGAGAAGCTATTTGGCCATGCTCTGCAGGGAAAATATAGTGGAGAAAGAGGGGAAGGAAGAACTGATGGATCTGGGAGGGTAGTGTTAGAAAGACTGAGGGATTGGGGTGGGGGGGGGATATGAAAGGGAATGACATGTAAGATTGTCTGGGTGGAGTATCTCCAGGATCAGTATTTTTTGTCGGGGAATGAACAGATTCATACAATTCAGAGGAGGGGAAGAGCATATCATCAAGGGAATGTCTCATGTAGCATCAACTCAGGCACAATTATTTTCAAGGAGCGCATTACCATCACCTTTTCTTAAACAATTCCACTGACATCCCACTCACTTTATGAATCAGTTTGGACAGTGCCCCACCCCACCACCACCACCTACTGCTCCTTACAACTCTGCTTTACGTAGCTCCATCATGAGCTACTGACTATGTCTCTCTCAACACCCACACAAACACTGTTTATTTTCTGTTGGCCTCTTCTTTATTTCTTCATAGTGTTTGGCCACTGTTGGAGTGAGAGCCTTCTCCTCAGCAGCTCTGGGTGTTTGAACCAGTCTTCCCCTCTCTCTTTTTTTGTGCTTAGCTTTCATCTAAATATACCTCTAAGCTTTTGCCTATATGTCATAATTTCTCACCATCTGTTATATTTTAACTTTGCGACTGTATACAGTGCCTAAAACAACAGGGTCCTGATCCATGATGAGGGCTCCCAGGTTTTATGGTAATATAAATAATATATAAAATTATTATTAAACTCTGTAAAACTGTTTGACAGTGTTGTCTTGAAAGTCATTACACAAAATAAACAGACCCTACTGTAATATTTTTAAACAAACAGAAAAAAAGTCAGCATTTTGGCTATAGGCATCTGTCAGGTATGGAGTAACACCTAACAGGTTCTTCCTTTAATCAGAGCTGCATTGCTGGGGCCATATTGTTCCCTACTGCAGCCTGGTTTCATAGATAAATGGGTCAACAGACATTTGGGGCTTGACGGATTATTCCCAACACATCTAGTTCCATCTGCAACAACAAATGGATTAGCAAGAATTTAAATCATCTCTTTAAGTCAGCTTTATGAAGTCAACAAGTAGATATCCGGTTATTGTTTGAGATCTAAAATAACTGAGCAGCATTATTAAGAAAACTAAACCTATAATGTAACATTAACTGAAAGTGTTTTTGTAAAGTAGATGTATTTCTCAGTAAGTGTACAGGTCAGACTGAGTGACTGCTAAAAACATATTATACACAGATGTTTATACAGCTGAATACAAGGAGAAATAAATGTAGGGAATGCATAATTTGTGCCAGGGCTTGCCATGTGTAAGTCCTGGCACCTCTAGGCTTGGCAGTTCATACCTCGTCACCTTCAGGCTTCCTGCATTCATTAGTAATGTAAAAAAAAAAAAAAATGCTTGAGCCCCAGAACCTCTTTCATTAAAAATCAAGCACCAAACATAGGCAATTGCTGAAGGTATAAAGCAAACTGGAAAAAGCTGAAAATATGTCAATTATTGAACTAGATTGTGATAAATGTGAAGAAAAGCTGCATTAAAGTAAAACTAAACAAAACTAAGGAAAGTATACAAGGAATAAAACGCAACCTGGCGAATGGTCAAATAAAAAAAATGTAAAAGATATTGCAAAATTACAATATACTTCAGTGACATTACTGAATTAACTGAAACCCCAAAGCAGGAACAAAGATGTAGTAAAAAGGTAGTCAGTGACAGATGTAGTACAAAAAGGGAAAATTCTCCTTTCACAGTCTAAACTCAGGGCTGAAATCTACTCCTCTCCTCTCCCTTCCTTGAAGTTCATTCTCCATTACTCCTCCTCTATTTGTAATTTACTCTCCTTGCTTTTCTTCTTACTTGTTAAAATGACAGCTATAGTATATGACTCTATCATCAGGTGCTTTTAAAGAATACAAGTTCCAAAGGGGTAACCATGTTAGTCTAGCTCAGCCAAACAAAAAGATCTGTACTTCTCCGTCTTCAAGCAGCTGACAAAGTGATATTTTCTCCCATGAAAGCTCATACAATAAATAAATTTGTTAGTCTTTAAAAGTGCCACTACACTCCATTTAAAAAAAAAATAGGTGCCTTTCTCAAAAAGTTCTTTGAGGCACCTAATTAGAAAAATTACTGAAAAATATACTCTTAAGCAGAAAGCATTCAACACAGGGCAACCACAACACAGGAATCTGAAGAACATACAGGGTAAGCATCTAAAATGTCTCTGTGTACCAGTGCAAGAAGCACTAAGGCAACGGGAAAACAAACATTAAATGCACACAAAGGATTTTAACATTAACACAAGTGAATCAGACTACTCATGTGAGCAAAGTTAGGCACTGCGTAAATGTTTGAGGGTTTTGAGCCACAGGAGGCAGGTAATAGTGAGCAAAGGCTAATTTTTTTAAGAATAATGTTTACAGGGGATTAGTGAAGATTTAAGAGTTCAAAATAATTTGACCCATATCCAAGTGTAACAGGGCAGCCAGATTCCTTAAGAGCTGGGAAGCAGCTATCCCCTGTTCTAGAGAGGAGCCCAGCACGCAGTTTCTGGGAATCATCCAACCTAACTTCATAGCATCTAGTGACTGAATCCAGTGCTTCCTAGATGGGGCATATAAATGAGGGCATAGCTCCATTAGGAAGCAATGGCACTAAGAGAAGGCCAACTGTATGCTCTCCCATGGCTGAAGGGCAAAGCAGTCACAGTGAATTCCCTGAGGTTAGGAAAGGTACAGCCTATTAAGCTACTGGAGACCAGAAGACCCCCAAAATCACAGTTGAGAGCATAATTATATGTTGATGGATTTTTGATGGGGGGGGGGCAGTTTAAGCATAAACAGAGTTTCAAGGCAAGGACGAGAAACAGAATGGGACCTGACTGATCATTTGGCTCAGGATGATGAACAGGTCCACCAGCTACAATGAGTTAAGTTCTTCACTGCTGGGTAAACTTAAGGTAAATTAGTCTAAGTTAAGACTGGCCACCATATGAAATTATTCTCAAGTTGCAGCATTTACACTGGCTTTGTACTTACACAGATGTGGCACTGAACCTTCCTAGAGCGTATCCCATGGTTCTGTGCATTGCAGTAATGCACTTACTCCTTTCTCCGTGAATTGTGTGAGAACTCTTCTGTCCTTTTTAGTCACATCAAATATTGCAGGAAGGCTCTGAAGGGCTAGCAGTATGTGAGTGGAGCTATTCTGCAACCCCATTGAAGAACAGCTATGTTAGCAGGTGACGAATTGTTGAGCTATTTGTTGCCTATAACCTCGGACTGCCCAGCCAACTTGAGTTAAAAATACCACTGCCCTTGAGTTCAGGGGTTTTGCAAACAGAAAGGACACAAACTGGAGCAACACTTAAATAACTCAAGTTAACTTTGCAAACACAAGCCCCCTGTGATAGGCTGTCCTGGTGTCTTCTGTAAGATGGTAAAACTATCCTGACTATAAATTTGAAAGACAAAGACAGTAAAATTATGCTATAAATTAGGTATAGACTGCCTAACTTGGGAAAAAGATAAAAAGAGAAATCAGAAAGGTGACTGTAAAATAAGGAACTTTTCCCCATCCCTATAATAATCTTTTATTGAAGAGAAATAACATGACATAAAGAGGAAGACTCTCAAAAAATGAAAATGAAAAGACGACACATTAAACACCAGCTAACAAGTCTCATGACATGAGCACAAAAGTCTTACACTCAAATGCCATAAATTCAATACCACAAAAAGATTCAAACTAACATGTTTCTATTAGCCTTTGTGCTATGGTAGTCAAGCTTATCATGGTAAGACCTCAAAGGCTGTAGTAATTGTAAAAGATATGGATCTGATTCACAGAAACAAGTTTTGTTGTTTTCATCATCTTATTTGCATGAGTGGCGTACCAAGGGTGTCCAGCACCTGAGGACCAAGCCCACATTTGTGCCCCCCCACATGCCCCTGCACCCCCATGTGCCTTGCAGCCCCCCCCCCCCCCAGGCAGGAGAGATTCCCAAGCCCACCCACCAGCTGCCCTGTGGATGGGGATATGTACTTGCAGGGAGGGTGCAAATGCCCCCCAGGTAGGACCCTTGGGATGCATTCGGTGTGCTGAAGGGTTCCCCTCAGTGCCCCTTGCATCGTCCACCCCATGGGAAGGGCCAGCCCCTCCCAGGGGCTGCAGTCCTGGGTCCCCACTGAAATGCAGCCCCATACAGGCCAGCACAGTGCCAGGGAGGTCCAGGAGGTGCTGGAAAAGGCCTGGCTGGCATTGGGAGGGAGACCTGGGGCCAGAGGCCATGGTGCTCCCACCCCAGCTCTGGGCCAGCTGGTCTGCCCCAAGAGGCAATGCAGCCCACACATGGCCTCTGTGCTCTGGAGCTAGGGGTGGGGCTGGCTGAGTGACTTCCAGCACAGCCCTCCAGGGCCCAGAGCACTGTCTGACCACTGCATCACGGCCCCTATGACAGCCCCCCCACTAGCCCCAGAGCAGCATCCTATCAATCCTCTGCCTGGCCAGCCTTGGAGAGAAGCAGCCATGCACCAGCCTGCCCCATCCCCTGGGACAGACCTGCTGCTCCAGGGGCAGGGCAGGATGGCCACTGATCATGGCCTCTGGCCCCAGGCCTATCCCCAGCACCAGCCAGGCCCCCTTAAGCACCCCACCCTGAACTAGCCACCATGTGTGGGGGAGCAGGGCTCATGAAGTCTGGGCCTGGGGGGCTGGCCCAGCACCCCCTCCCCTACAGTCCAGTACCCAGGGACTTGGCCTCCCCTTGGTATGCCTCTGTTTAGCATGCCTTCCAGCTTCCGTGCAATTAATGACAAAGATGTCCCCAGACAACTACAGCAAACATGGAAGAGTCACAAAATTCCTTCAATGGTCATGATATTGCAGTTGTTTGGACGGCTTAATAAATGATACTCACAATTTGAGACTGTTTAACAGCTTCTTTGTGGTCAGTTTTACCTATGGAGTCACAGGTACAATATATGTTGATTATTCCTTACATATTTTTTATGGAAAAATATCTTGCTCAAGCGGGTCAAATATTGCGATAGTAGTATATTCAAAGATCACCCATTTTAGTTTCACATTTAGGGCACATGAGCCTTTATTTTCAGTTTAAATATAATAATCTTCTTAACAGTATAATCAAGCCGCTAACATATAATATTATTAGTTTATATTTAGAAGGAATAACCATTATTTTAGTGGTGATGGACATATCTCTCCATTCATCTGACTGAATTACCCTGGATAAATCCTTTTCCCCGATTCATTTCTGCAGAGACAGCAAGCTGCTTTATTTTATTTAAAAGCAAATCATACATTTTCAAGACATTTATAGTTATTATGTAAAAACCCTTCTTTCATCTAGAGAAACACTTCTGTCCCTCCCTCCCATATTCCCTGGAAAAAATGCCAGTTTGTGGATTTTTAATTAATACAATATTTTAGAGTCTACATGAGCTCAACAAAAGATACTCCCTCTTTGAACAACTGACAGATGTTTAAATTACAATGTTTACATCCTTTAGTATCTTTGTATATGTGCCAGGAGGAAAAAAAAAACCAAATAAAATAAATGGTCCCTTAAGAGTAACATGTTCGGTCATTTGAATAAATGTAAGTAATTTTATATTGGAGCATATTACAGGATTTTATTTTAGTATTATTTTGAAAGAACCACATGAGTTTTCCCCGTGTTTCTTAATCTTCCTGTAAGCATACCAACAGCTATATACCTCAGCAAAAAGACTACAAATATGTAACAAATCCGAGCTCTAATCCACAGAAATCTGCTGTTCCCCCCGATATTAAGGGGAGATTTTCAAAGACATAAATGGCAGTTAAGCAGCCAACTCCCATGGACTTTGAACAGAAACTAGGCACCTAATTGCCATTTCTTAGTTGAATTACTGTACCACCTAGGAGTCCTGGTTATAGGACAGGCCCCCATTACTATGCCTCTCCCTTTTAATACGCTCCTCAAAATAGGACTAGTTTCTAACAGCCTTATTCACAATGAATATCACTTTATTCCAACAATCAACCATTGTCTTCAACAGAAATGTTCATGGAGCAAAATGATATTCCAGAAGGAGAATAAAGTTATCAGAATCTATCCCTAAATTTCTAATTAAGACACTTCAGGATGGTAGTCTTTACACCTGTGTAAAGTGACTCTACAATGTTAATATATATTGCTTATTGGTTTTATTTTCATAATATTTTATAATAATATTTATTGGTTATAAAATGCCAATATATATAGCAGTTCATATACTGCTTTCATATGCACACTTGGCTTGTTGCTTTGGTCATGTGCATACTCATCAGGAGTTCTTGTTTAGATGAATTCTTATTTGGTAGCATTTCCCACCCACCGTGCACACAGTGTGTCCAGGTGTAAATGACTATCACAAGGTACAATGCAGGGGAGAATCAGGTCCTGAAACACTGGGTCAGCTAATAGCAAAGTTAGCTATCAGAGGTTATGCTAAACACAGTATTCTTGACACCGACAAAAGCACAAAGAAAGAGAGGAATGCATGCCTACTCAAATTAAGTATGACCCTTTCAACTCTTAACATAGTTAGCATCTGTTAGAAGCTTTTACTGTTTGTTTCCAAAGGCATAGCTGTGTCAGTGTAGTCCAGCAAAAAAAAAAGGAGTCGTGTGGCACTTTAAGACAAAAAAATTAAAAATTTTTTTTTCTTAGTCTTAAAGTGCCACACGACTCCTTTTTTTTACTGTCTGACCATCCACCAGTGCACTACAATCTGTAATGAAACAAGGACTCCTGATGAGTACAGACACTGCAAAAGTAAAGAGCCAAGTGTACAGGCGCACAAGTGATATACCAACTGCCTCGACAAAAGTTTTTAGTGTAGACTTGCCTTCAGTTTCTCTTGTTTAATTTAGTTGTTAAATTATGAACTTCATTTCAGTCAGTTCTAGTGTCGAACTTCTTCCAGGGTCCATAAGAGTAATAATACCTTCATCCAACAATCCATTTTGAATCATTCTTCCAGAGAGGATTGTTTTTGTAATAGCAGGCTTCCTCTATGAGGTATACGCATCAGAAGGTTACATGTTTGGTTAATCTGGACTGAGAATCATCATCTGTTCACCCAGTGGCATCTCTGTGCTTTAAAATCTTTAAATCATGATCTGAGGACTTTAATAACTCAGTCATAGGTTAGAGTGGGTTGGTAAGATTTTGTGGCCCACATTGTGCAGAAGGTCAGACTAGATCAGTGATTTTCAAACTTTTTTCCTAGGAGCCAACTGAAATAAAGTAATTTATGGCTGGGACTCAACAATTACATCTCTGAGTAATGAATTCCTGTCTTGCAGCAGCAGCAGACAGTGTCATGACCCAGAATCTAAGGGGCTGCAACCCACTACTCAATCCAACCCTTAGTTTGAAAACCAGTGGACTAGATGATCATATTGGTCTCTTCCAATATTAGAGTCTATGAGAAAGACAAACACTGTCACAGATGCTCTTTCATTCATATCTCTGTATGATCCTGGTGAGCACTGGGAAAGCTGGGAAGGTACATATCAGGGACCTTGGTCTTTTACTACTTGTTTCCTGGTGCAAAGAGATCAATCACCAGAACATCAAATTCACAAGATAATTCTGAGTGCAAGTTTCACTTTGCTTAATCCCTCACCTGCCTTGGACATTCAGTGTTCACCTGCCTCTTGTCTGTGCAGCATACAGACAGATAGCAAACATTTCTTTGCTTTGACAGAAACCTATTTTCTCCTTAGGTTGAGCTGATTGTATTCCTCCTAATTTGCTTATGGAAATCTTGTTAGACACGTTGACTCTTATGACCCGAACATGTCTGTTACCCATAGGAACAAGAGTGCTTGAAAACCTCAGTGAATCCCAGTGTTCTAGTCAGCAGATGCTGTGCTTCCTCTTATTTGCACCCATTCCTTAGAGGGAACCAGGACCTGAATGAGTCCCCTCCATTATTCCCAGCTAGTGTCTGACATAGGGATTGTTCTAGCTGATTCACTAACAGGTGAATCCTCCTGGAAAATCTGATTTCATACATCCATCAGCTGCAGGATTTGACAACAGACAATGGGACCTTGACCTCTGCCAAACAACGTGCTAGAGTGAGATATGGTGGTGATAACAGAATTTACTGGATTGGTCTCATGTGAACTCTAGTTCACTCAAGGACATCTGCTTATGAGATCAGCTTTTCCAGCAGAGAATTAGGAGTTTCGTTTCTGCCATACCACTTGTTTTCATTTGTGGCCATCTTCCTCTTCTGTTAACGTTCTTCCAAGAAGAGACCTTGCACTTAGTAGAATTCATCTGCAGCTAAGACCCAAGATTGATTCTCTAAAGATTCCTGGGTGCTATATCACTATTTCTTATGGTTCAAAGACACTCCAGAGGCTCTTCACATTATGGCTGCGTTCACACAGCCTCCTTATTTCAAAACAACGGAGGTTGTTTCGAAATAAGGTTTCGGCTGTTCACACGATGCACGGTTGTTTCGAAACAAGTTAAACCTAGTCTGTGGGCGAAACAACGTTGTTTCAGAACGGTTGTTTCAAAACAACGCAGTGCGAACATGTTGTTTCGAAACAATGGTCGTTTCGAAACGACTTGTTTCAAAACAACCGTCGTCTGAACATGTTGTTTTGAAACGACGGTGAGTTGTTTCGAAATAACGGTTGTCTGGAATTGCTATTTCGATTCCAGCTTTTCTCCTTATTTCAAAGTGACTTTTTTGCTAATTCGAAATCAGTCATTTCAAAATAAGGCATTATTTCGATACAAGTTGTTTCGAAACAACCATATCAAAATAACCCCCATGTGTGAACGCAGAGAGCTTTCTTCAATTCTCTGTATATAGCTGTGATCAGTAGAATTTCTAAGGAAGAGACTGGAGAAAACTTTCTTCTTCCTTAGTCAATATTCATAATGCCAAGGTTCTGGAAGAGACTCTGGGAATACTTATCAAAGAAAAAGGTAATGATTAGAGCTGGGGAGAAGGCTGGGACTGGGGAAAACAAAACTCTACCATATTAATGCAAATTGAGAAAATTGCCCATGGAATTGTAAGACTGGAATGTGACGATTAGCCTCCATTAGGAACTTGTTCCCGTGTTTCAAATGGAGCCTTGTTCATTTGTTGCTAATTCTCTGAGCCTTTGATAGGGGATGTGTTGTATCACTCTGACAGGAAGTAGATGATGTCTGGTTTCAGTCATGTCCTGGCATTTTCATAACTGCTTGAGACTGGGAGTTAGTGTTCCTGGGATTCTTGCACAGCACTGTAGAATAGCACCTCTGGAAAATGTCCAGTCACTTCATTTTGACTAAAGCAGTAGGTAGTCATTTTCTTCTAAGCTGAAACACTGGCAGCAGTTGGAGGCTTACCCTAGATAAGGAGGCTGGTCTGGGGTTATATAAGTTGCTCTTGCTCTTCAAGGACTGCTTCAACTTCCCTTGTGATCTGATCTGCCTTCCTTTCTATAGCCAGGAAGGATCCAGCATTAAAAATCTACTTTTCCAATGAATCTATGTATAGCTTCAGCTTTCTATACAGTTTCCCACTGTAGCACTAAATAATCTGAGAATTGATTTGCTTGTATGTCTAACTTCATGAAACAGATGTGTGTCACTGTATTTTTTCTGAGAGAAGCCTTTTGAATATGAGATTGAGAGCGCTCAAGAATGCAATAGTGCCAACCCACATTAGCATTGCCTATGAAAGCACATCAAATGACACTTTCATTATATAACAGAAATACTGCAATGTAAGGCTAGAAGGGGCCTTGAGAAGAAATCAAATTCAGCCCCCTGCAGTGCAGCAGCAACAAATACATCTAGACCATCCTCAACATGTCTTTGCCCAATCTGTTCTTAAACCGTCCAAAGACAAGGATTTGAAAACCTCCCTTGAAGGCCTACTCTAGAGCGTAACTACACTTACGGTTAGAAAGCTTTTCCTAATATCTAATCTTGCTACAGATTAAGCCCCTTACTTTTTTGTTTTACCTTCAGTGGACATGAAGAACAAGCAGTCACAATCCTCTTTATAACATATTTGGAGACTAATCAGATTTCCCCCTCACTCTTCACATCTCAGGACTAAACAAGCCCAGTTTTATTAACCTTTCCTCATCGGTCAGGTTTCCTAACCCACATATAACTTTTTGCTGCTCTCCTCTGGACTTCCTCTGTTTGTCACATCTTTCCTGAAGTGTGGTGTGCAAAACTGGACACAGTACTCCAGCTGAGGCCTCACCTGTGCCAAATAAAGCAAGACAACTGCCTCACTTGTTTAACATATGCAGAGCTGGTTCTTCCATAGAGGTGGCCTAGGTGGTTTGCCTAGGGCACCAACAATTAGGGGGCACCAACAGCAGGGCTGTGCGGAGGCTGCTCCACTCCCTGCCCGCAGCCAGACCTCCATTCACAGTGCTGCTTCCTGGCTGGGGCCAGACCTCTGCCTGTGGCTGGACCCCAGTTGCAGCAGTGCCATTCCCCAGCTGGGCCCAGATCCTGGCAGCGGTGGCGCCACTTCCCATCCGCAGCCAGATCCCTGGGTGGGGCTGGATCCCCAGAGGTGGTGTCACTCACCATCTATGGCCAGATCCCAGTGGTGGTGGCACCACGCCGTGCCCGCAGGTGGATACTGTCACCAGCCGCTGGGGGGCGGTGCCAAAATCCCTGAAGCCCAGGTTGACAAAAAACCTTGGGCTGGCTGTGAGCACATGACACTCCTATTAATACACCCCAGAATGATATAACCTTTTTTCTGCAAGTGATTGCTCATGTCCATTCCAATGTAATTGTGTGTTCTCCCTGAGCACCACAACCTGATAGTTTTCCCTCAGTGATCTAACTGCCAGAGTGGCTCTAGTAGCCCCAGGAGTCATTGTCTCATATCAGTGCTCTAAAGGGCCCTGCTGCCCCCCCAGTTCCTTCTTACTGATGGTCGCTGGCACTTTATTTCATCCTTGTATTTCCCAGAAGTACCTCTCTCTGTGGACTCTATTTTCTTCTTGTACACAACTATTTTTAGTGGTGATGTTTCAGTTATTTAGTTAGGCAGTTACTTAGATGAGTGGACCCCTCTTAGTGGGGTTAGTTGTTCTACAGCACTAAGGTATACCTCGGTTCTTGGGGTCAAAGCTGTGCATGTTGTGCCATAAGCTGACACCTGTTAATGACACCCCATTCCAGCTGTCTCAAGCATCAGGGGGGAGTCCCATGTACAGGAGTGTTGCAGGATCTACAGGAGGGTTCAGGCCATATTAAGGACGGGGACACCAGACTCAAGTTCCCCCCTCAGAGCCAAGCCACGCTGCATTGGCAATGAGTACTTTGGCTTCAATAAGAAGCATCCTGGCACCCCTAAGTGAGAAGCAGGGTCATTCTCCTTCTCTATCATAAAGGAAGGATGCTTCTTCTGCTTCCCAGGACTCCCAGCATTGACAGTTATCCTCGGTGCTGAAAGAAGACCACTCCTCCACGGGGCCCTCGGCACCACTCTCCACTGTCAGTGCCGACTAAAAAGCAGAAGACTGACCGTGGACAGCCCTCAACCCCAAGATCTGTTGGGCACAGAGAGGCTGGCAAGATGCAAACTGTGCCAGGCCATTCAGCAAGACCAACTACCTGTCATCGTTGCACAGTATCATTGACTCTGGACCCAGAAAGGGTGCCATTGAATCCAGCACCTTTGGATTCTCCACCGAGAGCCACTGGAGCACAACTAACCTGATATTACTATCTGTACCAAAGGTATTTGAGGCAGCAAGGAAGTTGTTGTCACCCCAATACTGCCATCCCCTGCCATTCGGGAACCGCCAATGGCAGCAGTGGAAACAAGAGCCACTGTGGCAGTGAGACCCCAAATGCCATTGAAAGGGAAACCTGCTATGATGACACAGCACTGATCTCCCACTTCCCACCACCACTCTGCCCTGACTGCCAAGAACTGACTCCTCAGAGGCAGAGTCATATGTCTCCCATAGGATAATCCTGAAGACTGAAGCCACAAACAACAATACAAAATTACTTAAAATTGTTAAGTCCACAGCAGACTATAAAGAGATACGAAGGGATTTCACAAAACTGTGAGAATGGCTAACAAAGTGACAGATGAAATTCAATGCTGATATGTGCAAAGTAACGCACACTGAAAAACAATCTTGGGGTTTCATTTAGCTGTTATCACTCAAAAAAGAGATCTTGGGGTCACTATGGATAGTTCTCAGAAAACCCCAGCTCAGAGTGCAGGGGTAGTCAAAAAAAACAAACAAACAACAAAAAAAACAATGTCAGAAACCATTAGAAAAGGGGTAGCAAAAAATAAAAACCCACAAAATTATATCAACCCCGGGAATATGGGGAAGTATAAACAGCAACAGTTTGTTTAGGGCAGCCAAGGATCTCCTATGTAAAATTTTGCAGTAGACTCTCCCAGGAAGAGTCTATTATTATTTGATCCCCTATTTCTGATTTGGACAGCTGTCCTTCCTCCCCTGTGAAAGAAGAATTATTCCTTTTTCTTTATTTTGTGTGCCCTTCACCTTGAGGAATCAGTAAAATTTTTTTCCTTGTCCTTTTCTGTATTAATCTGCTAGGACGTATTCTATGAAGGTGAGTCTGGTAACCAGGGCTGATTCAGTTTATTTATATCCCCTCTGGGAGTTGGTCCTATCATTCTGCTTCAGAGGAAGGAGTGATATTGGACTGAGACATTGCTCCCAAAATATTTCAGGTAATTAGCCATCTCTCAGCCATCTAGGGCTAAGCACAGCTACAATAAAAGACTAACGGCATGGCCACAACAAGGCAGGTCTGCTGGCTTGCACTTACAGGGCTTGGACTGTGCAGATAAAAAGTACTGTGTAGACGTTTGAGCTCCACCGGAGCTGGGCTCCCAAACTCAAAGAAGGGTGAGTATGTTGGAGCCTGAGCCCCAGCCTGAACCCAGACAACTACATGGCTATTTTTAGCCACACAGTCCAAGCCCTACAAACTCATGATGACCTGAGCTCTGAGAGTTGATGCTGTGGATTTTTTATTGCAAAATACAGGAACCCCAGGAAACTGGACTTGCTCTCTTCCCAATGGGCCCCTTTTAGGTCTCTCAAGCAAAACACTGGCATGAGGATCAAGTATGGCCTCCCCAGAGGCTCTACCCCTTTCCACTCATGAATCCAAATGACATTTGTGTTTCTTCTTCTCCTTATCCATGCCAAAGTCAACAGTAGGCATCACTGGGAATACCTGTTGTAGAGGTAACCGCAAGCAAAGGTAGCTGGGCCTAAAGGTCCCCTACCCTGCTCTCTAGTTTTGGCAGTGCCTGTGATGTATCCATGGCTTTCCATACACCACCTGAGGAGATGTGCAGTAAGAGGAGGCAACTGCACCCAGACTACTGAACTGAGCGGGGGAATCTGCACTCTGCTCACAGAGCTGGCCAACCTCCCCAGTAAGACACTTAATGAGAGGGTGAAGCAGGAGACACCAGTGCTTCATCTTGCCTTTCCTTCTCTCACCTTGGCTCGCTCCCTGAAGCCTGCAAAGGCAGCCACCAGCACCAGTACCTCACAGGAGAAGAAGCAGAACTGGAGGGAAAATCTCCCCAAAAGACAAATGCAGCCCTCAGAGATGGTGCCAGGAACTGGACGGACACATTGAGCTGGATTGTTACATCAGAATTATGAAATCAAAGTTTAAAATTTCCGTCAGAAAGGATCTGCAGCATGGCTGAACCCCAGTCTACTGGAGAGGCAGACACACAGAAGGGAAGTGTTGAGGGCAAGAGAGGCATTCTCCTACTGCCAGGGCTGGTGGTAACTCTAAGATGCAAACAGTTGACACACATACCCATTGTAACAGATCTATGGAGAACAGAATAATTCCAAAACCATTAAAACTGAATTACAGATACACTGCCTAAAGTCACTAAAAGACGATCAGTGATAAATACCTTGACAGACAAATTACTTTAGGAAGTAAAAATGATGGTATGAGGTACTGAATTAAAACAGTGGAGGCAGCAGAAAGAAGTAGTACACATATATTTTTTGTATAGAAGTTAGACAACTGTTCAGAACTAATACTGTAAGGCAACACTATTCTCCACTATCTCAAAAGAGGAATGGATAAGTTGGATTTATTAGTCTCCTTTTGTTCAGAAATATCATGGATCAGATATTAAGCTCCAATGATTTCTATGCCAGTTTACACCAAGGGAGGACCTGCACCAACATAGGCTCTTCTTTTAAAACCCTGAGAGAGGATACTGTGACTACGGAAAATGTTAACTCTGGACTCGGATTCTTTTTCTCTATATATTCCTCTCTCACTGATATACAATAAGGGGCTAGGATCTGGTGACGTTCAAAACACACTAAAAATTCCCTGTTTTTCTGAGATTTTTCTAGGAGAAATTTAAAGACTATGGACAAGAGGAAGAATTGATGAGAGGTGATCTTCTAGGAGGCTAGGAAGGTCTTTTTCACTGGCAGTCTGTTCTTTGTAATTAGAATATACATGTTGTATTGTAAGTGTTTGTAATGGGCCTAACCCATTGGCTAGGGACAACTGGAAAAAACTGGAAGGCAATAAATATTCCAAGTACACATTTACACATGGTAAATCTTTATGCATTATGAGAAAGCAGGAAATGTTAACAAAAGAAAGGAAGCATGTAAACTTTCATCAGAGGCTATTGAAATTCTCACAGCAACTCTAGGATCATTAATGGAAGGTTTTATGTTCTAGTAGGTAACACAGAGTTGTTTCCTGTCCTACTTATGTAACTAACAAACAGCCATGACAGTTCTGGAGCTCAGTGCTAAAGTACAATAAATAAAAGGTAAACATTTTAACAGAACTAAAGTGATATGATAAGTGATACGTAAATAATGACAGTATTTCAACAACATAGCATTTAAAATTCAGATTGAGGAAATACATGGTCAAATAAAGAAATTCACATGGCATCCTGACAATGTCTGATCCCTGTTTAACTTGGTGAATCCACTTCAATAGGTGGTGAAATAAATTAGGGTATTGTTTTCACTATTTTAATCATGAGTGTCTCAGGAGTATGACATATTTGGATTCCTCTTATGGCTGGTCGACATAGTGAACTAATGTACACCACCGGGAAGTGATTTCATAGCACCTTAATGTGTTATATATTATTTGGTTCATGGAGGACCTGCTGGTGCTCAGTAAGGAATTTTTAGTGTACATCAACGAAGTCCACATGGACCAGGTAGTGCTCAACCTGCTCATGCACTTTAGAAATCACAGCTCTAGTGAGCATTGCTAGTCCGTGTAGACAAGACCTTTGGTTATTTAGTGTGTTTCAAAGGTGGTCAAGTATGCCAGCAACAAGAGGAGGATCAGGAATGGTGTAGGTCCCTTACCGAATGGGGGAGGTATCCTTGTGGTGGATGACGCAGAAAAGGCTGAAGTACCCAATGCTTTTTTTACTTCAGTCTTTACAGGCAGGGTCAGCTCCCAGGCTGCTACACTCAGTAACACAGAAAGGAGAGAAAGACAGCGGCCCACGGTGATAGAAGGTCAGGCTAGGGACTACTTAAAGAAGTTAGATGTGCACAAGTCCATGATGCCGGATGAACTGCATCCGAGCGTGCTGAGGGAGTTGGCTGACATGATTGCAGAGCCGCTGGCCATTATCTTTGAAAACTCACAGTGAATGGGGGAGATCCCACAGGATAGGAACAGTCAGCATGGATTCACCAAGGGCAAATTGTGTCTGACCAACCTCATCGCCTTCTATGATGAGATGACTGGACTTGCGGATGCAGAAATAGCTGTTGACGTGATATACTTCGACTTTAGCAAGGCTTTTGATACGGTTTCCCACAGCATTCTCATCAGCAAGTTAAGGAAGTTTGGGTTGGATGAGTGGACCGTAAGGTGGATAGAAAACTAGCTAGATCAACATGCTCTGTGGATAGGAATCAATGGCCCAATATCTAGTTGGCAACCAGTAATGAATGGAGTGCCCCAGGGGTTGGTCCTGGGGCCCATTCTGTTCAACATCTTCATTAACGATCTTGATGATAGGCTAGATTGCATGCTCAGTAAGTTTGCAGATGACACCAAGCTGGGGTGAATGGTGGACACGCTGGAGGGCAGGGATAGGATTCAGGAAGACTTAAACAAATTGGAGCAATGGGCCAAAAGAAGTCACATGTGGTTCAACAAGTACAAGTGCAAAATCCTGCACTTAGGACAGAAAAACCCCATGCACTGTTACAGGCTGGGGACCAATCAGCTAAGCAGCAGTACTGTAAAAAAGGACATTAGGGTTATGATGGATGGGAAGCTGGATATGAGGCAACAGTGTGCTCTTGCTGCCATATAGGCTAATGGCATATTTGGCTGTATCAATAGGAGCGCTGCCAGCAGATCAAGGGATGTGATTATTTCCCTCTATTCGGCACTGGTAAGGCTAATTCTGGAATACTGTGTCCAGTTTTGGGCTCCCACTACAAAAAAGATGTGGACAAATTAGAAAGAGTACAGTGGAGGGCAAGAAAAATGATTAGGGGGCTGGGGCACATGACTTATGAGGAGAAACTGAAGGACCTAGGCTTATTTAGCCTGCAGAAGAGAAGACTGAGGGAGGATTTGATAGCAACCTTCAACTACTTGAAGGGGTGCTCCAGAAAGAAGGGAGCTAGGCTGTTCTCAGTAGTAACAGAGGACAGAACAAGGAGCAATGGCTTCAAGTTGAAGCTGGGGAAGTCGAGGTTGGATATTAGGAAAAACTTTCTCACTAGGAGAGTTGTGAAGCATTGGAAGGGGTTCCCTAGGGAGGTGGTGGAATCTCCATCTCTGGAGGTATTTAAGGTCTGGTTAGACAATACCCTGGCTGGGATGGTTTAGTGAGAGTGGTCCTGCTTTTAGCAGGGGGTTGGACTGGATGACCTCATGAGGTCCCTTTCAACCCTATGATTCTATGATATGATTCTCTGTGCTAACATTCTGCTATTAATAAAGCAAGATAAAAGGAAAGAGATAAATATCTACAATTTATTTTGAAGACAAAGTCCAATAATAAGAGAAAGATAGGATCTGCTATACCAAATCAGTCCATTTGTTTATTTTGTCTGCTATGCTATGGGTGTCCAATGCACATTACTTTAGAGGAAAGTACAAAGACAAAAAAGGAAACCACCATAAGGAAACAACCTGCCCAAAGCCAGTCAGTGGTTAGCTTATCCCCTGAAGTATAAGGGTTTATATCATGTGAAATATGTGTATTTTTATCCTATGGTATCTAACATAACTAACTATTTTCAGCATCCTTAAATTCCCACTTAATCCTGCTAAACGTTGGTCTCACTGATTATCCTGTAACAATGAGTTCCACAGATAAATTACATTGTGTGGAAATCTGTCCTGGTATCAATTTGAAATATATAGATCTGACCTATCAAATGTATGTAAATATTTATATTAAAAATAAATGTATGAGAATTGTATGTATGGTTTAATTTTCTTTTCTCCAGTACATGCTGCTTGTCTCTTTAGTTTTGCCAGAAACTCAACTGCCCCTTGGATCAGTCCCAATGATTCTAGCCAATGGCTTGCCTACTGATGATGCCTCCAGTTCTGCCCTTTGATTCTGCTCGAACCAATTGGCCAATCACTAGCTTGCACTATCTGTTCCTCAGTGTGTTACAGTTTAATCAGCCCACTAACAAATAGGATGGACTTTGCCCCACAACATGGGACCCCTCTCCAGAACAGCCCCAAAACAAGCTCTCTTAGGCAGTGTTGGCATCCTGCAGAAATGGCATACTCACGTTGCCATGCTATGTGACCAGAATGCAGCATTCCAGACCCAAGTACAAACCCAGGCAGCATCTTCTGTCCCCTTCAACTCACACAACCACTGTCTGTAAGCCCAAGCTGGCCCTATCCAATAAATTTGAAGTAGATCCTGCCATATTTTATAGGATCCTCAACCGGCGTCTCCAGTTCTTGTTGGGGCCACAGTCTTACTCCACGGAACAATCCCAAGTGGGCATCCTCAATCCTGAAGTGGGCATCCTCAATTTTGAAGGCTTCAGCCTCTTCTTGAACTCTGAGAGCTTTGGATGGATAGTGGAAGTCATTGTTTATGGCCCTAGTTGAGAACATACCACAGAAGCTGCTCTCCACACCGTCCAGCAGGATGTCAGGTTCATCACCAAAAATGCACCAGCCCCAAACTCAGAAAAACAACAGTGCTTCTCCAGATTAAAAATTTCATCTACAACAAGACATTATTTCATTACAGGAATCACCTTTGCATTCCCAAGGGTGCCTTCAGGTGCTACAGCTGTGGCATGACTCACCCATGGCAGTCCATTTTGGTCAATTTAAAACCTGGACCCTAATTGCTATGCACTTCTGGTGACCAACCTTGTGAAGTGATGTTAAAAACTGTGTTAGGTCAAATGGCTTCTGTGCCTGTATGGAGAAACCTTCAGGGAACACACCAAGAGTTCAGAGAACATCTACTTGCTCCTAAAAATATATATAAGTATTACGCCAATCAAAAGCAACAGTTAGCCCTGAACCTTGCAGTGGAGAATAAGGTTTGGCTTTCAACTCAAAAACTGAAAACAGCCCATTCTTCAGCCAAACTTGACTATAAGACTCAACTAATACCTAAATCTTTTCAACTTACTGAGTAAGTACACTGGACAATGGTTTTCAAGCTTCAACTCACAGAGTCCCTCAAGGTACACCCCCCTTTCATGTTTCTCTCCTTAAACCATTTGTTGATAACCCCTTCCCCAACTGAACAGACCCATCTCCACCCCCAGTAATTGTCTACAGGAAGGAGGAATGTGAAGTCCATCAGCTCCCCCACTCCTCATGCCTCAGACAATCTCCAAAATAAACACTAAGTCTAGTGTTACTTTTAAAGACTAACAAATATATTTATTGCATGAGTTTTCTCTCCCATGAAAGCTCATGTGATGAATTTGTTAGTCTTTAAAAATGCTACCAGACTTCTTGTTCTTTGCTGAACTAGACTAACATGGCTACCCCTCTGCATCTTGAAAGAATCTCTAATAGCTGATAAACTATAAGGGAAACAGAGCAGAACAGAGGTCCTGAGAATAAGAAGAAAATGTTCACTCTCCAGATCATTTTCAGGAATTTCAGCAAAGATACTCTGACAAGCCAAAACTGAGGTCCCTGGAAGGAGCCCTGGAGCAAAGAGGTACTGTCAGAAACTCAGCTGCCTCTGGGCTTGGTTGCCTAGAAACACCATAAACTTTACCAGGCCCAATTTACCCTCACTAAGGGACTGTACTCCACCCTTTCTCAACCCCTTGCCAGCCAATCCAGCCCTAGTTTTTGCCTACCTCTGAGATCCTGATTTCTAATTTATAGTTCTGATCACTGGCTTCTTGACTCACCACAATTACAGCTCTCCTGTTGTATTCTTTTCAGGTGCCTGGCTCCTCAAGTTTCCCATCATTGGCTTTGTCTACTGACCACATGTCCTTCTCTACCCTCCGATTATGCTTCGGCCACCAGGCAAGACTGCTGCTCTTTTCCCTTGGGTTGCTCCACCTACACCTCAGCTTCAAAAATGCAGTGAGTTCTGTGCAGGAGGGCCTTTCCAGCTATGCAGACCAGCAGTAAGCTCTTTGAGGTAGGAATCATTTTTCCTCTATATGTATACAGTGCCTAGTATATATGGAACACTATATTAATGCAAAGGAAAAACATCACCTGACAAATCTGGCTCATTTTGGCACCCCAACTTCAATATAATCCATTTCTACATAGTATCTTAGACACTGTAAGGGACTATGAGAGGTCAACAAGTCCAGTCACCAATGTTCCCTGTAAGCTGCACTGGCGCACTGCAGCGCAGCCCGCCGCAGCCGCCAGCACGCAGAAGGCTGCTGGCAGCGCACTGCTGGCAGCCAGAGTACCTCAATAGAGCTCCTGTGGAGCAGGGAGTTTTGAAAACTCCCACCCAGAGACGCTCTAACGGAGCATGCCCAGAAAATCTGGGCATGCTCCGTAGAGCTTCTCTGGCCCAGGAGTTAGGGCTGGCCCTGCTGCTCGAGTCCAGCCCCAAGGTAAGTTTGTGGGGGCTGCTGCCGGGAGCAGGGAGGAGTGGGAGCAGGGGGCGATGTCAGGAGCGGGGGGACTGCTGCCGGTAGCGGGGGGCTGTTGGGAGCGGGGGGAGGCGAGTGGGAGCGGGGGGATGCCGCCGAGAGCAGGGGGGAGCTGTGCAGCGGCCCCCATGGGGGGGAGGGGGGAGCGCAGTGAGCAACAGGTGTTGCTCAGCTGCCCTCTCCCCTTAGAGGGAACATTGCCAGTCACCTACACTCTTGGCAAGACCAAATGCCCTCTTAAACTATCTTTAACAGATGATTGTCTAAACTACTCTTAAACACTTCCAATGATAGAACCACAACTTGCCTAGGCAACTTATTCCAATGGTTTATCACCCTGAACGTTAGGAATTTTTTCCTAATGTCCAACCTAAACCTCCCTCGTTGCAATTTAAAACCATTGCTTCTTCTCGTATCATCAGCAGTTAAGGAGAACAGTTTTTCTCCCTCCTCCTTGTTACAACATCTTAGGCGCTTGAAAACTGCTTTCACGTCCCCTCTCAGTCTCCTCTTTTCTAGACTAAACAAACCGAGCTCTTTCAATCTTCCCTCATAAGTCAAGTGTTCCAGACCTCTAATCATTTCTGTTGCTATTATTTGGACTTTGTCCACATCCTTCCTGAAATGAGGCACCCAGAACTGGACACAATACTCCAGTTGAGGCCAAATCAGGAATACATGTGAGTTCTGGTTTCGGTAATGCTGCACAGTGCAGCCTGCCTTACAGAAGGAGGCAACATTCTGGTGACAGAAAGAGGGATTCAAAGGGGATTAAGCCTCTCCTGCAAACCTGTAAGAATGAATCACATGGATCTGTATTGACCTTGAACCTCCTTCCATGAGTCCCAAGTCTGACACCATCTATAGCTGAGCTACCTAATGACCGTGTGTTTGGACCCAGAATTAAAATGATGGCAGCTGAAGTTCTTGGTATCTATTTCACTGGAAGAGACAATCTGTAAAAGGCGATCAGTGGCAATGCTGTCTACTCTTTCCTTATCAACTTCATATAAATAAGCCTACCATCATTCAGTTTTGGGATCTGGATCTCAGAAGCAGTGCTTTAATTTACAGAGGCTCTCATCATTTAGATTATGACCAGGAGGCTTATAAACAACTCTCCAACACAACCTTCTACAGACCACTTTCCTCTGACTCCACTGAGGAATACCAAAAGGAATTACAACGCCTACTCAAGAAACTCCCTCAGACAGCACAAGAACGTATAGAGACAGAACCACCACCAGAACCACGGTCAGGGATGTTCTATCTACTACCCAAAATCCATAAAAAAAGGAAACCCTGGATGCCCCATCATCTCAGACATTGGCACTCTTACTGCCGGCCTATCTGGCTATGTGGACTCCCTCCTCAGACGTTATGTTATCAACATCCCCAGCTATCTTCAAGACACCACAGACTTCCTGAGGAAAATACAGTCCATTGGAGAACTTCCTGAAAACACCATTCTGGCCACTATGGATGTAGAAGCTCTTTACACCAACATCCCACACAAGGATGGATTACAAGCTATTAGAAGAACCATCCCAGATGATGACACAGCGCAGCTCGTGACTGAACTTTGCAACTTTGTACTCACCCACAACCACTTCAGATTTGAGGATCATTTATATCTCCAAATCAGTGGCACTGCTGTGGGTAACCGCATGTTCCCACAATACGTCAGCATCTTTATGGGTGACGTAGAACAACGTTTCCTCAAGTCTCATCCCAAGACACCTCTTCTCTACCTGTGCTACATTGATGATATCTTTATCATCTGGACACATGGCAGGGATGCTCTTGAAGATTTTCACAGAGATTTCAATAATTTCCACGACACCATCAAATTGAGCCTGGAACACTCCACACAGGAGATCCACTTTCTTGACACTACAGTACAAATCAGGGATAGACACATCACCACCACCCTGTACTGAAATCCTACTGATTGGTATAGTTACCTAGATCCTTCAAGCTTCCATCCTAAACACACCACACGATCCACTGTCTACAGCCAAGCCCTAAGATATAACCGCATCTGCTCTGATCCCTCAGACAGAGACAGACATCTTGAGGATCTCTATCAAGCATTCTTGAAACTACAGTACCCAGCTGGGGAAGTAAGAAAACAAATTGACAGAGCTAGATGGGTTCCCCGAAGTCATCTACTACAGGAGAGACCCAAGAAAGAAAGGAACAGAACACCACTAGTCACCACATACAATCCTCAAGTCAGACCTCTGCAAAAGATCATTAAGGACCTACAGCCTATTCTAAAAGATGATCCCTCTCTCTCTCAAGCATTAAGAGACAGACCACTCCTTGCTTATAGGCAGCCTCCTAATCTTAAACAGATACTCACCAGCAACTACAGATCTAACAACAGGAACATTGAAGCATGCACACACCCCTGCAACAAACCACGCTGCCAAGTCTGCCCACATATATGCACAACAGACACCATCATAGGTCCTAATCAAGCCTGCTACTCCATCAAAGGCTCATTTACCTGCTCATCTACTAACGTGGTCTATGCCATCATGTGCAAGAAATGCCCCAACACCTTATATATTGGACAACAAGGACGATCGCTCCGTAAGAGACTGAATGAGCAAAGAGCTGATATCAGAAATCAAAGAACAAGGAAACCAGTTGCTGAGCACTTCCATCTTCCTAATCACTCAATGATGGATTTGTTAACGACTGTCGTTAGAGATGTACCTGGGACATCAAGACTTCAGAGAGAAACAGCTGAACTCGAATTAATATGCAAGCTAAATTCTGTGAAAGCAGGACTTAATCAAGACTATGGGTTCTTTTCCCATTACAAAGGGTAATTTGACTTCAGGCTTCCCATGGTTTGAGCCTGTAAACTGCTCTGATTTGCTGTTACTTTATGACCTGATCCTATGTTTTACACCCCCTTGCATTTAGTTTCATTCCTTTCTGTAAGTTCACCCATCTTCGAAGCATCTGAGGAAGTGGGATCTTCTCCCACGAAAGCTCATGCAAAAAATAAATCTGTTAGTCTTAAAGTGCCACACAACTCCTTGTTGTTTTTTTTACTGGACTAGACTAACACGGCTATCCCTTTTGAAATTCTCATCATTTGGTCTTTGAGCTATACCACAGTTTCAAAAGACACACATCATTCAGCTATATACTAAGACCTTAACAACCCATCAGACACAAACTTAAGAAATTGGTCTTATGTGTCCTGAAGCTAAAATACTGAGAAAGTTATAAAATAGGCTGTCTAGAAAATAGACCAAAATATAAAGAAATCATTTTTATCTCTCTATATCCAGCTTATTCAAGAGACTATATTGTGACTACAATGGAATCTGGATTGGACGCAGCCGGTGGACATTGCTGGATCAGATGTATTGTGCTGATGCTCATCTCACAAGAATTCCCTTTATATGTTCTGTAGAAACGTCCCACTACTGTGGATTTTTTTTTTCCAATAAGGGAAGAGAAGAGACTGGACCACTAACGTTTTCCTTATTCTTAATATTTGTCTCTCCTCCACCACCACCCTTCCACCATCTTTTGCATTCCTGGACCTAACTGAACTCCTGAGACCAATGCTTTTTTAACTCAGAAGAAAATGATACTTCCGAAAGGTGGAAATCTCCAGTCTTTGTCAGACTGAAGACTGGTATAAATGCGTGAGTAAAAGGGAAGCTCTCAAGAGAAGAGTCTACAAAATACTCAACTATCTGACAAAATCTGAACGCATGATAGCAAATATATCCTCAATATACTTCAAAACAAACCCACTGACATTGACACCACATTCTTTGAACAACTGAAATGTTTATAAAAATCAGTCATTGCAATTTACGCTGTGTTACACAGTTACACTCTTGTAGTTCATATAGTTCCACTGTTTCCACACAATCATTTTCTTTATGGAGTCAGACATACTATTTTTGCTTTTTTATTGCCATCTCAGAAATAAATAAATAAGAATTTAATATAGCACCATACAAAATGGGAAACAAAAATAGCCACTCCCTTTAAGAAGAAAACAAAGATAGCTGGAAAAAAATCACTTTTTTAAAAACAAATAATGTGGTTGAGCAATGAAAGGGAAAAGGGTCAGATTTTCAAGGACATTCTATAAGAATTTACCTACTATTTGCAATAGTTTTTCAGTACTTAGCAAAGGAATAGTTCCTGACAATCTACAGTACATCTAAGAATAGCAAGTCATTGATGGAAACTGATGCTGATAATTAGGAACACTTTTAGAAGGTTGACCAGTTCTGAAAACAGAAAGTGGAATAGAAGCATAAATCTCATTAAATAAAACTATTTTAGGAGTAGAATTAGAGCTTGCACATGTCAGTTTGACATCAATCATGCGAAAACAGTTAGAAGCTGCTTTTAAGAGCTCTAAAGATGGAGCAAGCCTTGGGGAAAAAAGGAACACTTTGGGGTGAGGGCAGGGAAAAAAACAACGTTGAAAGGTGAGAAAAATAGATTAAATTATCTTGTTAGAATGATTTATGAAATTACCACTATAAAAGTTCGTTTTTAGATTTGTATCTTTTAAAACATTTAATAGAATTGTTCAATGAAAATTGCAGATTTTTTATCTAAAGTGCAGATTTTATATATATATTTATACCTATCTGCCTTTCCCCATAGTATACATTTCTACAGTTGTGCAAATATTGATATGATGATGAATGAAAATTGACTATGCGATAGATTAGTAATAAACAAACATAGAACTTGCCAGAGAAATCTAAATTAAGTTAAATGTTTTGAAATAAGATGCAAAAAAAAAAAAACACCACCCATTTTGCAGGTAACACTGGAAGGCACAGGACAAATATAAATTATATAAAGGAGGATTAGTTTCGTTCAGCAACACACCAGTAATCAGTTGGGCCTGCTTCAGCAAAGCACTTAAGCACATTTAAGTGACAGTAGTTTCAACATGAAGTAAGCATGAGATTAAATATAAGCAAGTATATACCTTGTTTACAGAGTATGAATAGAACTAAATACATGCTTAAGCATTTTGCCAATTCAAGGCCTTAACAAAATATAAAATAAGTTAAAGAAAGAAAAAAATATCTGCCAAAGCAAATAAAATTATTCATATTTATCATATCAGCCACATATAAGAACAGGAATTATTCTAAATTCTACTTTTTAAAAAGATCTTTATTGATTCCAGAGACACGGCCGTATTTAGAGACTATTTTTAATTATGGATTTTGAGACATTTGTACTCATCTTCAACACATCTGAGCATTCCTGTGAGTGATTTCTTCATATTATATTAATTTATTTTCTTAATGTGTTGTGTTTGTTAGAATAATATTTTAAATGATTTTATATTTTGTGTGTATCATAAAAATTTGCCATATGTGATATATGGACCACACACAACAAAGCAATTAGTATCTTCTTCTTTCTTTTCCTAGCAACATACCAAAATGAAAATACAACGTGTACAAATTAGAAAGAAGGTTCAAGACTGTTTTACAAAAAAGTGTAATTTTCTCAGAACTATTGCTATATAAACTTATGAATTATTCAAGATAATTTTGATGTACTCTCTTTTATACTCATTAGAATAGGATTAGCTCTTAGAATACACTGATTCATGTAGTGTTCCATACTATGATAATTTAAAAAGAAACTTAACATTTCTGTGTCAATTTAAAGTTAGCACGCCAAATTTCAAACTCAAGCATTGATTTAAAGGGAGCATAAGCTGCTTGCACTCAGTCTGAATATGCTCCAATGAATCATCTACCATTTAAAGTCTGATCCAAACATTGGGATTAAAACCAGAGTTAATAAATTGTGTGTGGTAATACAACCAAACTGGGCCTAACAAAATGCATATTCAGTGGTCCTGACTCCGCTGTCTTCCACCTTGTGTATTCATTTAAACCAGTACAAAGCAATTGTAAAACATTCTGATTTAGCAGTCTTTTACATGCCGTCTCCGCACGTGTGAGGGCCCAATGTGAGTCCTCCAACTAACTTCCATGGCCTTTGGATCAGGCGGCAAGGGCCGGACTTTCAAAAGAGCTCAGCACCCACCAATTCCCACCGTCAATTTGTAACGCCTATGTCCAGATTTTCAAAGGGCTCAGCAAATAACTTACTGATGTTGAAAATCTAGCCACTTATAATGGGGTCTGGTAAAAACTGGGCCTTGGATGTGAGTGCTGCGCTCTTTGAAAATCTGGACACAAATGATTACAGAATGAGCAAGGCAGTTGAGAATTAGGCACAATAGCTTTGGTTATTTTTGCTCTGGTTCTAACGCTTACACATCTCCTGAGCACCTGCAATCCCTCTCCAGGATAAATACAAGGCCATTGTCCAAAATTCATGGGAGTTTGGCAACATCTGTAAGTGGGTATGCAAAAATGACCTATAAGGCTGTGTTCAGAAACCATTTACAGCAGATGATAAAGATCACATTGTTTGCAATGCAAAACAGCAAAAGCAAAGCCATCTCTGACTACTTTAAGAACCCTCCTCTAATCCGGATTTTTTCGTTCCTTGTTAATAATTTCTCCCTTCCTTTTGCAAACCAAAACACAAATTGCAGCACAAGCCCCAAAAGCGAGTGATAACACATTCTCCTCTGAGGCTTTGATGCTGCTGTACACTGACATCTATGGAGAGAATATGAGCAAAGCACCACAAAATTAATAACCTCCTCTAACGCTGTTTCTGGGAGACTAAAAGTGTCAACTCCGTAGCATGCCCAATCCCTGTTCACATAATGCATGGCACCCTATGGGCATTCATACTCAGAGCTCTGTCACCGGATCTAGGATAAACCAAAGTTTTCAAAGGTTAGATATGTGATCTAAACATTGACTTTAGACAGAGACTGGAAAAAAAGGTGTCAGCTAGGAAACAAGAAGTTTTTGTTGTGCGTTTTTTGGGAAGAAAAACAGTCAAATAGTATTTAAGAGTTTCCGAAACAAATTTGTCTATTCAAGCTTTTCGTCCCTCCTAGTTTTATCATTAACTTTTTTAAAACTGAAATTGAATTTTTAATATAATATAGACTGAAGATTGTGCAGAAAATACAAATATGAAGTTACGTCTTTTACACATGCAGTTTACAATATGTGAGCCTCAAACTAGTGTTTACAGAAAGTTTTTTATTTTTTTTTAGCAGCTGGATCAAAAGTACATCGTCTAATTTAAAAAGCATAGACTAGATTGGAACTCCCTTGGAGGTTTAATAATTAACAAATAACAAGTATGACATCTTCTTTTAATCTGTTTTCTTGTTAAAAATAAACAAGGACATTGAGGCAAAAATGCTTACAGAAAACTAATTTTTCAGCTAGAATAATAAACTCTTAACATTAGAAGATCTGATTAACTCCATCTTTAACCAAATGCTATTGTATCTTTCTCCTTAAAAGGTGGTTTAAGTCCTCACTTAGTAATATGTATTCTCAAATTAGCTTGTGTTATGATGTTGTGGAATACTACATAAGGATACAGAGAGAGGATAAGTAGTGAGAGCCTTTTAAATAAGCCACAGTGACTATGGATTACAAAGGTTCCACACATACAAGTCTCCTGTATAAAGAAATTATGATTATACCATTCAATTATACCATTACTGATTTACATAGGCACTTTATGGGCAAAACCAAAAGCATACACAGTATTTCACAGGAGCTAAAACATCCCTCTGTGCGGTTTCAGAATCAGCAAAGCAATCTCATAATCCATTAAAACCAGGGAAGTAAAGATTTTTCATGAAAGGATAGCTTTAGTCTAAATGTTAATTCTCTCCAATTTGAGCAATTAGAAAAATAAAGTTGTTTTTCACTGCAGTACCTGATCTTCTAATGAAACTTGATTGTGCCCTCTTCTAGACAAGCTTGTGAACATTTGATCTAACACTCTCACTTTTGGTTCTACTAGGTAAATCCCTTTCTTGGGGTCACACTGAGTGACAAAGCTCAATCAACCATCAGCTCAAGCCTGTGTCAGAGTCATATTGGCAGATCAACTGGAAGAAAGACACTGGTGACCTCCGAATGGCACCAGTCAGCTCTTTTACCATACATATATCAAAAGAAGGGACTAGAGGTCACACTGGAGGATTCTGATCCAAAAGCCACTTGAATCAATAGAAAGATTACCACTGATTTCGGGGAGCCCTGGATCAAGACTTGGATGAATTTGCAGACTCAGACTTTCTATTGAAAAGCAGCTGTGTTTCTTAAGAGATGGAGACAAGAAAGCCCATGCAGTATTGCAACCCAGATGTAATTCAGAGAAGTTGTATTCAAATTAAGAGAAGTCAAAATGCATTTCTAGCTGACTACACTTGCAACAATGAAACAAAGTAGAAGGGAGCCCTCAAGGATTAATTTGTCTTCATAATTTACATCAGAAATGACATGCAACCCCTACAAATAATCATTTATTTTTCTTTTATGTCATAGTTTGCACAAACAGCGAAGACTAAAAACACCTGCAGGCCCTACTAAACTATCAGACTCAGTCTAGAATATTTTGATATTCTTGAAGTCCTAATTAAATCAATAAAATAGCTCAGTGTTATGCACTTAAATCTCTATGGCAGGGAACTAGCAAGTGGATGGACTTTATACACCTCCTGTAAAACACACAACGTCTGCCCGCACTGTAAGTTTTCTTAAATTAATAAGTTGAAATACAGGTACTAGTTAATATTTTTTGACACACTTTGCCCTGGACCTAAGGCAGAAGGTGGAGTTCTGACATTAATGACTATAAAACCAATGACACCTGGAAATAAACCTCTACAAGGAACCATGCCATTTCCCAAAAGCTGTTTCCCAGAACTGAACACCAGGAGCATTGTGATAAGTGGGTTGATGCTGCTAAAATGTGAGCCCGCAGGGGCCATTCAACAGTGTGAACTTTTTGCTGGGCAGCTGGACCTGGGAGCAAAACTCTGCCTACAAAAAAAAAAAAACAAAAAAGAGCCAGCAGGTTGACAAATTGAAGGAGCAGCCTGCAAGCCCGATGTGCTGAAGAAACAATAGGTGACCAGCCTGTCCTGGGAAAGCGGTGGAGCTAGAGGACGGGAGCAGTATTTTCCTCAGGACTTGAAATTGGGGGGGGTGTAGGGGAAGATTTAGGGGGAGTATAGGAGACGCTCACTCATTTGCTATAACACCCTTACTAGCTGACAACTGGGGGGAGTTGGGAAATTCGGGGGGTGCAGGAAGAGGTTGGGGAGGTTTGGAGGTGCTCACTAATTTGGCATAACACAGTTACTAGCTGACAATGGGGGGTGTTAGGAAATTCAGAGGGGGTTAAGGGGTGGTGTAAGAGGGTACTGGGAGTGCTCGCTAATTTGGTATAACCCTGTTACTAGCTGACAACTGGGGAGCTGTTGGGAAATTCAGGGAGGTGTAGGGGGTATTGGGGGTGCTGGCTAATTTGGTGTAACCCTGTTACTAGCTGACAGCTGGGGAGGTGTTGGGAAATTCAGGGAGGTGTAGGGGGTATTGGGGGTGCTCACTAATTTGGTCTAACCCTGTTACTAGCTAACAAGTGGGGGGCCGTTAGGAAATGGAGAGAGTGTAGGGGGAGGTTTGGGGATGTGTAGAGGAAGGTTTAGGGGATGCTCACTCATTTGGTGTAACCCTGTTCCTAGCTGACAACTGGGGGTGTTGGGGATTCAGAGGGTGCAGGGAGAGTTTGGGGGTGCTCACTGATTTGATATAACACTGTTACCAGCTGAGAACTGGTGGGGGTGTTGGGAAATTCAGGGGAGTGTAGGGGGTATTGGAGGTGCTCACTAATTTGGTCTAACCCTGTTACTAGCTAACAACTGGGGGGCTGTTAGGAAATTCAGGCAGTGTGGGGAGAGGTTTGGGGGTGCCCACCCCTTTGGTGTAAGACTGTTGCTAGCTGACGACTGA
>ML682008.1:11040898-11199949 GCA_007922195.1 Podocnemis expansa
GCTGTCAGCTAGTGTTATAGCAATTTAACCAGCACCCCAATACCCCCCTGCACCCCCTCAATCTCCCAACACCCCCAGGTGTCAGCTAGTGTTATAGCAATTTAGTGAGCACCCCAATATACCCTGCATCCCCTTAATTTCCCAGTACCCCCCAGCTGTCAGCTACTAACAGTTATACTAATTTAGTGAGCACCTCAATACCCCCTACACCCTCTGAAATTCCCAACACCCCCCAGGTGTCAGCTAGTGCTATAGCAATTTAACCAGCACCCCAATACCCCCACTCCCTGCACCCCTCAATTTCCCAATATCCCCAGTTGTCAGGTAGTAACAGTGTTACACCAAATCAGTGAGCATCCCATGCCTCCTACACACCCTCTGAATTTCCCAACACCCTCCAGTTGTCAGCTAGTAATAGTGTTACACCAATTTAGTGAGCACCCCCAAACCTCCCCCTACACAACCCCCTGAATTTCCCAGTACCCCACAGTTGTCAGCTAGTGCTATACCAATTTAATGAGCACCCCAATATGCCCTGGACCCCCCTGAATTTCCCAATGCCCCCCAGTTGTCAGCTGATAATAGTGTTATACCAATTTAGTGAGCACCCCAATACCCCACACCCCCTAAATTTCCCAACACCCCCCACTTGTCAGCTAGTAAGAGTGTTAGACCAACTTAGTGAGCACCCCCTTGCACCCCCCTGAATTTTCCAACACCCCCCACTGTCAGCTAGTAACAGTGTTATCCCAATTTCATGAACACACCCAATATACCCCCTACACCCCCCCATTTCAAGTCCTGGGGAGAACACTGGGTTGGCCCCTGCGTGCTGTCCCCTGGAAAGAAGAGTTTGGGATCTGCAGAAACAAGGAGTTTCTTAGGAGCAGAGCATTTATGGTGATGAGGACACATGGTTTTAAAACAAGCAAACAAGGACTCCTGTGGCACTTAAGACTAACAAATTTATTTTTTGCATGAGCTCCCATGGCAGAAAATCCCACTTTGTCTGAGCATCTGACGATTTTCTCCCATAAAAGCACATGCAAAAAATAAGTTTGTTAGTCTTTAAGGGCCACAGGACACCTTGTTTGTGTTTTACTGAACTAGACCAGCATTTCCCAAGCAGTGTGCCATGGCCTACTGGTGTGCGGTGAGGCCCAAGCAGGTGTGCCATGGAATTTTTTTTGAAAAACTTCCCAGAGTGCTGGATTGACTCATGAATATTCATGAGATCATTTGGAGACTATAAAGCGGTGTGCCTCAAAATAATTAAAGGTATCAAGGTGTGCCACGGCTGGGACCACTGAACTAGACTAACACGGCTACCCCTTTGAGTTTTGGTTTTAAGTTCCAGTGGGGCAGCCGTGTTAGTCTAGTTCAGCCAACAAACAAGAAGTCCTGTGGCACTTTGAAGACCAACAAATTTATTTATTGCATGAGCTCTCCTGGGAGAAAGCTCATGCAATAAATAAATGTGTTAGTCTTTAAGTGCCAGAAGACTCCTTATTTGTTCTGGTTCTAGGGTATCTTTCAGCCTTGACCCCGTCACTGAAAAGAAAGAGGGAGCCTGGCCATGGGAAAGGACTCAGTGCAACAGGGATGGCAGGGGGAAAAGAGCAGCTGAACATGAAGCAGGGGATACAGGCATAATGCATAAAACAGCACATTTTTAATAGAAGAAGGGTTGGCAGAAGGACTGCAGCAGCATCAGGAGATGGGAGCAGACTTGCCAGGGGTTTAATGCATCTCCCCACCCTGCAGCTGGAGCCCAACCAATGCCCAGATGCAGCCACCGTAAGCATGATGGAAATGGGAAGGATAGCATACCTGCCAGCACTTTTGAAATGCAAAAATGAGACAGTACAGGGGGGTCCCTTTTGGATTCATTTCACTGCCCAAGAAGGAACAAGTAGAATGGAACATATCTTGCAGCTGTCCTACATCTTTTCCTCCCCTCATCAGCCTACTCTCCTGGCCCACCTCCATGCATCTGATGTACATGCTACATACTAGACCCAAGGGAGGTCATCACCATCTGCTGCACCTGGCTGCACTGCCAGCTCTCCACCAAATGGAAGCAAACCCGCTACTAGCAAAATTTTGTCAGAATTTTGCATTTTATTCAGTCCTCTTGACTAGCAGAGGGAACTTTTACTATTGTTTTTGACAAGCCTGGATTAGACCATGAAAACTCTCACTTCCATAGAGAGGCCTCATAAAGACAAGGTAAAACTGGTAGCCAAAAGAGATGACAATTTGCAACCGCACTCCAACTGGCTTGTTATTCTGGCCCACTGCCTTGGAAACTGAACCTCTTGATGGTCTCAAATGAGACCCAAGTTGGCTCTATATCTTCCCTTTAAAATCTATGTATTTATTTTACATTCGCGAGTCTCCATGAATTTCAATATTATGAAAGTGATGGGCTAATAATATCTTTTGGTACAGCCAAGCACAATGGAAGCAAATCGTCTGCAAGCGCTCTCACAAACCTCTGCCAGTATAACACATTCTGAGTCTTGGTATGACATACTCACTTTTTCCTGGAGGGAGATTGCCAGTGATGCCAAACTGTGCCAAATTATCCAATGTGATTTTATGTAGTGAACACTGAATGATTTAGGCCCCTTCTGTGACCCATTCTCCAAACATATTCACACTCTTCACCTCAATGGTCACAGTTATACAGTTTTGTGCAAGACTGAATTGACCATTTTTAGGGAAGTCAACAAGTTCATTTTGGGGATGTTGCCAAATACAACAGACTTTTTTTTTTATGTATTTAAAAAAGAGGATCTTTGTGGATCATTTGCTTTCACCATTGCAGGAAAAGTAGAGCCCAGCTGCTTCTGCTGGGATGCTGGTATAGTTGCCAACACTAAATTTCTTTTTTTTTTTTTTAAGAGACAATTTTCCAAATAGGCTTTGCTAGCTAATCTACCAAAACTGGGGATTGGGGTTTGATCTAAATCCTATTGAAGTCAGGGGGAATACTTCTGCTGATTTTCGTGAGACGTTGATAGGGCCCATTCTCATGATTTTTTAGATCATTTTCTCTCTCTTGTTGCCATTTACTTAAAATTCACAGTGGCCAACAATATTAATGCAGGTTCTCAAAATAGCCCATCACATCCTTTTCTTCTTACACTCACAGAGATAGCTAACACCTGCCGGGGAAGTGAAATAAAATAAAAGAACACAAGCAAATTATATGCACTAACCTGGAAGTTCAGTATCTCTTCTTGCTTATTACCTTCCTACAGTTCTTTATCCCTTTTCTCTCCTATGCCCACCCCATCTTACCCATCTCCATCTCGCTGCTCTTCTTTTATTTCTTATTCCTTTTTCTTGTCTTTTTGCCTCTACTGTCTTTGAAGAACAGTGTCTCCTTCCTTCCTGTCCTCTGTTCCATACATATTTCTTCTGCTTTCTCATAGTTCAATAACCATGTCCTATCAAAACTTCTGATTTTTAGCTGCTTTCTCACAAGTTCCTGAATGGGAGTATGACTTTCTCAAGAGAACAAGAAGACTCTACCCACAAACCTCTCCAGGCTCTTCGTCTCAACTAGGTTGATTCAGTACATGGCTGGAGTAACCTAACTGAGACTCTAATAAGAGTTTGGCCATAAAGCATCTTACCTTGCCATACATCACAGATTCTGAGGTCTGGTGGGATGTTGGAAATAGAAGTGCTTTACTGAGAGCTGCATCTCTGAGGTTAGGAAGAGCCGCGCCAATGGACTCAACCACTTTTCACTGTTCCAAGTTAGAAATGTCTTATTCCATGCAATCTGCATTTAGAAAAGTGAGAGTGTTGAATCTGCCATGTGATATTTTAGCAACCAGTGCACTGACTCCTTGATTGGTGTAGACAATTACATTCCCATGGTTTATTTTGTAAGATCATGAGTTTGCCCCAATATCTTTGGTCAATATGTCCCATTCACCCCTCTACTATTTATTAATAGTAGAGAGGTTGATTGTTGTTACTTCATTTTATATAGAAAAAGTGACAAAGATCAACCTCTGCTTCGCAAAATAAAAACAAAAGCTGTGATAAATAATTTACATTTTTATAGGGCCTTTGATCAAAGGCTTCTCATGCATTTTGCAACATAAGTAATAAAACTACACAAAACCCATGCATCATATGATAGAAGGTAAAGGATGCCTAGCATAAATTTTCACCCACCAAAGTGGTAGAATATGGCATCTTTTTAACAATAGAAAGAGCATAGAACAATTTGAGAGGGCAATTATTGAAGAATATTGTATCTAATGAAAATGCAAAAGGAATTTAAGTAGGTGGAATGTAATTACCTTGGAAGGAGTGATTCAGCTCAATAGCGCCTAACGGGGAGATCACAACATAGCATGGCTGCAGTCCATACTGACTTGTGAAAGCTGAAATGAAAGGCATATAAACAGCAGTTTCTTTATTAGTCTGGCCATGGTATGTGATTTTGTAAGACGAAATAAAGACTGCATATGTTGAACACTATTGACCTATAAAGAAACAGTCACCATTAGAACATGTTCTATCCAGATAAGCGGTTTTATGGCACAATGTAGGAGAACTACCTCACCATTTTGGTCATGTAGATGATTCTGATGTTGACCTTCTCTCCACATTCTTTACAGCTAGCACCAAGAGAAAGAAACTAACTAGATTTTTACATACGCAGATGAAAACCACAGAAATATTCTCACTATAGTATCCAAGTAACTTCCAGCAGTGAATTAAACAACATGACTACACATCTGTCTTGCATTGTCTGGAACTAGTAATGTCAAAGGTCCATTCATTCATTGTTCTACAACACTCAAATCAAAATGGAGGCATGAAGTTGTAAAACTTTCTGCTTCATCACAGCTGATAAAGACTTTAGGATGGAGAAATGGAAGGTTAAAAATGAAAAAATCTTTTCCCTGGATAATTCTGTCTAAAACTCACCAGTGGAAACACACTACATTTTTCTATGCATATATTCCACCTGTGATCACTGCACAAGCGCATGTGCTTCAGTTGCTCTTCTTCTTTAAAGGTTTCACTGAACATAAATCACTGATGGATAAGGAAGAATGGTGTGTTTGATACAGATAAATGATTTCATAAGAAACCATTTTTGTACCTGATACAATGGCAAAATTGCTCATGAACATTTCATCCTTGAAAAAGTATTACCACATTATTAGTAGCAGTTTTACCCCTGGGCTTTAACATGAGCTGTAGCTCAGGCATGTTATTAAGCTCAAGACACCAGGGATGTTTTTTAACTGCACACCAGTCGATGGGCTAGGTATTGGGATACAAGGAACTCAGTAAATAATTCCATTGTAACTGCAGAGCAAAGCCATATCGAGTCACTCAGAATATACGTTCCATTCTACCCATTCTTGCCTCAGCAATGCAACTGAAAAAATATGAAAAACTGAGCTGGACCTCTTCCCCACATTCCAGAACACAAACTGGGGACCATTAAAGCCGTTCTATTCCAGGTAGACAAGATCTTCTCCAGCTACCTTGGCTTACAGAGTCAAATCATCATCCCATTTGCTGAAGCCAATGTGAATTCTGTCACTCTTAAACAGTGGTTCTCAATCACATTACTCGGTCGCCACACAGTGGCAAGTGTGTCACAGAGACCTGGGGAGATGGCTGGATTTGGCCTGGAGAGGGTGGATTGGTGTGTCTCCCAGGGTGGCATATTGTGACCAAGTGTGTCACGATCCACAAAAGGTTGAGAACCCCTTGTCTAAAAGGAGTTTAATATTCACTTCTTTCTGTAAAGTTCAATAAAAGCTGGGGCATCTGCTATATGCACATCAGAAGTAGTTAGCAGCTAGTCAAATTTGGCTTACCTTTCCAAATCAAGTACTTTGTTTATGAATTCTCCTTATGCTCTGTCCCTATTAATGCAGGAACTGCCTTAGTTACTTACCAAAAAGAACTGGGGCATCTTTGCCATGCCAAATAGCCCTTCCGGATGAATTCTCTTTTTGTGCACAGTAGTTGTCATAGCCATACAGCAATGCAATCTTTCCTTGCCAGTTACATGAACTTTGATCTTAAGTGGGGCACAAGTCTTTTCTAAACAAAGTCTAAAAGTGAAACTGTCAGCGAATTCCATGCCTAAATTATTACGAGATTTTAATTTTTCTGTGGTGGGAACAATGGGTATTGTTTTCCAGTGGAGTAGTATAAAATGCACTTTGCTTTCTGGCAGATCTAGAACTCACCATTTCATCTTAAAATATAATATTTACCATCACATCTCCTCCTTTCTCCCTTACATTGTATTTCCATTGAATCATTTTAAATGAACGTTTTCTTGTTGCTCATTAACATTAATGAATTATTTATATAAAGAATGTATTGATGAAGTCTCCCTTTTGACAACAGTTTGGAACCTGGCACCTCTTCCTAATTTGACAAACTTAATATTACAAAATTGGTCAGTGCAGAGCTCACTCTAATAAATTTGTCATTGATTTTGTGGCCATTTAAAAAAAAACACTAAAAATGCCTTCAAGTAGAAAAAAAAAATCAGCAAGATTCTACTATACGAGTTAATAATGCAAATATTAGGTATTACAATTTTAATGTGCAGGAGATGTTCATGCTTCTAATGGTGTTCTGAATGCGCCTTTTTTCTACTACACACTCTTCAGTATTCAAATCTATTAAAAGCAAACTCAGTTTAGTTTAAAAATCAGACTGGTGGTACAGTATGTGAGTCTAACCTTAAAACTTATTTTAAACACACTATTTATCATATCTGAAGACAGACACACAGTTCTTAAAAATGAGGTCTGAGTTCTCTGTAGTTTTAAAATTCCAAAGGGGCAGCCATGTTACTTTAGTTCAATAAAGCAAGCAAGGAGTCCTATGGCATGTTAAGACTAACAAAATTTTATTGCATGAGCTTTCATTGGAAGAAATCCCACTTCATCAGAGGCTTTCTTCAAAATTTGGTCTTGGAGATTAGATAGAGGCATAAGAACAGACTCTTCTTTGTATTTGATCCACTGCATTGATGGTTCCTGTTAATATTGCATAATGAGTGTATTTCAATATACTAGGGTTGCCACCAGTAATTTAAAATCTCTTGATCCATTTTTTTATTTTGAAAATTTGATTTTTGTTGTAATTTGAACAATCGTGTTTTAAGGAAACGTGCCTGGCCAAATATTGATGTCCAATAATGTTGTTTCCTACTGTGCATTTGTAATTTAGGATTTCTGAATACAAATGCTAGATTTTTACATGTGTAATACCTGCCTGCTGAGGAGTCCAAGGGTTTTATTAACTTTCAAATATTTATCCTCGGTAGCCCTTATCTGAAGAATTTCTTAAATGTCAGTGGCCACAAAAGAAAACCTTAGACATTTTACAACCTAAATTATCTCTCCACTTCACTACTAGAATAACCTCAAGGACCTGAACACACATGGCTAACAGACTAAGACAATTTTGATTGTTTACCTTTTCAAAGAAGATAGAATTCAAATCTGTAATAGATGTTCCTTCTGTTCCATCTAAGGATTGTTAAACCTGCATAATACCAGGAATCATAGTCAACTAATACACATTCTTCAGTTTCTAAGAATTCGTCTAAACATCAGTGTGTTTAAAGTATACATAAAATGCATGATGTATGACAAAGATGAATTCAAATGTCAGTGAAATGGTGCATGAGGACTCAACACTTTTCTTAAATGTATACACAATACTGGTTTGTGCAGGCAGTGTACATTACCATAACGCATTTTATTTATATAGCATCTATCAGGAAAAGCATGCAAATGACAACTAAAGTTTAAAAAAACAGATTAAAGTCCATCACAAATCTAAAAAATGACTAAAATTGTAATAAAAACTTGAGAATAAGGAGAAAAAGCTAAAAGACTCATTGAAATAGGAATGAGTCTGGGGCATTTCTCAACTCAGAAGAGAGGGCGTTCCAAGGGGTCAGGAGTCACAGCAGCAAAGACATAGGCAGCACACATTCTGGCTTGACACACTGCCGCCCAGAACTAAAAACCCCCACGCTCTCTGACCTATGGGGTGAGAAGAGACATACATAGGGTGTCAGAAGCTTAGTAACTTATATGAGGGCCTTCAAATGTTAAAATTAGAACCTTCAACTCTATTTGCATATCAACAAACACCCAGCGCAGGGAGCAAAGCTGCAGGTAGGAAGTAACTCTTTGCTCATGCATAATAATTGAGCTGCTGCATTTTGGACGAACAATAAGCTCTTTAAGGGAGGACCTTGTCTTTTCATATGTGGTTGCAGAGCACTCAGAAAAGTGGGGTCCTGATCCTGAATGGGTTTTCTAGGAGCCACCGTAATACAAATAATAACAACAAATTATCTTTCAGTCAGGCCAGTGTAAAATGCATAGAAGTACTGCTCTGTTCTAGTGACAGGCTAGAACTATTCCCCTCAAAGATAGGCCTGTAAAAGAACACACTTTCCCATCAGTGCAGTCAACTTCTGGCCAGATAGTACACTTAGACTGGGGCCAAATAGGCTGGCATACAGAGGTACAGCAGAAAGACCCATTTCTAGGTTCTGGTCCGGGTATAGACAGGTGACTAGCACAAAAGTAACAAGAATGCAGCCCAATAGCCTCTTTTTTGTTTGCTGGTGTGCCAGCATAGGAAGGACTAGGGAGTGGGGGAGGAGACATGCAGTGTGTGTAGGTTTGCATGCTTATGTAATGGCAAAGCAACCAGTAACAGGGAAGAAAGATGGTAGGAAAGCAATGCAGGAACAGGAGATGTGGAGGAGTCAAAAGTGACCAAACATCAGGAGACATGAATAGGGAGAATAAACAGTGGTACCTTATTTGCAAGTCTCACTTTTCACTGTCTCTTTCCAAGCATTCTTCACGTATTTAGATGCTGCATGTAACGAAACGTGTCATTCATAAATTGTCAAATTACTAGATTATTATAATAATCCCTGTCCAAGAAATATGGAAAGGGGGCCCTATGCGCAATGAAACCTGGGAGGATGGCAAAGGATGTATGTTTTAGTGAGCAAGTGAAGAATAGGCTAGACTTTTACTTTGATTCTGACCCCAAAAATGATTTCATGAACCAACAAAATTAGATTGACTAAAAAATTGGTATTGCAAATTAGATTTAAAATCTCATTTTGCAATATGAGTGAACCAGAACATGAGAACAAGTTTTGTTCAACATTGTTATTAAAGATCTGGAGCATAGAGTGAATTGCACCTTCAGCAACTTTGTTGATGATGATAAGCTGGGGGAGTGGTAGCTATGCTGGAGGGCAAAGATAGGATAAAGAATGACCTAGCCAAATTGGAAGATTGGACCAAAACAAATCTGATGAGGCTCAGCAAGGATAAGGGCAGAATCCAGCACTTAGGACAGAAAAATCCCATGCACTGCCACAGAGTATTGACTGACTGACTAACCCACAGTTGTACGTGAAAGGACCTGGGGGATACAGTGGACAAGAAGCTGGATATGAGTCAGCAGAGTGCCCTTACTGTGCAGAAGGCTAACGCCATTAGCGGGAGCATTGTCAGCAGATCAAGGGACGTTATTCAGCACTAGTAAGGCGACATTTGGAGTATTGTGTGCAGTACTGGGTCCCATTACCAGAAAGATGTGGAACAATTGGAGAGTCCAAAGGGGGGCAACACCAACAGTTAGGGGGCTGGAGCACATGACTAAGGAAGAGAGGCTGATGGAATTAGGCTTGTTTAGTTGCAGAAGAGAAGAGTGAAGGGGGATTTGACAGCAGCCTTTCAACTACCTGAAGGTGGGGCTCTAGGGAAGATAAGCCAAGCTGTTCTCAGTGGAGTCAGATGACAGAAAAAGGAGCAATGGGTTCAAGCTGTAGAGGGGAAGGATAGGTTAGATATCAGGAAAACCTTTTTCATTAGGAAGGCTGTGAAACCTTGGAATGGGTTACCTAGGGAGGTGGTGAAATCTCCATCCTTACAGGTTTTCAAGGCTTACCTTGTCAAGGCCCTGGTTGGGATGGTTTAGTTAAGGTTGATCCAGCTTTGAGGAGGTGGTTAGACTAGATGATGCCTGAGATACCTTCTATCCATAATGTTCTCTGATTCTATACTATTCAAGCGACAGACAGTTCACCACCCCTCTTGGTAAATAGTTCCAACGTTTGATTACCATCACTGTTAAACTATTGCAACTTATTTCTAGTTTCAGTTTAGCTCAGGTCTGCTTTCAACTATTGTTATGCCATTAGCTGCTAGCTTTAAAAGTATTATAATATCAGATGCATTCTTCCTGTGTAAGTAATTATACCGTGGTGAAACCAACTCTTACCTTTCTTTTCAATAAGCTGACAGACTGAGATTCTCAATTCTCTCAGCCAGATACACTTTCCAGTCCTGGGATCTGCCATATACATGAGTGGTTTCATCAGCTCAAGAGTGCTCCCAAAGAATGAATTGTGCTTCAATGAGATATATTCCTGCTTTGTTACAGAAAAACAAACAAGGATTCCTGTGGCACTTAAAGACTAACAAAATTATTTATTGTATGAGCTTTAGTGGGAGAAAAAAAACCACTTCACCACACACTTTGATGATGGGGGGGGGACCTAAAGAATGGGAGGAAATAAATGCAGGAAAGTGTAAGTCATGGGATCAGGTTACACTGTAACAGCTAATCAAAGCCATTGTTAAGATTCAAACACTGGGAAACAGCATATAGAGAAAGATGACATCAAATCACCTCTTGTAATGAGAAAAAAATGCAGAGTCCCTATTAAGCCCTGAAGTAATGCAGTCAAATTTGCAAATAAATTCAATCTCTGTGGCTTCTCTTTGAAGCTGACCTGATCCCATGGCATACACTTCCCTGCATTTATTTCCTTCCATTCCTTAAGTTCCCCCATCTTCAAAGCAGCTGATGAAGTGGCATTTTCTTCCACAAAAGCTCATGCAATAAATAAATTTGTTAGTCTTTGAGTGCCACGCAGCTCCTTGTTTGTTTTACTAAGACAGCTGCCCCTGTGGATCTTTGGGTATAGAACGGATTGCTATCTGCTACTGGCATTTATCAACTCAGCTCCCACAGTATTATACACTTGTTCAGGGGAAGAGAAATAGCATGTCTGCAGCATGCATTTACTTCCTGATACCCACAAGGTCCAGGGAGGATGCATAGGGACATTCAGGAATCTTATTCCCCTTTTATGCCTTTGCACAGCCATGTACACTAGGCCACACTCTGCCCTAAATGAATTAATATTTGTCAAAGATTCTGGGAGCCTTGAATGGAAAGCCCTGTAGAAGTGCAAGCACAGTGTTCCTTCTCTGGAAAGTGGCCTAGAAAAGTAGCAAAAAAAGGCAGACGTGCCAAAATGTAAGCCACCTACTGTTTTCTCCTGGAACTAAAGCACAATGTTGTTCCAGAAAGTATTGTGCTGGTTAGTGCGAAAAGTAAGATGTTAAAAAATATTGGGGGAAAAAAAACCCAAACAACTTAAAGAATCCTCTTTAAACGAAGCCAAGGTAAGAAATGTACCTGTGTCTGACATACAATGCAAAATATAACATGTTAGTTCATGTATTCAGAAAAATCATTGCTGCAGGAAATCCATGCAGATAGAAAACTGTTCGTCATAGTCATAGGGTTACAATAGTTTGTTGTGGATCATTTTATTACTCCCACTTCTGCGGAAAGATTTACCACTTACGAGTGTGAGTCATAACAGTCTGCCTGTTTGTAGCATTATGTCCCATTGCGGCCTCTTGTCTATTATATGTTCTACCCCAGATACTAAAAAATGTAGACGTCTAAGTATAAGATTTTTACTACAGTCAAACATAGGCAGCAATACTGCAATCAGTTGTCTAGTATTGGCCATTTTTCAGTACTATGTTTAATATACATAACTACATTTTAAAACTATTTGGTTTAGTGTCAGTTTACATTTATTAATGTCAAGTACAATAATTACTGAAATTAACAGCACACTTAAAGATTTCACTTTTCATTTGCCTAATAGTAGCAGTGCCATACAATACTCAGTTTCCCCTTCTTTTATGAGTGTTAATGGCTGAATTAATGCCTATGTTTAGCAAAAATTTTAAAAAGTGACTAAGTGACTTCAACCATACAGAGCAAGCTCAAAAAACTTAGCAATTTCACCTCTGGGCATGTTTTAGAGGAGGGGTTTCAAACATGCGGCCCCTAAAGCTATTTCCTGCGGCCCACAATGACACGATCATTACTGATATTTTCAATATCATTGTATTAAAACTTTTCAGTGGTGCGGCTCTTGGGCTCACATACTAGTCCTCATGAGGCCCTCCTGGTGATTTGAGTTTGAGACCCCTGTTTTAGGGGATAAAGCAGCAAAGTGGCAACAGATGAATTTAGTAATACGCAAAGCAAATTTTATTTAAGAAATCAGATATACAGTAAATCTTTTAACCAAAAAACAAGAAATACTGACTTTATTCTTTTTTCAAGTAAAATAAATTAAGTTGTATTACTAGTTCTCAATTCCTAAGTACCTAAGGCACTTCACGGTGTAGATACATACTCAGAGGAGGTGACTTGGAAAAACAGAGGACTGTTGCCTAGCTAATGTTCCCACGTGATCAATGGCGTAGGCAGGTATCAGGCCAACACTATATTTTTTTCTCTCTTCCATGTTAAATTAGCACCCATAAAGACACTATTGATAAATTTTATGAGTCCTGCAGGCTACTAGGTGAGCACGATCAAGATAAATATTTATTTTCCTTTCTCTATAACTCCCGTAAGTGCTAAAGGAAGCTAATAATGCCAACACGTCACATGTATGTAGGCTCTATTTTCTAGAGCCTCACAGCACTTTATAAATGAAGATAAGAGTTATAATTCATATTTTATAAAAAAAAGGAGCTTGGGCTCTAACCAGGAGAGCCTATTGCTTTTGCTACATGTCAAGCATGTTAGAACAACCAATATAATGGTGTTCATATATGCCACACCCCTGCAATCTTTACTCAGACAAGTAATTCCAATTAGACCTAACCGTGTGGACACTGGGTAATTACTGCTGTGAATAAGGGTTACAGGCTCAGTGTCATAATTATAGAAATTTCAAATCATTGCTCTCTCTTATGGTATTATTACCATATTCTGTTAAACGATTTCAGTGTGCGCATCACTTCGGCACTTGCAGACCCCAATGCATGTTTGCTTTCATCTTGTGCAGTCATTTACACCATTGTAAAGTGGGTATTAAACTTTGGTGAGCACAGCTTTGAAAAATCTGCTCCATAATCTCTGAAAGTTCAAAAAAGTTGCATTAGAAATTGAGACTCCTCTTAAAAAAAAAAAAATTTTGCCCAGGGGGGCATTACACTAATTACATGTGCTGATTAACAATTTAGATGTTGTCCATAGCAGTGACCAAGCAAACATTAGATGACAAATGACTTGACAAATTCAGTATGGACACACTTTTGTTGTTGTTGTTGTAAGGCAGAAAAAAAATATTACTTTTGAGTTTATGCAAAACCTGGGTTGACAGAATTGGTAGTATGACTGCTTCACATGAAGAGACGCTGCCATTCAAGGCTGGAGTAGAAGAAATGATGTAAGGAACAGATGCAGATAGTACAACAGGATATATAATTTTAATATCCTGAGTGCAAGGACTTTTAGTCTTCATCTGCTGGTACACTAACACTCTTAATTAAATTTCACATACACCCATTTAACTTTCTCTGTTGTTTTTTTCCCCAAAAACAAATTGTAAAGAGGTGTTTGGCTTCAGTCACTGCTTATGATAGCTTTTATGGCCAAGTCTGTCTGTTTATTCAGAGAAGAGATACACAATAGCTCTGTCTATGGAGATAGTATCTGTGTAGCTGGATCTGAATTAATTCTCAATATCCATTAAAATCTACCAAGACTGCCAGCAAGGGTGCTTATTAGTGCAAATTATGAAGCCCATTTTGCATATGGACTGTGCATATTTGCCCATTAAAAAATTGATTGATGTCACCAGCAAATTTCAGCAAGAAGCCATCAGATGGCAACCAAACTTTCAAAGAAGTGTCCAGAGCAGAGGTGGATTCCACATCAGAAGACCACTATATGACTTCAGCAAAATGCCACAAGTGCTTTCCCCAGCTGTAAAATGAGCATAATAATACTTGGAAGCACATGAGCTCTTTGCCTGAAAGGCAGTGTACTTGAAAAGTTGTGATGATTATGACAGTTGTAGTCCCTTTTTGTCTACTGTCCTGGGCCTTCCAAGTACCACAGAAGTTGCACTCAGAATTGCAATATTATATCTGTGCCATAGGACTGGGATTTTGAAAAAAATTAAATGGAAGTTGGGCACCTAGCTCCTTTAAATCTTTTCTAAAGTCCCAGCTTAAAGAAAGAACACTTGATTCAGCAATCTCTCACTTACCTTGGTCTAGGAAGTGATGACCTGAAAAGTCCTTTCCCTTGCAATGTCAGCTGGGGGGCAGTTGTCAAGATGGATGGATTTCAGTGGCAGAATGAAATGGGGAAAGACATGACTTGGAATGAGGTTGGGATAACAAATAACCTTGACTTTTCTGAACCTCTTAAGGGAAAAAACAAAAACCTCACAATTTAGTGTCTTGACTCCTCAGAGACAAAACAACCTACCAACCAACCAAATCTTGCTATGCACAACTTTCATGTTAGTTACTCCGTTTGGCTCTCATGAATCTGCTGTTCATTTCATCTTCTTAATGGCATTTTCTCATTTCCCCTTTTTGTGGTATATTTTCTCATCTGCTGACTTTGTGAAGCTTTCAAGAGACTACTGGCAACCCTGTGAACAGTCAGAGAAACTTCTGGAAAAACTGAAAAAACAGCACATTCATTTGCATTGCCCTCTTGCTGAAATTAGTGAATTTCATGCTGTTTACTTAGTCTCACGTACTTATTGATTCAATGTTTTGTAAATTTAGCTCTCTCCAGTCTCAGCTGATGTGTGGGTTCAGACACACTAGGTTGCTATTTATTCTATAAGTGAGAAATGACTTGATAATTTATGGGTTGTAAACCCAAAGTTGTACAGGTTTTACCTTAGGGAAGGAATAAATACATGTGTCATTTCAACACATTTTAGACAACGTGCTCCTTTTTAATGGTTCCCCTTGATTTTTTAATTTGAAATGTGTAGACACTTTCTGATAAGCTTTTCATATGGGAGTATCATGCTATGCTGTCAGGCTTCATATTTTCCTCCTGAAGTTCTTAGAAAAGATCTTACCTATTTGAATAACAAAGATGCTGAATTTGTGTAGTCATTGTGATTAAGAGAAGGTTGGGCAAGGATTTTAGCTTGAATAAGAAATGAAACAGGAATGAAGAATAGACACTGCATCAACAGTGTGAATCCTTTTTCAGTTTTAAAATGGATGATATACTGTATATTTATTCCCTCTGAAGCTAGGGAATATTCTTATCTTGATGAAAAGGGATTTTCACATACAGCTATTAAACCGAAAAGAGCTTATACATATGATATTTGTACGCTGAGAGAATATAGCCCATAATCTATAATGTAAAACTGATTTAATGTCTGAGGCTTTCTTAGGCAATCATGTTTGACATTACAGTTCAAGGATACAAAAGATCTATTGATCCATGAGTTAAACAGTGACCTTAGTTTCACCTCTTTGTAGTACTTTGTAGGTTATTTTTTTTAAGCAAACATGCCATAGTAATAAATGTTTACCCAAGTAAACATAAACCTTCCCTTCTTATGCCATCAAGAAACAAAGAAGGGGAAAAGATTTTAATTTCACTAACATACCTTAATTCCCAGTTTTTCTTCATCCCTCTAATAGAAATAAGTGTCTTTTATGAGCTAAAATCCTGCACATTTTATTTTACTGATATTTCCATTCATTGTAGTCCATAATGACCTTTCAAATCAAGATTTGATGGGGCAGTGGATTGTTCATTTTTGTTTTCATGTGACTTTTTTTATTGTCATAAACAAATGATAAAATATAGCTTGTATATTTCACCAAAGGCCATCAATTTCACAAGTTAATCAAAAAAATTATGCAACTATGAAACTTTACAACTTGTCAAAGCTTCAAGACCAGACAGTGTAATATCAGACATCACAGGTTTGGAAGGAGTAACAACAAAGCAAACAACAAAAGACATAAGCAAATTGGCAAAGAAAGGAAAGTGGGGACACAAGAGAGGGAAAAAGTGGAGGATCTGGAGAAACTTGCCTGGCATTAATTTTGCTATCTTATCACTTCTTATCCAAATGTACCATATATGGAGTTCAAATTTCTTCTAGTTCATATACTCACTCACTACACCAGTAACATTTTTTCTTTCTCTGTTAGGTCTGAATACTGCCATTCAACTCTGGGCATAAACCTATGAGTTCATTTTTGTAAAAATCATGTTCTTGGTACTTGTCGTGACCCTCACCAACTGAACTCTTTGTGGTGATGTTAAAACCATCATAGTAAATTCATAATCTAGGCTATAATTTTAACCTGAGGTTTGGCTGCTGAAGCAAAGAATTATTTTCACTCATGTCCACCTCTTTCCACCACTGTCTGACAGCACCATAGCATATGACTCAGGGTTCCTTCTTCTTTATTACAGCTGCACCACACCTCAGAGGCCAGGACCCCCTTGCAGAATCTTTGTAGCATCCAGCACCCTTTGAATAGACTTTTTTGCTCTATTATGCTCAGCCTAAGCTCCATAGAAGCCACCAAGGTTCTTTTAAGGGCTACAATAACTCCTGTTCCCACATTTTCACAAAGACCTCCAGACCAAGAGAGTTCCTTTTCATTAGGATGTCTGTGCCTGGGTTGTTTATGAAGCGCTTCCAAGGTTCCCAATAGCTCTGGGGTCTTTGGCAGTCCTAGCACATTGGACCAAACTGATATGTTCACAGAGCAGTGGCATGTCATAGCCTTGCTTTAGTATTAGATGAGCCCTAATTCTTGACTAACTGGGGAATCCATATGGTACCTTGATAAGACAGTTTTTGTAAGGCTGGGTTACAACTGGTAGGTGCTGTTGCATGACAGTGAAGATGAACTTGGTACCTCTTAGTGAGGACAGATTCATAAATTCATAGATTTTTAAGGCCAGAAGGGATCAATATGATTGTCTAGTGTGACCTCCTATACAATGCAGGCCACAGAACCTTGTATCCATGCCTGCAATCAAGACATACCTTATGATAGCGTCATTAAAGTCCCTGAATCATCGTTTAAAGCAGTGGTTTTCAAACTTAGGCTTGGGACCCAGTACTGGTTCCCACACCCTCATGCACTGTGTCATGGCACCCCCCCTGCTGCTTCCACCAAAAGACTGAAATGCATTGCTCAAAGATGTAATTGTTGGGTTGCAGGCATAAATGCTTTTTTTCCAGTGGGTCCTGAGAAAAGAAGTTTGAAAAACACTGGTTTAAAGGATAGTGCATACCCTTTGTGAAATCACCTCTCCATGGATAGGTCTACACTGGAGGCTCTGTTAAGTCGACTTAACAAGGTCACCTTTGAGTTGACTTAAAGTCAACCTTGTTAAGTCGACTTAGAGCGTCCACACTGAAAACTCCTGTAGACTGACCAAATCCACAATAGTAGCTGCTAGGTTGATGTAACACTTACGTCAACTTCATATGATCACCTTAAGGGCTAGTCCCTGTCTACGCTGGCATAAGTTGACTTAATAAGGTCGACTTAAGTGTTAAGTTGACCTTAAGAGGTAGAGTTATTAAGCTGAATTAAGGAAGCATTTAAGTTGCCTTAATAAATTCCCAGTGTGGACAGAGCTTTCCTTAGCTTGACGTGAGGCAGGTTAAGTCGACCTAAGGATCCAGTGTAGACATACCCTAGGTGCCTTATTTTTCTCCCTTGGAGAAAAAGTGGAACTGAGCAGACCTCCAGGGGAAATTATTTGCTTGAATACCCATTCAATTGCTACCCATATGAGATTAAGGATGTTAGCATGCCGGAAACAATCTGACATGTGAAAAATGATAAAAGCATAAAAGTAATTCTATGGGTCTGGGAGCGCAAATGCCTCCTTGGCTATAGGGAACTGGCCCTTTTAAAGTGATAGGTGTGTGCACTGACCAGCACCTGATAAAAAAGGCTCTAAAAATGTTATTAACTTTTCTAAACTAAGCTGGGGGACTACATAGAGGTAGGCCAATTAGAATATAGTGGAGTCTAAGTAGAATATTCATTTTTATTACATAAAGTCTTATACACAGGGTCATGGAGGTAGAATGCCACTTATTCTTAGCACTAGTTATTTGCAAAAGTACAAGATCTAAATTTATCTTCACTAGTTGGGTAATGGTTCTTGGTGCTTTTATACCTACATACATTCATTAGTTTGCCTATGAACGTGCCACTGAGGAGAAAACAACCCAAAAACAAAAAAAAAACCCGCTATATATCCAATGCCAATATTTGTAAACATGGACTGAAAATCATAAGTCAATATAAGCTAAACATACAGATGTCAAACTGTGCAGTAAAGTTTTGCTGTGTCAATGGGCTCTGGTTCACATCAATAATTATTAATCCCGTGGTAAATAGAACTTTGATCCCATGTTTATTTTTAGATGATTGACAACAGCAGGTTTCACAAAAATGTCATTTTAACAACTCATTATCTACAGGAATCCTTTGTGTCAACACATAACGTGTTTGGAGCAAGAGTTATGAAAGTAAACTATCCTGTCTGAATGGTCCCAGCATACCACACTGTACAGTGAGTAGAGAGAGCTGTGATCTGAGACAAACTGTACATCCCTTGATTTCAAGCCATGGAGGGTGAACACAAGAACATAGAGCATTCATTTCTCAGGGGAGTAAGAAATACACTATGTGTTAGTACTAATAATTAGCCAGAGGTGGTGATATGACCATGGCCTGGGGAAAAAAGGGAAGAACATGGATTCCTTAAATTTAAGAATGGGCAAGGAATTTGGCTCTGTCCCAAACCTCTTGTGTAACCTAGTAGCCAGCACATATTCTTCATCTGCTGCAGTTTGTCTATTTGTAAAGTGGATATAATATAGGTAGGTTGAACAGAGTTATTGTAAGGTAGAGCTGGGAAGAACCTTTCAACCTAGACTCTTTTTTTGGTGTGTACAAAAATGCAGATTTGAGCTGGCCAAAACATTATGTCATGTTTGCCAATAGTTTTGGTCACAAAAAAGAATCTGAAAAAAATAAAAGTGTTTCATTTGACATTTTCAGAACATTTTGATTTGAAATTCTTTAATTTTGAAATGTCTTTCAATTTCTTTATTTTTTTTAAAATGCCTTAAATCTCTAAATCAAAATGAAACATTTCCTTTTAGGTCAAAAAACATGTTTTGTTCAACCCGAAGCAAACTTTTTTTTAAACTTTTCTTCTATTGAATTTTATTTATTTATTTTTAGAGCTGAGAACTAAACTGAAAATATCAGTTACTCATACAGCTCAATTGTAAGGTTTAATTAAGATTGGTGAGGAATTCACCATGACCATGATGAACACCACCATAAAAGAAAGCATTAGACATTTTAAAAATGATTTTGTTAGCATAATTTAAGATACGGCTTCCATTTGTTAAGGATTGTATTGTCCTCGGTTTGATCACATTGTTTTTTTATTTGCCTTCTCTCCAGCCTCAAAAACAACTGCAGTGTGCTCCTTTTCTTCAGTCAGAAGCCAGATGAATTGGTACTTCATCTAAGAGCTTCTGCTGCACTAATTCTTTACAGTGTACTCATATGGTAAAGCAGAACCCTATCCCTCCATGTTAGAGATAGGCAAATTATATAATTTTCATAGTTTAGTGACTGAATTAAAAACAAATCCCCTCCTTCCCCATTTTATTTTTCCCAACACAGCAATCTTCTGGTTTTTGTTTTGTCTTACTGAAATGAAAAAATAGCCACCTCCCCATCTAAGTCAAATGAAAGATGTTGTTTAACCTAACATAAAATGTTTCAGTTAGGTTTTGGATGCTTTTTATTCATTTTTCTCCCTGTTAAATCTAGCTAAGTTTCAGAATGAATCACCACTTCCAAATGAAAAGTAGAAATATTTCATTTTGAAAATGCTGAAAGGAGACATTTTGACTTTTTCATGATTGTTTTGGACAAAAATAATTGGCAAACAATTTGCCAGATTTAACCTAAATTCACAAATGTTTTCTGTCAATCCAAAACTGCATTTTTCAGTGAATAAATTGGAAGAAATGGAAGAAATTTCACAGCTCTTCTCCAGTTTCATTATCTTTAAGCCACAAAGCTTGTGTGTTCCAAAGGGGTAGCCATGTTTGTGTAGTTCAGCTAAACAAGCAAGGGGTCCAGTGGCACATAAAAACTAACAAATTTATTTATTTCATGAGATTTCATGGAGAAAATCTCACTTTGTCAGACGCTTTGAAGATTTGTAGGTGTACGTGCACATGCCTACATGCATGTATGTGTGGGTGCCTCTAGAAGAAAGTGGGAGGAAAGAAGAAACAATTGAATGCAGGGGAGGAATAAAGGAAGCATTCATGATGTCAAAAGGAATTACAGAATTGCTAACTTCAAATGGGAGTACTCAGCTACTAGCACGAGACACTCAGCAGTTCACAGGATCAGATCCTCTTAGCTAGGTGGGAAAATCTGCCTATGCAGGTGAGAGCTTCCACTTATACAGGAAAAAATCTTGTAGTAACCAATAAACAAAAGGAGAGTCTGAAAATACGTATGACAGAATAATGGAGGTTTGCTTAAAATATTGCATTTTAGAAGTGTACCAGAACGTAACTGTGGTTTATTTGATATGCTTTGCCTTGTTTTGAAGGGCTTAACAAGGTTTAAACACTGCTCCCTTTGGTTAATTACAATCTAAATTCTTACCCAGTGAATACAACATGACAACAACGCGCAGTGTGGGCTAGATATTCCAGAGAGCACAGCCAATTGTTTTGTTCACCTGTAAAGGTCCACGCAAGTGGGTATTAATAATCCATGTGTTTCAGGGCAGCTTAACAAACTGCAAAAATCTATATTTTTTCCTCTTGGTCTGTTTTGTTTTCTAATTGCCGTATTTATTTTATTGAACATGTGTTTATTGTTTGGATCAGCATATATCTAATCTAATCTAAACAAAATGAATAATAAGCGCTGTAGGCTTACAACTGTACTCCAAGATGGCATGCTTAGTTTGAGGAGTTGTATTTGAATTTAAGAAATAATTCTAAATTGTTGGGCTACAATAGGATCAGTCATTTTTCCCCAATATAATATTCTGTATCATGTAATTATAAAGCTCCTATGTATCTGAGCTTTTCACAGCTTTGTGTAAATTTATAGGACTAAATAAATATTTTATGATGATGATGATAAAAGAATAATCTTAATAGAATGCAATAAAATGTGTGTCATAGCTCTGAAGGATGGAGCTGGCATGAAGGATGATGGAAATCTATCTATCTGCTTCTGCAGATTTGCAGAGTCAGTCAAGCTCTGTCTGTCAGGCACCCAGTTTTCTTGGGAATCTACAAAGATTTCCAGCAGGCAATTTATGTCAGTCTCCCTCACTGTTCTTTGTCACCAATTCCACAAATAGAGGTCATTATCATACCTACACAATAATGCTACTCCACAATTCTGTAACACCTTTTTTCCTCAGGCTCTCAAATCACTTTCCCAATATTAGGAAGTACATATTCCAGGCCAAAAAACAGAGGCAGGCATCCTCACCTAGCACTGAAATGCAGCCTTTCTTCCTAAGAACATAGTAAATGTGTAGTAAATTATCTTCATATTGGTAGAAATAACCAATACATATGTATAGACAATTTAGAGAAAAAGTGCACATGAAATCCCAGATACATCTGGCATCTAAAAAAAACCCCATTCTGCCAGCTTGCCTGCCTTCTAATAGTGTCTATATATTACCTTGGACAAAATTAATACTTACAATAGTGTAGTTTATTGTTGATGACTGATAATGGGATTACTGCTCCTGCACCCAAAGCATGGCATTTGAAATCACGCTATTTCATGCTGAAGGAAAGACATGATTATCACATCCTGACTTACTGATGTGAGGCTCAACCAGTTATCTATACAGCATTCAGTGTAGAGCTCCCAGATTGATAGAATACTACCATGTTATATGAAATTCATGCAGGGCACGCTGCAGCAGCAATAAATCAAGAGAACATCTCATGTGGTGGCTGATTCTCCTTGGAATTGTATCTCTCTCTCATGTTATGTTCAATAAGCCTCTCCATGGAAGGGTTATGGTGTGATTAAAACAAGGTTTCTACTGATTTGTGTTCATGAAAGGACCATTGGAGTCCTCTGTTTAGCCACATAAAACACAGCAGAACTTGCAACAAACTTTCCCATAGCTCTTTAGCAACGCATTCTAAGTCTGGTTAACAAATGCACTTTCCCAAAGGGTAAAGTTTATTTAAAGATTTAATTTAAAACATTGTTTTCATCCTTGGCCTCTCTGTTGGCATGGGCCACCAGGGTGCCAGTTGGGGTGTTAGCCAGGTAAGAGAACATTTATGCATTAAGAAATACTACTGGCTGCAAGTCTGCAAGTCCTGGCTCAGATGTCTTTTCTCAGAATAAGGAGGGGCAGCTGAAGAATCCCCCCAACAATTCCATGACTCTGTGTGCATAAAAGTAATAGATTAATAACAATGTTATTTGCCACCAGCAAAACTATCTTGAATATGCACACTGGCTATAAAGATTTATAATAAGTTAGTAATTTATTGTTATATAGATATGTAGTCGCTTCATTTTTTTTGATGGTTCAAGATCCTAAGGCACACGATGTCAAAGAAGTGCTTTTCCTGCTCGTAAATAATGTCGGTAGCTTGCATGAGACACAGAATGTATGGTGTATGCTTGTGATGGAGCGTACAAAATGCCTACTGGGGTAAAAGGACAGTATTGGTCCTAGCTAGTCTTGCCCCGCCAATTAGTGAGGAAGCTTAAAAGGAAGTAACTTAGCTCAGAAGGGGAAGCTGAGGAAGACGACAGACCTAACCAGAGGGTTCCTGGACAAGGATGCTGAAGCCCAGTTGTCATTTTCTTTCATTACCTTTTTTTGGCTTTGGAGCTGAGGGGAGAGACAGATGGCAGGAAGTGGGCAGACAGGGTAATTCTGAGGGCATTTCAGGGCACCAAACACTCTGACAGGGCTCTGGGTGGGAGCCAGGGGGAGAGGAAGGGCCTGGGCTCTCTTCCCACTCCCCTTGCTGCAGAAAGGGCAGATGTCACAGTCCAGTCTCACAGCATCTCGGAGAAAACAGGCCAGGATGCTGCCATCCAGGGAGAAGCTAAACCCATCCTTTGATGAGAAACCAGCCTGAAAGGCCTTCCAGTTGGGCAGTGATACAGCATGCAAGGTAACTCCCACTTACTTCCGTGCACATGCTGTGCTAAGGTGACCAGAAATGCCATTTGGTCCACCTAGTGCTACTCCAGTTATAGGGCTGGAGATACAGCGTCAAGTTGTAACTTAGGTGAGTGTGTCTTCACAGAGTGCTCAGTCGAACCCGGAATAGTGCACTGAAGGCAGCAAATCTGCTAATTTCCAAATGGGCAGCCATGTTAGTCTAGTCCAGAAAAAAAAACCAAACAAACCCACAAACCCAAGGAGTCATGTGCCACTTATCAGTAATAGCCATACCCTTAGCATTGTACATAGCTACAAATGATGGCAGAGACTCTGGTAGATATTTCACTTCCAAGTCTACTTCTGTGAAGTCAAATGTTGTCACAGCCACTCTGGCATTTTTTCCCCTCTTTTTAAACAACTGATATTCTATCAGCCACTCATCTCCAAAGACTCGTTCTGTGCAGATCCCTACTGATTGAAAACGTCTGAAAGTGGGATCTTTTGAGTTAAACACCCCCGCCCCCCCCCAACACACACACACAACATACTGGCTGCCATCTCACTTGCAGGTGCAACCAAGGTTTTAATCTCACAATACCTTAATGGTTTCTCTTCATATATTAACATAGCAGTGGTTAGCTGAGAAACTAGAGCTACAAGTCTCTTGATTCATTATTCTGGACGCTATGGAGAGAGAGCTCTTGACATTCATTTGCTTCCTCAGTATGGAAATGCCTGTTGCCCTTCAAGGACAGGCTGCATCTATTCATTACTGTACCCTATAGAAGTAGCCTCCTTGCTTGCACCTATATACTTTTCTCGTAGATTTAATATTTGTTCTATGATAATAAAATAATAGATTCATATGCAAATACTAATGCTGGAATGTAAGAGCCTGCAGGTCAGCTCCTACGTGAAAGCTAAGCATACATATATCTGTGATCTTTTACCTAGATAAATAACAACTTACATATGTGATTATGAATCTATCACCTTATAGTCAGACATTATCAAAGTAGGGGTGCTGCCCAGTTCATGCCCAAATAAACTTCACAACTACACCAGAAAATCCATCAACAGGGCCAGGAATAATAAGTGTGAAGAGCATATTGCCTGGAACAATCTGGAAAGGAGGTGGTTATGTTATTAATATGCATGAACCTACCAGCCTCTAGAATAAGTGCACCTGAATAATTTGTGGATGATGGAACCAAGTTGGGACTTAGAAGGATCCATCCTATGTAGGGTATAAAAAAAGGAAAACCACATTACTAGGGTATGATTGTCAGCTACTTCCTTAAGCTTCTTTTAGTAAGTTTTTACTAGAATTTTTATTTCCACTTAAGTATTACTTAGTGGCTATATCTACACTGCCAAAGATATTTCAAAATAGTTATTTTGAAATAATTATTTCAAAATCATTTCAAAATAGTTATTTCAAAATAGAATTATTTATTTCAAAATAAGACTAGTGAAGACCCTCTATTTCAAAATAAGGTAGGAATTATTATTTTGAAATAGAGAGTCTTCACTAGACTCTCTATTTTGAAATAGGGGAAGGAAAGGAAAAGCATAGGGCCATTATTTCAAAAAAAGCCAATTCCACAGCTTGGAATGGCTTTTTTTTTTTTTTTTTTTTAATAACTGTTTCAAAAGAACTGCTCTTTCAAAATAGCACTTCTTTTTTTGAAATAACAAAGCACTTATTTCGAAATAACAAAATACCTGCTGGGACAGGTAAAAAGCTTTTTTGAAACAAGCCACCTTATCTCGCAAAAACTTTTCGGTGTAGACATACCGATAAGTTCTTAGCTCTCTACCCCACCCCTTCACCCCAAAGTTGAGGAGCCAGATTTTCTTTCTCAGCCAGCTCATCAGGAAAGGTTGTGAGTAATATTAATCCAAAGCATACGCTATAAAGAGATATATCTTATGTGCCTTAGAACAAAATGGTAACTCTAGGTCCTTATCCATTTCTTTTCAGTTATCCATCTATCAGTTTATGCTATCTTAATAAAAAACTATACAAATTCAGTTATCAGTGACCATTTCTGTCATGCATCCTGGCTCCTTGTAAAAAGTTTCTGGAGCCTGATTCCAGGACAAGAAACTCACTTCCTTCTGATCAGGTCAATTAGTGAGTCTATAAACCCATTCAAATTATCAAACATCCCAAAATCAGGAAACATTACCTAGGCTTTGTTTGAGGGGATACTTAGAAGTTGAGGATGTTGGGTTTTATTTGCCTGGAATGTAGAGCTTTTGGCTGTTAAATATCAGTGGACCTGTTATCAAGTATTGCAAATCTGGATTGCTTCACCCATGCTAACACCCTCACCTTCAAAAGCAGACTTAGACAAATGCCATTATTCCCAGCATCATCTGTGGACCAATTTTCAAGCACTATTAATCAGTGGGAATCCAGGGCCATATGCCAAGAGGGCCTGGCAATAAGACCACTCCTCTGCTCCCTTACTCTTCTTCCTTCCCCATTCTATTACTTCCTGTCCACTTTGGTTGGTGAGTCGTCTCAGAGAAGCCATTCCCGTTTGACATCTCTCTTGAGGTTCTCAACAGATTATTTATCATGAACTGTGCTGATATCAATATGGAGAAAAGGAATATTTCTAAGGTAACTACCAGAGATCAGTCCTCCACAAGAGCCAAACAATGGAATTTCTTGACTAGACTGTAAGAGTTATTGTGGAGTAAGGAATGGCCTTCTTTCTTCACAAGATCACATGTGTTACCTTGTGCCAACCTCACTGTATGAGTTAAACTCAAATTCTGAACCTCAACAGGGCAGCACTTGCACTGTCAGGAGATCACTACACTTTTGTATTTTTATGTTTAAAAAGTAACCAAGAACAAGAAATCTATGTACTCAATAGGCTTGCTGCATGTGTGTGAGTGGAGTCAGTAATGGTTTTGACCCAATAGGATAAAATTAAAATGTAAACATCTATTAATATCTTTTGGAGATTTTCTACAAAAGCAGGAATGTGTGCTATATTTTTCGTTTCCAAACAGACAGGTTAAGTACACATCAAATATACATGGTGGATCTCATCATGCAAAAGGAAGACATTTTGAGTTACAAAGCAAAATGAAATTTCTATGCAAATACTTAGTCATTAAAGTTTCACTGCAAACTATTTTATACTCTGGCACAGATAAAAGCTGTAATTTCACAAACAAGTATTCAGTTTACCTATAGCATGTAGGATTTTTAGAATGAGAACACTTCTAAAGTTTAATGCAATAAATATCTAAGATACTTAACATATAGAGATTAAAATGTCACTACAATACACACAGTAACTGAATTAAATTAGTGCTTAAGAAATTACATATACAAGAAACTCTTCATTTTGCTCTTCCATACTTTGCTTTATATTCCATGTTTTCCTTAGCCACATTTTTCACTTACTATCCCATATCAGCTTTTGTACTGTTACTAGGCTATTTTTTAGTTTATATATGGGTTTTCGCCATGGAGATACGTCTCTCATAAGAAGGCATTCTGTATAGGAACTGACAATGCAATGCCTTATTCTTCCAGTTTAATTAATATTATGACAACTTGGCAATAAGGCTACAGTTGGAGAAAAGGTCTCTGCAGGGAACTGCAGGTTTTGAGCAGTAAGGAAACTGTCAAAAACTTACTATATATCTATAGTAACATATTGAACATCCAAAGATTTCTGGAAGGCATCTGTAGGGCAGATTTCAAAACAGAAGAGGTTAACTTAAAAATGATGTTGCATAACCTACTGAAAATACAACAAAAAATCCCCACTGTCTCAGCAACTTACAAGATGGATTCTTAAAGTGACATGCATTGATTTATTCTTTTGATGTAAACACACTTTAAATTTGGTATTTTTAACCAGCAAGAACCATTTGATACGTAAATAGCAAATAGGTTACAAAACTTTTGTGGTTTGAGTTTTTCTCTATATTTAGTCAAGCTAGAGAGCAACTAGTGTAACCATTCCAGGCTCTCTCAAGGTACCGTTCAGCCTTACATTTCTATTATTCTGTCTCTCCCTTCCTTGATTATCTCTGTAGGTTCTTTCTGAGTGTTGCATCTGTTAGCATGTCTCTCTCATTCATTCCTCATTTGTCCCATTTGTGTTGTCACCCCACAGCTTCTTTAGATGCATCCTGGTTGAATCCTCAGGAGAGAAACAAACATTAGTACCTAACTTTCAAAAGTGAAATGAGGAGGAGCCAGGGAATTTTAGCTCAGTCAGTCTAACTTCAGTACTTGGCAGGATACTGAAATAAGTTACTAGTGCAATCTGTAAGCAGCTAGAGGGCAATAGGGTAATAAGTAATAGCCAACATACATTTTTGAAGAACAAAGCACACCAAATCAGTTTAATTTCCTTCTTTGTAAGGGTTAGTGGTCTAGTTGGGTAGGAGGACAGAAGTAGACATGGTCTATCTTGATATTTAATAAGGTTTCAGCACAGTCACAACATGACATGCTCAGAAACAAACTAGGGAAATGTGATTTAGATGATGCTATAAGGTGGGTGCAAAAGTGGCTTCCCCTACTGCAGCCAGATGTGAACAGAATTTTGACAGAAAATGCATCATTCCTATGAAGTGCTGTATCCCTTTCATGTCCACTGGAGCTGACACATCACATATCTGACTTCCCTGATCTTGTTCAGATCTGCTTTCTGACCCTCTGCTAAGAGCAGATGTCCAATGTATGTCACTTCTCATGATTAAAGTTGCATTTTATTTTGGATTCAGTTTTATGTTCTTGTCCTTGCATCATTATAGAAAAGTGGCCTTTTCTGTTGTGGTCTTATTAGAGTGACTAAATAGCAAGTTTGAAGAGTCAGGACAAAGGGTGAGGAGAAATAGGTGCTTATATAAGAAAAAGCCCCAACTAGCAGGACTGGACCTATAAAATCAGAACATTTGGTCACCCTAAGTCTTGCTCTGTTTGTCTCACTTCTTTCACCTATGAGGTTGCATCTACAATTATTGTCCCTCAGGCAATTATCTTTACTTCCAACCATTTGGTGAGTCTTCTCCGAAACATTCCTGGTCCTGGCTTCTGCCCATCCCCATGCGCTGCCATCTGTAATGACCAAATGGTGTTGCAAAAGTTGTCCGCGTCCTGGACTCTTTACTGTGCTTTATTTGCCAAAAGCCATTCTTGCAATCCGACTTTAAAGATTCTGGCTTGGGAAAGTGCTGGCAAAAATGTCATCACTTTTGGTCAATGGATAGTGGCAGCTTTTCAATACCCAGTTCAATGACTTTGGGTCTCCAGAGATGTATAACTTGCCCAATTTTTTTCTTTCTAAACCACCATCATGCTGCTTACCCAGGCTGTAATAGCCTCTACAGCTGCTCTGCAGATTTTCAGCCTTTGAAATTTCCTTCATGCTAGGTACACAGGTTCCACTCTAGGATGCAATTCCTGTTGCACCCATATGCCATTGCCATAGTCTCTTAAAATTGTTTCTAATGTCCAGTGGGTTCTCCCTTTCACTTTTTGCACCACAGTTATAAAATCCTGGCACTGCATCCTGATCAGATCATTGTTTGTATAGGCTAGGCTACACTGTCAGTGGTACCTCCAACAATGTAACATCTATTGTGCGAGTTTGATTGAGCATCTATAAAGATGTGCTCACTTGAACACCCAAAAAAACTACATTACAAGAATGTTCAGGGTATAAAATCAAGTACTCAGAACTTACAAAATGGCAGAACTGAGGATGCCTGTACAACTGGAAAAAAGTAAACAAAGACAGATAATTAAAGATCCTTCTCTCTGCTTCACAATTTCAGCTTTTTCCCTCCACTTCATACCAGTGTTGCTTCCAATTTTGGCATTTGTTTGACTCTAAAGTAGCCCATTTCTCTTGTCTAGATAGCTGTGTAAAAGAAGGGGGGTTTGTTCACCATCAGTGTTTAGGGTGGAAGGTATGTCTCAGACCTCAGAATAAACAAAAGCTAGATCCAATTGTGGTTATTCGTGCACTATGTTCTGAAATAGACATGGTGAAAGATGTTAAAGGTTGGCATCCTTATCTCGTAGCCACTTACATTTAGAAATGATGTCATTTAATTGCAAAAGTTAAACACAATATAATGAAAGCAAGAATCAAAACTACACACACCTCATATATATAGTTTAACAGCTGTACTGAATACAATTTATTTTGATCAACTGATTGAAGACAATGGACATGTTTTGATGAAAGTTGAGACAAAAACACATGCCTTTTTTTTTCTGTTATTAAGCATTCATCCATCATTCTAGCAGATGGATCTGGAACATATTTAATTCAGCTTGCCATTTGATTAAAATAGCTATCCCAACTGAATATATCCAAGGATGAGGACCTTTTGCTATTTTGCAATTAGAAAACTTGGAAGAGAAGACAATGTTAACTGTAATAGCATTAACTCCTGAATGAATTTTTGCTCAAAAATTCTGTGAATTGAGGGTAACATGTGGCATATCAGTCTCCAGCCTCACCTGATTGCCATTCTGCAGAGCCTGCTGCATCCTTCCTCAGTCCCACTGGCCTTGGAAAGATGCACATGAGGTTGCCTTACCCAGTCAGAGGAAGGGCATCAGAAAGTGAGCTGTTATTAAGCCCATGTAGGGAAAAGAACTGGTGACACTTCCTGTTCCATCTGGTGGTGAAGAAGTCCATTTGGGAGTGCCCCACATCATGAAGATAAACTCAAGGACTTCTGGGTAGAAGAGACACATGTAGCGACGGAAAAAGGATCCACTGAGGTAATCTGCCAACATGTTCCTGATCCCTGGAAAGTGCACAGCTTCCGGGTGGATGTTGTGATCTGCACAGAAGCTCTATAGACAGAGAGCCTCTTTAAAAGGACTGGGGACCTGGTTCCCCCTTGTCCATTGATGTAATACATAGAGACCGTAGGGTCCATCACTACTTGAACCACTCTATTGGCCAATTGGAGAAGGAACACCTCACAGGCCAGTCAGATTGTCTGAGCTCCCTGGCATTTATGTGTAGAGTCAGCTGTTCTCTGGATCACAGGCCCTAGGTCTTCAGAATACCAAAACAAGTTCAAAGCGTCTGAGACCAGTGACAATGCCAGCTGTGGAGTTGTGAACAGCATCCCTTTCAACACATGATATGGTTTTGTCCACCACGGCACGGAAATTAATATCAGTGGAGAGACTTTGACGATCATGTCCAGATGGTGTCTGGCTGGTAAATATATGGCCATCAGCTGGCTGTAGATGTCTGAGATATAACCTGGCATGCTGAATCATAGGTGGATGTTGCCATGCAACCCAACAGCCTGAAGCATGCCCCCACTGTGGTGATGATTGGCCATGAATTCCAATACCACCAGGAACCTAGTCTCCAGCAGCAGTGCTGTGCCCTGATGGAGTCCAGGACTGTCCCCAATAAACTCCATCCTCTGAAATGGTATGAATGTTCTGTTCATTGATTAACAGGCCCAATTTATGGCAGATGATCTAGACAACTATGAAGCTACATTAAACCTGCAACCCAGAACAACCACTGATCAGCCAGTCATCCACGTAAGGGTAGGTATACCTGGCTTCTGAGGTATGCCACAACTATTACCATACACTTGGTAAATAATCATGGTGTGGTTGATAGGAGAAAGGGAAGCACCCAAAACCACAAATTAAAGGAAACTTCAGTGTAAATATGAAAGGCTCTTTCAAGCGTACCAGATAGCCAGATCCAGGCAGGCAAGGAGGGAGGCTATAAAGACCATATGGAACTTGGGCTCCCCACTACAAAAAGGACAGGGACATGCTAGAGAGAGTTCAGAGGAAGGCAACCAAAATGATTAAAGGGCTGGAGCACAAGCCCTATGAGGAAAGACTGAAAGCATTAGGCTTATTTAGTCTGCAGAAGAGAAGATTGAGGGGGGATTTGATAGCAACTTTCAGCTACTTGAAGGGATGCTCTAAGGAAGATGGAGCTTGACTGTTCTCGGTGGTAACAGAGGACAGAACGAGGAGCAATGGTCTCAAGTTGCGGTTAGGGAGGTCGAGGCTGGATATTAGAAAAAACTTTTTTACTAGGCAAGTGGTGAAGCATTGGAATGAGCTGCCAAGGGAGGTGGTGGAGTCTCCATCTTTGGAGGTGTTTAAGGCCCGGCTGGACAAAACCATGACTGGGATGGTTTAGTGGGAGTGGTCCTGCCTCTGGCAGGGGGTTGGACTAGATGACCTATGACGTCCCTTCCAACCCTATGATTCAGCTTCTTGAGATACCTTTTGAGGCCTCGCAGGTCCAGGATGAGTTGTAAGCCCCCTTTTGCCTTTGAGATCAGGGGAGGTTCTGTATGTACCATTGGACTTCTAACAACAAACCAGATGATGGAAGGAATTCTGCCTTTCTTATTGACACAGTCAACATCATTGTTCTGGTTGCCTAATCGGCTGAATCAGAGGCTGCTATGAAGAGATACCCTTGGCTACCCACTTCCTTTCCTTCAATATTGCCATAAACTTTGGTTTGCATGTTGTAGCAGGGAGTCTATGAATTTGTCTAGTGACTGCCAGATGTTAAAATCATATATTTGTAACAGGGCCTGTTGGTTCAATATGCATAATTGCAGCCTTGCTGTTGCATAAATGTTCCTCCCCAAATGGTCTAGTTCTTTGCCTCCTTATTTTATGAGGTTGAACTTGCCTGCCCCACCTATCCCTTTTGTTGGCTGCTGTTACCACCAGTGACCTTAGGGAGGGATAGATATGAAGTAGGTCAAACCCTTTGCATAAACATACTACTTTCTTTCTCCCACTCAGATAGGGAAGGCAGAGGTTGCAGTTTGCAGTGTAGCCTTTGCCAACTTTACTACTCTCTCATGGACCGGGATGGCCACAATGGATGGGGCTGATGAGGCCAGATTGTCAAACAGCTCATCCACAGTCTCCTTCAACTCATCTGCCTTCAGGCTCAGAATTGATGCCATTTGCTTGAGCAGCACCTGGTAAGCCCTAAAGCCATTGTGTGGGATGGTGGCAGAGGGTCCTGCCACTGCCTCATGTGGTGAGGAGGATGATGTTGGAAAAGGTAAGGGGGTTGAGTTATCCTCTCAGGCCCAGCCAAGTCCCTTTTGGGCTACTGTAGGGACCTCTTCCTGTTCAGCTCTGCATCATCTGGTACCATGTGAACGTATGCTGATGATCTTGGCTCTGAGGCTGGAGAGATTTACTGATCCCATGAATCCATGAAATCAAGGGGAAGCTGGCAGCTATAAATCTGCCATTTGGGCAGGGTTACCTCCTCTCCCTCCAAGTCCAAGGAGCTGTTCTAGGGGGACCAAGAGGTGTTGAAGCTGCTCACTTCTCCCCGCTGTGCCAGAAGTGTTGGTGCTGCTGTGCCAGGGAGTGCTGTTAGGAGACTGGATGCTGCATCTCCAGTGACTGGTGCCCAGAGTCCAGGGACCAATGTTCTGGAGACTTCTGCCATCATTGTAATGACTGGTGCTGTAAGTCCAGAGACCAGTGATGAGATCCTGATCTCTCATGACATGGTTCCAGGGAACAGTGCCATGGGTCCAGTGGCCACTGGCAGGGCAGAGACTGACACCTTAGTGTCAAGGATTGTTGCAGTGGTTTGCCTCTGGATGGCCCTGCAATCAATGGTGTTAAGATCTGGTCCTGCTGCACAAGCCTGCTGTCCCACAATATCAGGGGGCTAGGGACTGACAAGAGGCCCTTTACTGATTGGAATATGTCAGGCATAGTTGTCACCAGAAGGTGCCAGGGCCCTTTGCTGCTCCGAGGAGTTGGCGGCTGGCAGAGGGGGCCTTAGGCAATTGGGGGCCCTAGGTAAAGGCCCATTGTAGGGCCCACTATTGGCCCCCCCTGCTACCCCTCCCCATGCCCCAAGCCCCCCCTGCACCCCTAACCACTCCACACCATCCCCAGGACTCCTTGTTTATTTTGCTGATCCAAACTAACATGACTATCTCTCTAGAACTCGTAAATTATTCTGGTGTATGATATTTTTAAAGATCTTCACATCATGAAGCTTATAAGTTGATCATCTTTCACTTAACATAAATGAGCTAATGCTGAACTACAAAGTTAAAATGAACATTTAAAATTTTTTAAAAAAGTATGAGCATTAATTAATGAATAAAAAGCGGTAATATTAATGATGGCTCAAAAATAACTAAAATGCCACATTTAAAATTTTGGCAGTCAAATCCTACAAATTTCTCATATAGGCTTGGGTTTATATGCATTAGATATTTAATAGAAATAATTATAATAAATAAAAATAAGTGAAAACAAGGTTTCTAGTGTCTAGCTATAAATGAAAAAAACCCCCAAAATTCAAAGAAATTCTCTGAAGTACTCAAGTTTATAAGACTCTGAGCCCCTAAAAAATATTAAATAGCAAGTACAGAAGCTAAAAAATTACTTAACCAAAAGACATACAGCACAGACCTCACACACAGCCGTAACGATTGTCTAAGGGCAGCACTGTATTTATGTGTAGCAGCCTATATGGACCTACCTGGTAACCCGAGCTAAAAAAAGCTGAAGTAAAAATTGCCACAAAGTCAAAGGAAAAGGCAAAAGAACAGGTAAAGGCAATATTTCACAAAATTAAAAAATGGCAGAATAAATGGTCTCACTGAGGAATTAAAAGCTGAGGCCACTGGAAAAGTTCCTGCTATTGTGCTGTCTATTGCTTGCTCCTGCTTTTTTAGCATGTCAGTGTGAAGGTGATGGGCAGATAATGGTGAAATCTGCAATTCAGATTAAGCACAGGTCCTAATGATAGCTTGCCTTGATGAGCCAAGAGTGAAAAGCACTTAGGCTTCCAGCCCTACTAGCTCTGCTAGATGGGAACAATTAGTATATTTTTCTATATTTTCATTTCTGTCCAACAAATTGAGGACAGGGCCCCTTATTGCTTGGGGCCCTAGGCATTTGCCTACTCCAAAAGCCGCCATTGGCGGCTGATCTGGGGTAGGACTCAAAACCCAGATGGGCAAGAACACTAAGTGGTCTGGTAGGGACAGGAGGCCCAACATGGGTCTCATCTGATTTCCCACCCCTTTCTTTTCCTTCTTTACTGCCAGTGAGTGCCCCCATTTGGTATGTATCCCCTTTAGGCTTTTCTTCAGTACTGAAATGTTGACTGGTGCTGAGAGGATGTTGCTCCTGGTGGGGCTTGGGTGGGATGAGGCACTCTACACCAAAGCCAATGTACTCATCGCCAAGTCCACCCGATTTGGTTCCAATGTTGATGTAAGCGGATTCCATCAGGAGTGCTGTCAGTCTAATGTCCCAGTCTTTCTTGGTGTGAGATTTGAACTCTTTATAGATTCTGCACCTTTCTTCCATGGGAGCCTCTCCCAAACGCATCAGGTGGATCTGGTACAGTTTGTTAACTGCCATGGGTTTCTTACATGAACCACATGATTTCAAGCCCAGAGACCAGGGCATATCCTGTCTAGGACACATTTATTCATCTATGCTATCTCTAAATGCACTAAAAATTAACAAGTAATTGAATTATTCATATTATCAAAACTATAAGGAAAACCACTAGAGTTGGTGGTAGCAAAATAACAGTCCGGCACCGTCACAGGCTTCACTCATAGTCAAAGCAATCTTGGGTGAGGACAACCTCTGTAAAATGCAGAGAATCTTTTGCTGGGACTTGGCCACCTCCTATAGGCAGATTTCCAAGGAGTCTTCTACTCTTTTGAAGTGCACCTGGAACTGTTTGAAGTCATCTGCAGTGTTTGGTAGGGATGGTATAATGGCCTCATCTAGAGAGGAGGAGGAGTTGTAAGGTGGTGATGGAGAATCTGGAGGTTCTGATAATTTTTCAGCCCGCATGGTATGTGGGTCTGTTTGTTCAGCAGTGGCTCTATTGTTAGGCCTGTGAGCTTCAAATGTGGATAGTCTACTATGTTCCAAATATGGTGAAAATGGTTCCCATCTATGCCACTGTGGATGGTAACGGACAAGGATATGGTGGAAGCTCCTGGTGATGCCAAGCCTTATGTCTGGGTTTGACAGGAGAATGGAGCTGTAGGGAAAAAGCCACCTCTACAGCATCATCCTTCTCTTCACTGGAAAAAAGTACAGGAAATGGAAGGCCAGTAGGTGAGATCACCCCAGAAGAGAGATCAAATCTGAGGTAAGGCAAGGCTGGTGAGGATGGCCTCTCCTTGTTCAAGTTAGTATGCTTTCTTTTTTGTGTATGTTTCTTAAGTACTGAGTCCTGGGGTTGTTGAGTTGATGCCATGTGAGGAAGTGGTTCCGGTGCCGCAGATGTTAGTGGCTTGCTTGGCAATGCCAAGCGGTACCGTGGTGGTCAGTGGTGCTAACAGTATGGTGATAGTAGCAGATTCTGATGGCACATGTGATGGTTTGTGGTGCCAGAGTTTGAGAGGTTGGGTCCCTCAGTGCTGAAGTTATTGTTGGTGCAGAGGTAGTATCAGAGCCCCAGGAAGACTACATGCTCGATTTCCAAAGGGATAGCCGTGTTAGTCTAGTCCAGCAAAAAAACCCAAGGAGTCATGTGGCACACAAAGTGGGATTTTCTCCCACGAAAGCTCATGTGAAAAATAAATCTGTTAGTCTTAAAGTGCCACATGACTCTTTGTGTGTTTTTTTACATGCTCAGTCTTATGCCTGTGCTGAGGTAGTGCTGTTAAGGAACACATATAGAGTTTGGAGATTGCAGTACCCAAGGTAAGTGACCTCCTGGGAGAAGAGATAGGTGTTCTCTTCTTCCAGTTGAGTGAGCTAGCGAAGCATGTCTCTTGGAGCCCAGAGCATCAGTGGAGGCTGAAAGTTGTTGGCTCGGATCAGACGTGGATCAGAGAGATTTCTTCATTAGTATAAGCTTTACTTGCAGGTCTCTAACACGCTGAGCTCAGGAACTTAAGTTTTTACAGTGAGGACACTTCTACGAAATGTGACCTTCATGAACACATTTTATGCAGATATTGTGTCCATGGGAGGCCAGCATTGCATCACAAGATGACTCACATCTTTTAAAGCCAGGAGAGGGTGGCATGGCTGAAAGGATTTTTTTTTTTAAATAAAGTAAAATAAATTAAAATGAAGGGTAGAGGTAATAAAAGGCAAAAATATAAGAGGAAAATAAAAGGAGAGAGATTTAGCGATGTTGTGGTGCTGAGCAGTAGTGAGCTGAAGCTCAGTCTGAAACTACAGATGGTTGAGAAGGAGCTGAGGGGGGTCAGGCCATAAGTGTGACAAAAGGGTGCCAAAACAGTGCCTCAGGACTGCTGCATTGCACATGTGGCCCTGATGAACATTGCTTGCAAAGTCTCTGATCTGCAATGCAAGGACATGCTAAGATCCAGAGTGAAGCACACACTGGGACACTACTCAAAGGAGAAACAGGGGCTGAGGAAGCCCTATACAGTGATACATAAATGCATGACCCCAGAGAGCACTAGAGACAGCCTACAGATACCACTAGGGAAAAAATTTCCAGAACCGTTGCATATGGCAGATACAAAACTAATATAGAATAGAGATGGGCAAGCACTCATAGGATATGCTACAAAATATTAGAAAATAATTAGAGAACACATATGGCATTTGCTGCCATTATATTGCCAGCTCTGCTTGTGTGTTGCACTTCTTTATTCCCCTTGTATCTATCTTGGTTATTTAAACTATATGCTCTTTGGAGCAGGGACTAACCACTTCACACACACTCTCTCACACACACACGCACGCACGCACGCAAGTAAGTACCATCCTAGCATAATGGGGGCCCCATTCTTGGTTAGACCATAGGCACTACCATAACTAAAACCATAAATACTAAGCAACTGCAGGTACACTCTGCTCCTTCTATACTTGAACTGTTAATGAATTTACATACATTGGCCAATGTTAAAGGAAATCAAAGGTACAACAAGGCCCAGCAAACTAGTACAACATACATACATTATTGATATATTAATTTTATTAAAAGTTTTTATTCTAGTTTGTGGTTGGTAGACAAACTCTTAGCAATCTACATAAATAAGAGAAAATGGACATTTTTGTAAAATGGGGGTGAAGGGGAAAGAAGAGTTGAATATTTGCTTTTGCCATAGTGTAGTGGCTAGCACCTCTGCTTAACATGCAGAAGGTCCTGGGTTCAATTCCCAGGGGGTTGGACTCGATGATCTCATGAGGTCCCTTCCAGCCCTATTGATTGATCTTTCTGATCTGAGGATGGTCTGAAAAGTATAGCCAGCTCCTACACCTACCTCCATTGAACTGAACTTTCCTTTGAACACATTTGCCCAATCCCTTGAACCAAGTAGTGTGTGGTTTGCATCAGATGCATTTTTCTTTTATCATACAATAATATGAGATTATTATTTAATAATTTGTATGTTGAACATCCTGGGAAGAAAACTAATTGTACCTCTCCTATAACAGGCCAGATTCGCATTTTAGATGTCTATGTATTTCTAATAAACCCATCCACCACAGCACCTATGCACCAGAAAATGATGTGGAAAAGTGTATCGTGTATGCCCTCCATTGTTTTTTTCTATTCTGTTCATGTGGGCATATGGGAGTTTGCTTTTGACTAGAAATTGTGGAATAATCAAATAAGTGTGGCTGGAATGCTTCTATTCTAGGAAAGTTCCTTTTATTGAAAAAAGAAAGAAAGAAATATGCTTCTTACATTTTATTCTGAACCTGCTAAGGATTTGAAGTCACCCTGATTTCTGGTGAAAGGGAATTTCACGGGTTGGATTTGCCAGCAATAAAGCCCTAACTCTTCATCCTTGAGAACTTCAAACCGAGCTTTGCTTATGGCGGGGCATGACACTCTGTACCTCAAAGTATCATACTGGAACCCCACTGTCACAGAATTGTTTTGTACAATGCATGCCTTGAGAGATATTGTTCTAAAAGTCTTGATCTGTTGAACATGAATATCCTGTTTAACTGTATATTCTATCACTGTATGTAAAGTTATGAAGTGTTTCTACATATAATACTGAAATATATTGTGATGTTGGGAACACCCACACCCAGTCTTTCAGTTATAACAATGGAGCAGTCATTGATTTCCAGATGGTCATTAATGGCTCATCAACACACAATCCACTATCCCAGGGGCTCCTTAGCAAAGACTCAGCATGCAATAAAAACTGCTTGACCTATGGGAATTGTCCGAGCCCCACACCACAGGAAAAATCTTTTCAGCAGCTGAGAGATGGTATATTAAACAAAACCAAAAAAAACCAAATGGTGACACCATCACTTGGACTCTCCCCCCAACCATCTCAAGACCTTAAAGCACATGTGGAAGACAAAAAACTTTAAACTGAGTGAAGTCTGATTCAAGACTGGAAGGTAGCCCCAGACTGTTTATTGAGAAACCATAACCTACCTGTAGCATCTGTCAGTGTGAGACATTGTTTGATTCAACTCTTACTTAGACTAATAGTTTAGGATTTAGAACGCATATTTACATTTTATGTTCTTAAGGCAGTAGTCTCAAACTCAAATCACCACAAGGGCCAGATGAGGACTAGTACAGGGCTGCATGAGGACTGGGACGTTAGCTGGAGGGCTGCACCACTGAAACCTTTTCATACAACAATATAGCAAATAACGGTAACTACAGTGATCGCAGGCTGCAGGAAATAGCTTTAGGGACCACACATGGCTTGTGGGCTGTGTGTTTGAGACCCCTGTCTTAAGGTAACTATCTTTGACCTTTAAGCCTATGACTTCTAATCACTTAAAATCTGTTTGTAGTTAGTAAATCTGTTTTATGCTTCATCTAAAACAGTGGGTTTTTTTGCCTGAAGTACTTGGGAAACCTCAGCTGTTTCCAAAGACACTGCGTGTCCATTACACACGTAATGAACTTGCACCACCCAAGATGACTTTGAGCAGTATATGATGGAACATTCCTGTTATGGAGGGCTGGAGGTTGGGGGAATTGACTGGAATCTGTCTACTAATGGTTCATGAGTGTCTGGGATACCATTCATGTAACAGAGTTAGATGTGCCTCTGTCTATAACTGTTGGTTCAGTGACGTGCCTGCCAGAGTTCTGTAGTTTGACATCAGCACTACAGACTGAGAGGCAACCCAGCTGGTGCATTTGGAGGACACAGCAGTCCCCTAAATTCAGGCTGACCCTGTCACACAGAGTTCCTGATGTGGTAGATTACAGAGGAGAGTCGGGGTCTAGCCATTGGGAGGGCTTTGTAGATTAGCATCATCTGGAATTGGAGTGGGAGTCAACATAGCTTACAGAGCTGTGATGTGCTCCTGTTTGTATGTATTACATACCAGGTGATTCAGTTTGTATTCAGCCAACAAAAATATCCTAATGTCCCTTGATTTCACTGCCAGAAACAGATGCTGGAGCTCTGATATCCCCCTCACTGCACATTCTTGCTCCAGTTCGTACTGTAATTAAAAAGCCTAGCATCTGATTTTGAAAAGTGAAAGGAATTTAGACTTTATTACGAATGACAGATATCGTCCTGCATGCCACTTCTGGTTAACAAAAATATTCACGTTTCTGAAGAACTGAAAACTTGGACAGACTGAAAATGTAACTATTGGAGTTTCTGAGCCAGTGTGAGAAATGCTTTATAGTATGATATATGTTCACCTTTTTGCCTGTTTTCAGACTGCAGTGTCTTCTCTGCTAAGAACAGTATGCAACAGCTACATCCTGTTACCTGCTGAATCTTTACCTACCATACATATGCAGCAGCAGAACTCATGCTGCACCCCATTACAGAATGTACTAACAAGTTTACTTCAAACTAGATTGCTTTGCTTCCATAACACACTAAAATGAAGCATTTCCATTGAAAACTGCTCAAGAATTTGCATTCAAGAAAACTCTGGCTCATTTCCAGCAAACTACAAAAATATTTAAATAAAAATTCCCATGAAAGGCAGTGAGTGGAAAAGCCCTGCCACAATAGGAATCTAGCATCCAAATTTTAATTCTACAGAAATATATTTTAAAATTTGAATTTTTTAAAGCCTTGGTAAAGAGCAGTTTTAAGGTTAATATTTAAAAGTAGGTTTCAAGATAAATTCTGTGCTGATAAATTTGGGGTTTTCTTGTCATTATAATCCCTATACATGTGAATTGAACAGCAAATCTATATATGATTTACAGATAAGCATACAGCAGCTTGATTTTAAATATGCACTTATGTTTATTATATTTTGCTACTCCACTCTCTTAAAATGGTGCCCTTTGGAAAAGCTGCTTTGGCAGACAATTGCAAAGATTCCTGTGGAGAGGAAGTGAAAAGACTGGGCATACAAACAAGGGCTGCTGCCATGTTCAAAGCACAGGGGATAGTTCATAGAGCAAAATGCAGTCCTAAGTAAATGGGTTTCAGGCAATTTCAGTGTTAAGATAACATCATTAAGAGTAGAACAGATTGTGCTCAAACCCTGCTGTTTATAATTAACACATTGCTTCCAAATACTCCAGGGTCTCTGGTAAATAGTCCTCTGCTCAGATCCACCCAGACCAATCAGAATATTTTCATCAGATTGCATGCTGGGCCAGCACCTGTTTGGACAAATCCAGTAGAGCCAAAATGCTCCTCTCCCTGGCCAGCTAAGTAGATAGAGGCGCGCAGCTTGCTTTAGTCATTGTCACAGTGTCCATATGGCTGTGAGGCTTGTTTTCACAAGAAATCGTACAGGTACTTTATTATGTCGAAGTTCACGGTCCTGTAAACAAAAACACACAGTATTTTAGAACAATCACTCCTACAGTGCTCAGACTGTAACCAGTTTGGAGACAATGCACACAAGACGTTCTTCACAACACCCAGCAACCAATTCCTCAAAGCTAAATAAAATGAAGACTGAATTACATAGAATTTAAATTCAAACAGGACACCATTATTTACAGTAGTAAAGACTTTTGATTATTTAAACTTTAGAAGAATTTAATACATCGGTGAAGTAAGTTCCTTACCAAGGATTTAAAGATTGAAAGTAAGAATCTTTGGGCTAATTCAGATGCAAGTTGACAGCAATTTCTTTCTTTAGCCTGGTAAACACGATATACTAGTTGGAGATGCAGAGCAGCAATCTTTTAAGCTATTAAACATTTTGTTCCTTTTCCAAACCACCTGTTTTAGCATTATGTACTGCATAACTCCTTCATCTGTACTCATTTGCAGTCTGCGTTCTTTCAGTCTTGACACTAGCTGACCCATGTTCATAGCTAAATTTGAAAAATCCAAGAATGCCACTCAATAGGATGGAAGATTTTAATGTATACTTTTGTATTTTGATGGCAGGCAGAATGAAATAGCAGTGGAGTAAAACATATAATTAATTTTTTTTCTCCAAACTCATTCTGTACAATCTAACACTCAGATTTTGGGTGTTACTATTTGAATAAATGACCAAAATTACTGGATATAATGACAAGTATAAAATTAAAAAAGTATTCAGTACTGCAAAAATAGCTGATCACAATGCAAAGCAAAGATTAGTTAATTAGATGTCTTATTTGTCTGGCCACTCATTTAATATTCTTGGCTCACACATCACTTTGCAATCCACATTTTCCAAAGTTTCTGCAAAGAACTGGATACAGAAAATTCAGAAATTCCTGAGATATAAATCACACATCTTTCGAAGTCTACTTGAACTATAACAACTCTAAGAAAAGTGAAAACTATGGCAGTATCCTGTTCTGTACTCTCACACAGATAAAAGTATCTTATAAATAAGGCTTTCTATGTAACACTGCTGCACTCTCAGATGAATATTAACCTTACCCGTTATTAAATGAAACTCTATTGGAATCACTGTGCTGTCACTAGTATCACTAGTAACTGTATGAGACGACCTGCCAAATTCAACATACTCAAAAGTTTCCTCCTACAATTGTAAAGGAAGAGATGGATAAACCAAGTTCTTAAATGTGGAGGTATCTGAACAATAGTTTAACAATTCTAATAATGTATATGCCCTTTGCCTTCTCGCTATAACTCTGAAAAAAAAAAATCTAATACCATGAGGCAAACAAAGGAGTTTGTTTGCAGACGGTCGGAAGACCCACTGAAGTACTGCAGACCAGCATGATAAATGGAAACCTGCAGTAAAGAAGAAAATGACTGCACACAAATAGCGCTGACCATATAGGAATCCTACAAGGAGAAGCATGACTCTGTACTTCTCCCCAAAGGTAACTTTGCAAACTTTAATTTTTGCTTCCAAAACAAAGGGAAATTAGATCTGTTTTTTTTCTTGTAGAGAAAGAGAAAAACTGAAAGCCTTGAATAAAAGAGATGTTACTAGCCTCTGTCCCTTCAATGCATCAGGCTTGCATCAGGAAATATGATGGGTAATGGAGATGAGAAATCTGATGATTCCTACAACTGGGACTATTTAACAGCATTTTATTTTAGCATTTATTAAATCAAGGCAGGAGAAATCAGTAGCCTGCTTGCTTAAGACTTGCTTTGACTGAGGTGGGGTATAAACTCCATTTTTTCCTGCTGCTGATAGGATGACCTCTGCCCCACAACAGGGAGAAGCAAGCAGCCAGAGTAGAAACTAGGCCAGGGTCTGCAACCTGTGGCACTCAAGCCGCATGCAGCTCTTTGGCTGCCCCCTTGCAGCTCCTGGCTCTGGGCTTCCCCCTGACACAGGGGACCCTCTGGGTGGCCCCCACCAGCCTCCGGGCTCCCCACAACTATGGGGTACCCTGCAGCAGGCACCCTGGTCCAGCTACCCCCACCCACCACCAGGAGGCTACACCCATTTCAGCTCTCAAAACACTTGGTTATTGAAGGAATTTTTTAAAATGACTTAGCTTTTTGGATTGCCGACCTCTGAACTAGGTGCACCCTCACAGTAGTACTATCTGCTGCAGTTTGCAAATGAATTTTACTAGATCACAGAGATAGTTTTCACCTTGCAACTGGCACCATGGAAGTTAGGTGGAAAAAAATCTTGTATGTGTAGGATTACAACATCCATCAATTTCTTTTATAACTACTGCTTGTCACTTTTAGAAAAACATGACAGACAGTGGGATGGTAAGGGAACAGAAATCATGGAAATGAGGCAAAAAACAGACAAGGAAAGAAAATGAGAAAGCTATCAGGAGAAATAATAGAGATTTTCAGATGCCAAAGTCACAAGGGACCATTGTGATCATCTGAAACTTTCCCTAGATAATGCTTAGAGTACATCAAGAAAAACATCCAATCTTCTTTTAAAATTAATCAGTGAAGATTCTGCCATGACTCTTGGTAAACTATTTCAATGGTTAATTAACTCTCATTGTTAAAATTTTCACTTTATGTCCAGTATGAATTTGTTCAGCTTCAACTTCCTTTGGAACATGTATATATCACAGTTAGGTAAAGAAACCTAAATATTTGTTTCCCAGGTAGATACCTATAGATTATACCCAAGTTACCCATTAACCTTTTCTTTGTTGGACTTCAGGAATTCAGTCTACTTAGCTTATCACTAAAAGACTGCCTTCCTTTTAATAATTTTCAGGGTTCTTCTCTGTACCCTCACCACATTATCAACTTATTTTTTTGAACTGTAGGCACCAGAGCCAAATATGTAGATAAAATAATCTCTTCCTTGCTACTTGAGATTCCTCTGTTTATGGATGCAAGGATCACATTAGCCATTTGGCAATGCCATTACACTGGGAGTTCATTTTTCAAATGATTATCCACCACCGCTAAATGTCTTTCAGAGTCACTGCTTCCCAGAATAGAGTTTACTATCCTGCAACTATGGCTTACATTCTTTTCTTCCAAATATATGCATTTAGCACTATTAACATGTATTGTTTGCTTGTGAACCATGTAAAAAGTGCTCCAGATTGCCCTGAATCATGAGCTATTTACCACTTCCCCAATTTGTATATCTGCAAATGATCATTAATGATTTTATGTCTTCTTCCAGGTCATAATCAGCATAGGACCATGAACCAAACCCTGAAAAGCCCACTAGACAGACAGACAATGATGATTCCTTGTTTAAAATTACATTTTCAGGTCCACTCAGGACCTACCTAGGTAACTGCCCAGCCCAAACACTGTAGCATTGCAGCATGCCCCATTATTTGCAAATAAAAATGTCTCCCCTTCCTTCACAGTCTCCAGAAAAATAACGGTAATCAAGCTATGTGTGCACATAGGTCTTACTAAGAGAGAGATAAGCTAATGACTTATTTTGCATTGAATTCTGAACATGGTGAAGACAGTGACAACTACTGTTTTGCAGGTCTAAATTCCACAGTGTAGCTCCTGCTCTTGCACGCTGAACCTCTCTATGCTGCTGAACAGTGTCATGGTTCCAATGGAACGTATCTTTGGTGCGAGGTCACGTTGCAAAGGGAGAGCTAATCTCCCAAGCATCCACGTTCAAACCAAGCTGCTAAGCAGATGAGGTGCTGTATTCTGTGCTTGTGATAGTTTTTTCCAGACATCATTCTTGTAGTTTAATTCCCGGACACAGTGAGTTACAATAATAAAGCCCAGAGGTCATGACAGTATAGATCATACTCTGGGCAGCCTCTGAATCAGATAGGATGAGGCCCAGTTTTCTGGCCCAGTTGCATATGCAAGTGGGCATCTTTTGCTGCCAAGGATACTTGGATATCCAATAACATCAAGGAATCTAAAGGAACCAAAGCTATGGGTCACAACCTAAAGGCTAGTGCCTTGATAGTTGTGACTAGTTCTTCAACGTGCTTCCTTTACTCTTGATAGCACTCTGTATTTTATCTGGTTTCAGCTCATTTTAGTTGCCTCTCACTCAAGAGTTGATTCTGTGTTTGATCAGGCATTGAGAAAAGTGGATAGGTGATGTAAAGATGATTAATATCTAAATACAGCATACGTTTTTCTTCCCAGACTGTTTCACCAACTCTATCTGCTTTGTATAACTAGTGACTAGATGAGGAACGCTGGAGCCTTGTCAGAGACCAGAGGTAAGTGAGAGCTCTCGAGAACAGACATTTTTTGCTCCCTTGACTTAGCTTATATAAATTGGAGATCACAGGAGAGTGAGTATAGAAGAATTCTTATAATCTACATTAAATTTTTTTATATTACTGGCAACAGATATTAAGTACTAAGTATTAGCTAGGATTGGGCTACCATAATATGCTCTTTGGCAATGCAGTGGATCAACATTTTAGAGCAATATTTTCATGGAAAGAATTTTGCTCTGTATCAGACAGAGTGTAGATCACAGTACTAACGATTGGGATTGTGACTTAAGTATGATAACTTAAAACCAAATAAACTAAATTTATCCTTCTAATTCCACTAGCACTTAATGCAGTGCAGTTTCTAATCTGAAGGTTTTTATTTTGTTGAGGCCAATATGCTCTTTGAAGCTAGTATCCAAGCAATAGAAGAATAGGACTTCTATCGCACCAGTAGTTTGAGTGACGGTGCCTTGCCCAAGATTTTGTTGTTGTTGTTCTTGTTAATTTAAGTGATCAATATAAGCTGATTATTCAACATGTATCAATAGGGATTTTTTGTTTTGCCTTTCCTCTTATCTTTTTCTTTGGCTTCTTAATGCCTCATAAGTCTTGTATTTTATTATAGTCTGAATTTGATGCAAGGTCTGTATTGGCATAGCCTTTTCTTTTCATGATCAGTTGTCTCGTGCTTCTGATTTGCTTATGATAGTGAGTTCCTTCCCCATTGCAAAAACAGATGAGAAACAAAATTCATAATGTATTTTAAGAACAAACCAAGGGCATCTTTACTTGATAAGTATGTCTTGATTTCAGCGAGACGCTATATGGATACAGTTCTGTGGTTAATTATAATTTATAACCAGAAATCTGTTAACAGATCACTACTGAAAGTCTTTGGTGTTTTGTTTTTCATTAGTTTTGAAACTAAAAGTAAATTAAAAAGGCAATATTCCAGTGTTCTTATTAGATGTTATGCAAATTTCTGCTCTATCATTCCAGGCAAGTCTAAGTCAATATTTAAAAATTCTCTTATGTTGCAACTTGAACCTAATATAATTTACAGGACTCCTCCTCAGACTCAATCTGTATTTAAGGTAATTTTGAAACATGCAGATGACTAAACCCAGAAGACTACAAATATCAAAAGATCAGAGTATCTAACTTCACAAAGACAGCTCCCTGAAAATTTCAGAAAAATCTCTCCATGTTGCAGGAGCAAAAACTACAGCCACAGATCTCAAGTCACATCTGTCAAGCAAAAGCTTTCTGTCCCAAATGAAAGCAGGTAGCTTGTAAGTAAAAAACCCCAAACCCTACAAAATAAAGCAACACAACATGCAGAATATTTTCGAAGAATTTCAAATAGCTTCAATTAGGCTGATTTTCTTTATTGTGTTTTGAACTAACATAACACTGTAATGCCTCATTGTATAGAAAAGGCAGAATTATCTGGCATGAACACACTGACCATTTTTTTAAAATGAAATACAGAAAGCTATGAAAAATTCTGTTCAGTCAAAACGCTGAGATAACTTAAAGGGAAAAACAACAAGAGTTCCTTTCCCCATATTTCAAATTCACAATCCCTTTGCTTCAGAGGCAAACCTTTATGCCAGTGCATGAGCATACTTTCTAGAAATTAGTAACACAATGTTCTAAATCAGGGGTGTCCAGCCTTTTTGGGTGAGGGGCTACATTGCAATTGTTTTCTCAGCTGGGGGATGAGAAAATTTTTGATTAGTAAGACACTAATTGATCTTATTAAAAATGTTAATAAAATAATGATTAATGTGATATTTGCAATTGCTTTTGCTTGTACTGGGTACAGAGGACAATGGGAGGGGGCAGGGGTGCCTGTGGGAGGCGGGAGGCAGAGCAATGCCAGACAGGGGAGCATGGCAAACGAGGGGAGAGGAAGAAGGGTGAGGTGCGGGGAGCAGAACAGCTAGGTGGTAGGACTCAGCTACTTTGTGACAGGGACCCCACCAACTCTGCTCTCCTCACTCCCTGCAAAGCACTGCTCAGGGAAATCCAGCCCCTGAACAGCTCTCCAGCCAGGCCACACCTCCCTGCATCTGTTTGTAGGGTGGGAAACTGACCAGGGCCCCGACCAGCCCCAACTCCCAGGCTCTTTTGGCAGCACTGTGAGGGCTGGATGAAAGCCCTTGGCTGGCCAGAGTTCAGCCCCCGGGCCACAGGTTGGACAAGCCTGCTCTAAATTATCATCCAGGTACCCTTGCTCTTTGGGGGAAACAAAAGCAGAAAACAGCAGACTGAATTGGGATAACCCAAATCTTGGTGAACAGTGGGAGTGAAGTAGCACTTGTTTGTTCTTCTCTCCCCATTCCTCATTTCAGTGCTGAGGGGCTGTCAGCTGCAAAGTACCCAGTAACTGAGAATCTCGCAGCCTTTCAAGAGGTGGATGTTACTTCTCTTGTAGAAAAGCGCACACACTCCTTCTCTGCCAATAGGCTAATAGTGAGAGGCTATGACATTGTTAGCTATAATCCTCATAGAAAATGTGGCAGAGCCATTTATGTGAAACCTAATATTTATGTGGCAGCCGTGCCAACTACTTCACTTCATTGTGATAGGTAAGAGTTAGTCAGTTTAAAGTTGTGAATGTTTATAAATCTGCCAATGTAGCATGAAAACACCTCACTTCTACTAACGCTTCAACATCCAGCTGTCAGGGGCTTCAGTCACCACATCTCCTGGGGCTATCAGAGACTCACAAGAATGGACTGGATCTCACAGATTGTGTTTCTATAAATGATCTGTAACTGTTGCATTACCCTCAGCAGACAGTCACTTTTTCCCCTGCATAATGGAAGCAGGCCTATTCTCTTGACTTCAGTTGGGATATCTCAGCAGGGGCCTAGTATTACCAACCTTCTGCGAAATTTCTTGAAAACAGCCAAAACAGCCAGCACCTGTTCCCTTCGTTTCCTAATTAGCAGATGGTAAGTCAGCTATTTACCATTTAAATGGTTAGCCGCTTACACCTCTACTTGGGATCAAGTTCTTGCTCTTATTATCTACACCAGGGGATCTCAAACTCAAATCACCATGAGGGCCACGTGAGAATTAGTATGTTAGTCAGAGAGCCTCACCGCTGAAAACTTTTCATACAATGATATTGCAAATATCCGAACGCGGTAGCGTTGTTGCGGGCCACAGAAAATAACTTTAGGGGCCGCATGAGGCCTGAAGTTTGAGACCCCTGATCTATACAGAAAATGGTTTTCAAGAGAAGGAGAGAAGACAAGGAATGTTTCTGACTACTGTCTGACACACTGGCCTGTAGGTCAAGGTGTCAAAGATGTAACCTAGATAGACTGTTATGATTATGGAAATGATCTTTCAAAACAGAATTTCAGGTGATGGTAGGAATGAAACTGAGCATGCAGAGGAACCAAAGGAATGGATTTCCTCAGGGATTTGTTTTTGTCCTACCTTTTCCTAATATATTTACCAATAACCTTCCTCCAACAATCTGAAAGCCATGTGAGTATGTGGACGATATTTGTATGACTTCAAGTGACAGGGACTTCAAAAGACCCAGGACAACCTGAACCAAGATATGGCGGTCATCAGGGCCGTCTCTGGGGCATGGGGCCCAGGGCCAATCTGCCAGTGGGGGCCACGGCTTCCCCCCACACTGGGGTGGGGGGCAGAGCAGGCCAGCCCAGAGGCTGGGCTCCACTTCCCCACATTGTCCCTGGGCCGGCTGTTCTGCCCTTGGGGAAAGGAGGGGCAGCCAAGAGGCCGGGCTCTGTGATCCTACCCCACCCCTTGGCTGCCAAAAACAGCAGGCTGGGGACAGGTGGTAGCACAGGGCCCACACAATCCTGGATGTCCCCCCCTCCGCCCCCACCAAGGATGGGCCTGGCAGCCATCAGTGGATACTGCAAGAACTGGAGTTTTAAACCCAGAGTGTCAAAGGCAGTGTCATTAAGCTTTCACCTCGCTGTTCATTGTTTAAATGTTTAGCGTTTCATACCCCTAACACTGAATGGCTACCAATCCTTTCTAATATTCTGCCTCCTAACACCAGGTGTTGTATTGCAGCAAAATACATCCCTGACAAAATCCAAGAGCTACTACAAATACCACTATTTAAGGATACATGAGAGGGGCCCTGCCACTGACTTATCAGCAGATGACCAATTTGGACCACATTACTATCTCTACAGCAGATGCTGCCACATTATGGTGAGCACAATGGGAATGAGCTGCTCCCTCTGCAAGAGGCTTTTTCCTCAGCACTCAGTCTGATGACACTATGGTAGCTCAAAGCCTAGCAATCTCTTGTGGTAAGTTCCTAGACATCTCACCGCATTTGCCGAGTCAGGAACAGCCTTCTGTATAGCTGTAATGCAGTTGTGTATGCTGCATAACTAATGAAAGCAACTTATCTTACACATCCTGGATGATACCAAATGGTTAAAAGCACGTGATGGTTCCTTAGGCCCTTTTGAGTTATTTCTTTAAACTTATATATTTGTTTTATTGCCCTCCTTTATATTCTGAACATTTTCCCCACCTGAATTTACCACTTGCACATACACTAACAACTACAGAAATTAATACAATCCAAACAAAACCCCACAAACACATCAACACATCAAATAGTGTACAGAGAGTTAACATCAACACCAAGGATATGAATTTTGAGTCACTTCCCTGTGTATAAAATACAATTTAGTAGAGGCTCACAGGTCTTAGTTCCTTGTTTCTTCTTTATTTTTATTGTTGCAAAGACCCCTCAGCTATCAAAATATGAATGCAAATAAAAAAAGGAAGGATGGCCTTGAGGTTAAAGAACTAGACTGGAATTCAGGAGATCCAGGTTTATGTCACAAGTCTACTACCGACTTAATGTCATCTTGGGCGAGTCAGTCTCTGTCTTGATTCCTCAGAATAATATATCCTCTTTTTTGCCTAGTCCCTTTACATTGTAAGATCTTTCAAGCAGGAACTTTTATGTACCTGTACAGAGCCTAGCAACAGCCTTTCTTCACACTTTGCCATCCTTTTTTGTGGACTGCACGAAACCAGTATAAATGGTTAGGGAAAGCAGTGGTTTTGAAATCTAAACATTTTAAGCAGGTCAGTTCATGCAGTATTAAAAGCTATTTAACTATCTTACCTTGCAATAGCTCTGATGAAGTCTAGCGAGACAGTGCATTTGTACTTTGGTCCATCAAGCTGGTCATCGTGGCCAACCAATGTTAAAAGCTGGAGTGTCACAAGAGAGGTAATCTAAAAACAAGAGACATCACTGAAACATTATTCATGTTTACAAACAGGAATAACAATGACTCAGTTTTCATTTGTCACCATCACAACAACTTTTTGCAGGATCACCAAAATGTCCCATCTTTCACAAGGAAGTGCTACAACTGGCTATACTGTCCCACTGATCTTCACAGAGTTCTGAAAGCAGATAATTCAGAAGGTGTAAATTTACACAGCCAAGTCTGCAGCAGGAGCAACCTTACATATAAGTTGAAACCTACCTGAATTGTCACTCTCAGAATTTGATACCCATAGACCTCTGACCAGATAATATAACATTACAAATATAGTTACCCCACTCTGTGAAGAGAAAGAAGCCTCAAGGTTGGAAGACAGTGACCTAAAGATAATTTGCAAACGCAGAAACCCACCCCCAAGAATGGGCCTAGAAGTAAAGAGAACAAGAGAGAGCTATGTAGCATACGCACATGAACACTCATGCACAAAATATATCCTGAGAGATTGATCACCATGCACTGAGACATTTCTCTCTCTCTTTTAACAGATAATCTATAAGCAGGAACCATTACGAAAGGGATGAGTAACAAGACACAAACTATCATACTGTCACCATATAAATCCATGATACATCCATATCTTGACTACTGAGTATGGTTTTGATATCACATCTAAAACAGATATATTAGAATTGGGAAAAATTCATAGAAGGGCAACAAAAATGATGAGGGTATAGATCAGTTTCCCTAAAAGGAGAGGCTATTCATCTTAGAAAAGAGACAGCTCAGGATTGCTATAACAGAGGTTTATAAACTCATGAATGGTATGGAGAATGAGAACAGGGAAGTGTTATTTAACCCTTTACATAATACAAGAACTAGCGATAGTGTGATGAAATTAATAGGCAGGAGGTTTAAAACAAACTAAGCAAAGCACTTCTTCACACAACACACAATCACCCAAAGGATGTTGTGAAGACTGAAAGTATAACTTGGTATAAAAACAAATTAGGTACATTCCTGAAGAATAGGTATATTAATGGCTATTTCCCAATACAGTTAGAGATGCAACTCCATGCTCCTGGTGTTCCTAAATTTCTGACTGAGAAGCTTGCACTGGATGAATCCACTCAGCAGTTGCCCTGTTCTGTTCATTCCCTCTGAAGCATCTTACACTGTTTGAAGACAGTATACTGAGCTAGATGGACTATTGGTCTGCACCAGCATAGCTGTTCTTATTCATGGGAGGCTGGAAAATGAGAAAAGAGCATAACAAAATGAATGGGGAGTTACAGACCAGAAAGTTGGCTGGGGGGGGGAGACAGAAAGAAAAGAGTAAAGGAGAAACATGAAGAAAAGCCCTCCTGTATGTATGAAAGAGGGCTTCCTATGAGCCATACACACAAATGCTACCTCCAAAAAGCCACTTCCAGAAGAATTAATGATTTGCTAATTGCTGTGCTCAGACAGATGAATACTAGATCCAGGCTTCAAAGAGAAGCTGCCAAGATTGAATTTATTTGCAAATTCAACTCCATTGCCTCAGGATTTAACAGGGATATTGGATTTTTCTCTCATTACAACAGGTGATTTGACCTCATCTTCCTTTGTATGCTGTTTTTCCCAGTGTTTGAATCTTTACAACTGTTTTGATTTGCTGTCACAGTGTGACCTGTTCCCATGTTACATTTTTCTGCATTTATTTCCTCCCATTCTGTAAGTTCCCTCATCTTCAAAAGTGTCTGACAAAGTGGGATTTTCCTCCCACAAAAGCTCATGCAAAAAATAAATTTGTTAGTCTTTAAGTGCCACAGGACTCCTTGTTTGTTTTACTAAACTAGGCTAACACAGCAGTCCCTTTGGAAGTTCCAGAAGAAGTGTCAAGACTGGCAAATCACTTGACTGAGGTGGAAATTGGGGAATGGGGGGAGAGAAGAGGATAAATGCTAATAGAGCGGGTGGGAACTTCAGCTTGGGAAACCACTCCCGCAAATCCACAAGGATGTTCTAAAAAGAGAATGAACTCCTATCATCCAAATGCAAATAATGAACCAAAGAACACAGGTTTAAGATAACTGTTTATACTAGTGGAACTATTCCTTTTAGCATGCAGCCTCATCTTCCTGCTTGTCTGACATTCATCAGAGCTGAGTGAGGACATCAGAATATTCAGGGCAACTACTCTGGTCTTATTCTTTTTAAAAATATCCAGACTGCTCTGCCTCTTCTCTAGGAATGGGAGAAGGCAAGAGAAAAGAGAGGATCCTACTTGCTTCCCCTCAGCTGGTGACAAAGTACCATGACATAGTGATATTGTACTGCCAGGGATCTGACCAGACAGTAGATATGATGGATACAGTCCCCCATTTCAAAAGCGAAATGTTAACAATTTTGTGTGTGATTAAACATAATGTACTAAAGTTTCTTAAGAGTGATTGCCTGCATTAGCTAATTGTATGCAAATTTAAGACATCAAGAGAGACAGTATTTAAACAAACATAGTAAATGTTTGTGAAAATAAGCAAAGGAAAACTAAAGGAAAAAGAGGCCTCCAAATCCTTCTTACTTGTTAAAGGTACCCTGCAAAATTTGTTACTTTAAAATACTGGTCTAATCTTTTTAATATTCAGACCATTAGTCTGCAGTGAACAAAAACTAGGTTCACTAGGAATAAGATAATATTTTAAAATAACAATCAATTTTGATTAACGTATGACAGTACAAGTCTTCATTAGCACTATGATGTGATTACAGATTCACTTAGTCCCACAAACTTCAATACTCTATACATTACCTTAGGTCTATAAATTATGTTAAGGGCAGCTGATTCACAATTCCTTTTGTTTGTATTTACAGCACATTAGTGTTTATTGAGAATTAAGGAAATTACTCAAATTCTAATGTGTATATCTCTCTGGTTTCTATTTAATGGTACTCCTTCAACCCCCAAATTTGTTACTTTATCAATCCTTTCAATTTAAGTCAGAAGAGTACTTTTTTTGTCATGATTTTCTCTCAATCAGGTCTTTATTCAGTCAATGAAGAAGCATAATGGAGTAATCTGTTATTACAAATGCTATTTTACACCCCAGTGCACCATTATTGGCTAATCATTTTTGCAGGAGATGCTTGCAGCTGGCCTCTTACATTCAGAGACTACCAATGAAAGCAGGTCATATCCCACAGAAGGAATGGCATGAGGCTCATAAAAGCTTCTTGTGAACACACCATAAGCCGTGATAGCTTGGAGCTGGACCCATCTAAATATTGTGTGTTATGAAAAAAATCAAAGTGACCTTGCTGGTCCATTACAAATGTTCCAGTGATGCATTAACAACTAATTGTGACCAATTTTCCCTACTCTCATCAAATGCTGTATATAGAACTGAAAGTCAGCATTACTAAATCCTCTGCCTATAAACCAGAATATTGCCAGGCTGGACACTAAACTTTTGATTAAAGTTTTAAGCTTAATGTGCTACACGATATGAAAGGTCTGATCATTATTTAGGGTAAAGCAAGGTTATTTACCTGGTCAACTGCAGCCCTCCAACCACAGTTCCTCCATAAATGTTCAATCCTGTTAGTTTAATGCAATGCACATGGGTCAAAAATCACTTTGCAGGGAACGATTAAACACAAGGTTATAAACCTACATGTTCAGGTACTTAGACTACACTTAAAAAGCAAAGGTAAACAAGCCTGCTATTTCTATTCATACAAAGCAGCAAACACAGATTCCAAACTCTAAAGGCTCAAAACTCTAAAGCCATTGGAGAGAGAAAGAGTGTAGAGCTAAGGCAGAAACAAGGTCTGAGAACTGCAAATTACATGTAAGCAACTTCCTTTTTTTCCTTCCTCAACTGGCTTCCACTGCTCTGGACCCCAGAAGACTAGCAAGCAGCAACCATTAAGAAATGAAGAGCTGCAATAATTAAACATTGCTCTATGAAAGTGGGCTTCCGATTGCCCTCCAACTGTAAACAATAATGCTTCTAGAAAGTGTGCATTGAGTTCTAAGTGGCAGCTTGGCTGATATTTGCACTAGACGCAGGCGGACAGATGAGCCACTTATACTACAGATGACTGAATCCTAATGCTCACTCAGTGTGGGTCATATTCTAAACACTCAGCAATGCATGCGAGACTGTTTGAATAAATGCCCCTCAAAGATTACTGGGGTGAAGAAAGCTGACACTATTGAGGTAGTTGCTAGGTAGGAAAACACACAAGAGAATACAGGGACACTCATAGCCTGAAACAAATAAAATCCCCAAACGGTTTTGACATTTAAAAATGTATGGATTCTAAATTTTCCTTGAACAGAATGAAGTCTGATAAGTCCAGTGAGTGCAAGCAACAATTTTGGATACATTTACAATAAGAACAAAGGACAATTTTGTACCTATAGGAAGACAGAATGGTGAATAAATTGTTAAAGAGTGCATCTCACTCACTCTTCTAAACAATGTGACAGGAATTCAAAATAACAATAGTAAAAATAAATAACAGTTGGCTCTTATCTAGCGCTTTCCCCCATGGATTTTACAGCGCCTTTCTTCTAAAATTTTCTTGGTGGCAGGCAAAATAAAAACACACTGCTAACAGCTCAGAAAGCGATTCCATTAGCACTGTACTGTGATCAGATTGAAATAAATTCACCAGTCTTTAAAGGGATCTTGTGAAGGTGGCATGACTGAACACAGTGCAGCTAACTGCTGCATGGTTGACATGGCCACAGGACCAACAGATACATGCTGTAGCTAGTCCAAACTTTGCATATCTTTTCTATCAAGCTGGGAGAAGTCATGAGCAACTGTATTTTGTCACCCAAAACCATTGCTCTCTCACTTTATCTGTTGGCAGAAAACATTTTGTTGGGTGCTCCCAGCAGAGCTGGTTTCCTTCATCCATCTTTATCCTGATCTGTCCCTTGTTCTCCAGCTGAGCTCCATCTACTAGTACCTTCACTTGTGCAGACACGATTTAATCCACATTACTGCTGGACTAGAAAATACCAGGATTACGAGCTTTTTCCACAAATGAAGAAAATCCAAAGTTTAATACCTCGATTAGCTTGAAAGGCATTCCCTGAAATAGAAAGGTCATTAGGAGGCAAGTGCTTTGCTGGATAGCCCTACCTCCAGGGGTACATATGGCAAACTCTATACTAAGTCTGAGTGTGCTATGGATTCAAATAAACTCAGGAGAACACTGATAGATACAACAGAGAAGCCTCAAATGGCAAAGATTAAAGAGGAGCATAGATAAAGGCTGAAAGTGGAGCAAACTAGTCAGGAAAAAGTTGGCTGCTTTTTGGGGAGTGGGGAACACCACCAAAAAGACATGGAAGACTAAGTCCCGTTCCACAAATGTCTACAAAGTGAAGTCTACATACGATTATGTGCCAACAGCTGAAGCATAATCTTCCTATGAAGGCCTTCTGCTAGGAGATAGAGTTGTTGTATGGTCTTGAAACACCTAAACAGTGATTACCACGTTGGAATAACCTAAGCTTCAGAAATGTTATTGTAATGGTAAACCGGATGTGTGGCAGGAGCAAAATATTGTTTCATTACTTTATTGACAGAGCCTTCTATTGTAGTTTTCTTGTGATTAAGGTATGAAAATAGAAAAAAGAAGTTTTCCAGGTACTTCAGAAAGTAAGTGTAAAGAACAAATTGAGTAAAGATATCCAATGGACAGAATGTAGGGAGACAAACACCACTCAGCCATTATAAAAGAGCTAACCAAGAACAGATTTGACACTGTCTAGTGCAGTGGTTCTCAACCAGTGTGCTACTTGTGGTCCAATTAGCACAAAGCTGCAGTCCATGTGACAGTCTTAGGGCCATATAGGTAGTATGTATATTGTGTGGATGCAGCCCACATAAAACACACAGAATTAAACGTGTGGCCTACAATGGCAAATAGGTAGAGAACCATTGGTCTACTGCATTAGTTGCAAAGCAAGCTAATCGAGCCATCAAATATTGTGACTCAGATGCGGCTATATAGAGTAACTTGGGGTTCTAGAAAAGTCCTTCATACAGGACCCTAACCACACTTTCCAAGATCTTAGCACACTGCTAACATTAGCTGATTCTTATGCTCTCCATTCAGAAGCACTACATTAAATAAACTTACACAAAGAATTTCCAGGTCCAGAGACTTACTAGATGCACCAGGTGAACAGAAAAAACAAAAAGGGATGCAAATCTTTTAAGTGCTAGAAACAACTTAAGGAAAACTGACATCCATCCTATGTTCCCTCTAAGCTGTGTGCGTGTGCATGCACACACAGGTTGTGAAATCTGCGCACACAACAAAATAAAGTGCGGACAAAAAAATTCAACACTGCTAATATTTTTATGCTACTTTAAGTAGGTAATTTCAAATAGCATGTTTCAAATAAGGTTTTGTAATTTATAAAATCATTTCCATCACCATATCAAAATTAAATGTAGATATTATTTGCATCATACACAGTTACTTCACTGCACGCACAAGTTTGACCACAATCATTGGTGTGTGCACAGATTTGAACACTGGTTCCAAAAATTTGCACAAAAGAAATTTTTTGTGCACACAGCTACAAAAAGTTAGAGGGAACATTGCATTCATCCATCTCTATCTCTATTTAGAGGCTCTGAAATACTCAAAGCATTGCACAATGTGCCATACACTGAACAGGGGAAAAGGGATATATGCAATCCTTAAAACACTTTGTATATTCTGTCTGAGACCTGTCCTCAAAGTTAAGAATAAATAGGAATCCACTGCAACTTGTATTTAAAAACAAAAAACAAAACAAAAAACAAAACACACGAACACCCAAAATTTCAAATTTCTATCATCTTTAAATATACAGAGTCCTGCAACACCTTAAAGACTAACACATTTCTTAGGGCATAAGCTTTCATGAGCTCCAGCCAACTTCATCAGTTGCATATGACAAAGTGGGTTGGAGCCCACGAAAGCTTATGCCCAAATAAATATTTTACTCTCACTGTTTGTACTGTAGTGAGACTCACACAGCTACCTCTCTTTAAATATAACACTTCACACTAGCTTAACACTTTGTGAAAATGTAACAGGGCAGCAAAACTCTTCTGACCCCTCCACCTGGTCAGCATGTTTTAGAACCCCGCGCAAGAGTACTTAAATTCTTCTTACTGGGAAGTGTCTGGCTCAAGAACTTAAACTCTAGATATATGGTGGGTGGCAGTGATGTTCTAGACCAGAGGTGGCCAAACTTATGGAACTTAAGAGCCACACAAGTTGATTATTAAGCCTTTGAGAGCCGCACTGAGGCATATAGCCATGTACTTTTACCTACTCCAAAATTACTAAGTTTAAAATTCATTGCACACTTTAATTTTACCATAAAAGGAAGAAAATATCCATCCTACTAATGTCAGATTCTAATAATTACTTAAGGTTACCATGAAAATTAGGTCTATACAGTAAAAACTTAGCTGCTGCTCAATGTAGAAGACTGCAGGCTAGTGGTGAGTTTTTTAAAATCCTGACCATGCTGCACTTCTCCCCGTCATCCCTGACCATGCTGCACTTCTCTCCATCATCCCGACCCCTGCCTGAACTCCTAGGCTGGGGCTGCTTTCCTAAACTTAATTGCTGACTTTTTCTGGGAGCCACAATTTTTCATTCAAGAGCCACATGTGGCTCCTGAGTCACAGTTTGGCCATGCTTGTTCTAGACAGAAAACTAGTGAGTCAAAACAACTATTTCTGGGACAGTCAGTCACAGAAGAGGTCAATATTGTGTTTTCTATTGTATTACTCTTCTTGGTTACTAATAAAGTCAAACCCCAGGAAGTGAAGGCATCTGGATCTTAACATGGGGTCTGTGCGCTCCCTGAAGGATGGGGGCTTGCAGCTTGATATATAAATGTAAAAGGTTCACATTACAATTTCAATATCCTACAAAATCTTAATAAGGAGATAATGCTGTTTTATAGCTGTGGTTTGAAAAATATCACTGTTTCAAAAGGTCAGGCAGTGTAAACCCTAGCAAGTAATCTGTTTTCAAATGAAAATATATCAAAATATATTCCATATGTAAAAAGATATAAATGCAATGTCAAAGTAATTTTGCCTTTTAGCAAAAAAAAAAAAAAAAAAAAAAAAAATCAGTTCTCAAAGCTTTTTCTTCATGGCATGTATTACACTGGCTGTATTTCACTGTCACAAAAGCTTGGAAAAAACATCTGGCAAGAACAGACTTGAAAGTAGCTAGAAAAATTAGGGGTGGTTTCAAAAAGGATATTTATCAAGAATATTTGAACAAAAGAAATTAGAAGAAATATTCTGAGGCTGTTCAGAAAAATAAAATTGGATGTAGTAATTATTGAGTTTTAATAGAAAACAACACCAGTGACAGTAAAATGTTACTTAGCTGTTAACTGATATTTTCTGATGGGGTAAATCAGGAGGTTTGGAGAAGAATTCCTAGCCTTCACAGCGTGAAATAAGTGTCATGGTCATGCTGAAAATCAAGGAGGACAAAACTTCTTTTGAAATGCAACTCTGAGAATGGTCCTTGAAAGGGAACAGTGTATGTTTGGGTAGTTGGATTATATCAAGGATTTATGATTAAGAAAAGCAGGTGGCTGTGGGTGGTAACTTGAAGGGAAAAGACTTTCCAAAATATTTCTAAGATTCAGTGGTCAAACTTAGAGGCCTCACAGGTATAACAGATGCCACTCATCAAGACAAGATCTTTCTCACTAACCAGCTGTAGTTAACAGATGGGCTCTACATCATTTCGTATAGCAAAACAAAGGGTAATAGCTGTGAAAGGCTATTAGAACTGTGTAGAGGTCTGGAGGAGAAAAGAATTCCAGAAGTTAAGACCATGCACTGAATAGACTCTGCCTCTTACCAGGAAGATGAGAAACTGAAGAATGTTCACAAAAGAAAAAAACTGATTAGGGGCTGGACAGACCGATTTACAAGGAAATATTATATGTATGGCCTGGCTAAGTGAAAACTGACTAATGGTAGGGGAAGTACACCAATATAGGTAATAAATGTATTAGCCAAAAGGGAGAGGAATTATTTGGCACCTTTAAAAAGAGGGGCAATAAAACAGAATCAATGCCATGAATCTGACAAGGGGAAACAAAGCTGAGTGTTAGGAATAACTTCTTTACAGTAAGAGCTATTAGGCCATGAAACAGTTTTCCAGAGAGGTGATGAAAGTCCTACTAAGTGGTACTTTCAAAAAAGGGCTAGACAAAACACTAGTAAAAGTACAAGACGGAACGATCCTTCATTGACAAAGATGTGCCACAAAGACAACCGGCAAACAGAAGAGTTTTGGAGGGAGTACTTGCAGACTGTGCTTGTAAGAAGAGATACTTGGTGAGAGGTGCATTTAATCTGCTTGTGTGCTGTCTGGTTGACAGTTCTTTGGTCTCTTGTGTCTGGGTTTTTGTAGCTGAGTTGTATGCCCTGTGTAAGAAGGATGATTTGCTAAAGGCCCTAAGGCTCTAACCCTTGGAGCCTGGATCAGCTCCACTGTTTGACGACAGAGAGGTTAATTGCTCCCAAGCGGTATAGTGGTAGAGCTGAGCAAAGCACGGAAGAACTTGTTTTAAAAAGTCACTTGCAAGGTCAACTCAAGAGCCACAGATAAAAGCAGCTGACAGGAGAGTCTTGAAGGAAGTTGAGAGAGGGAATGCTAGCAGCTTTCCCTCCACTTTCAGCACTGTGTGTGATGTCAAGATGGCCAGCAATAGAGACCTGAAAAGGTTGTACTATGTCCTGCCTGCAGCCAAGAGAGAAATACTGTACATGAAGTATAAATTGGTGACTGTCCTAGAGGAAATTATTGGAGTTGGGGCAAGGAAATAATTGGACTTAGACTCGAGAGGCAAGCTCAGATGCTACTGAGAATCACTGAAGCTGAAGAGCTCTTAGGCAGCCATGTTTGCATAATATCAGTACCCAAGGTTAAGGAAGAATGGAGATGGCCACTAAGGAATCTGGGAGAGAGAGGAAGTCAGAAAGCAAGCCTGGAAATTTGTAAATACGAGAGGCAAGAATTCAAGGTGTCAATCCCCATAGCTGAGAAAGATGGGAATAGGTAGGTTGTAAGAAAAGCCACTGGAGAAAAGATATACAAGAGGAATTCCATATAGCTAGAAATATAAATCAATACCAAGTCCCCTGTGTGGAAACCATTGATGCTCTCTCTCAAGAACCAATAGGTCAAACACAACAGAAGGCTGTACAGGATGAGCTGTACAGAAAGATGTACAGGAACTCAGCCCAACCTCTAAGAAAATGAAACTTGCCCGCAAGGAGTTCTCCAACCATCCAAAGACAACAAATGAGTTGTTGGAGAGTCAATACCCGGAAGAACTGAAAGAACAAGCTGTAAGGGACAGGTGGACAATGGGCTCTTTCTAGAGCCAAGGCATGAGATATCATTCTAAGACTGGATAGGTTTCTGATGTCAATTCCATTAGTGATGGGTAATAACAAAACTCATGACTCAGCCTTGTCTAGTGTCTCACAGATGACTTCAGGAAACTCAGAAGCATGCTGAAAAAGAAGGTCCAAGTCCTGTTCTTTGAGATCATTCCTGTTTGGGAGCAAAAAGAGACAGAAAGCAGAGATTCTGGAAGTGAACAGTGGGATAGGTAAGTGTAGGGTATAGAATGGAGGGTCTTAATTTTGTGGAACATTTTTCTGTGGCAGTGGTTCCCAACCAGTAGATCACAATGTACTTCTGAAAGGCAAAAACTAGGAGTCCTGTGACACTTCTAAAGACTAACAAATTTATCACATGAACTTTCATGGGAGAAAATCCCACTTCATCAGACACTTGAAGATGGGGAATTTACAGGATGGGAGAAAATAAATGCAGGGAACTGTAAGATGCCATTGAAATCCAGGAGCATTGTGCCAACTGCTGGTGAAAGGTTGGAGACTACTGTGGGAACCAGGGCTCTATAGTTCAGATGGCCTTCATCTCAGTAGAAGGGGAACAAATCTTCTTGTAGACAAATGGGCTAGAGTACTCAGCAGTGCATTAAACTAGTTGTAAAAGGGGAAGGTAAAAAGATGGATGAGAAGAATGCAGCAGAAAAATAAAGATGTTGAGAACAAAATTAATCAAGGAACTGAAGGACATAAAAAGATGAAATTCTTGAATTGCCTACACTCCAATGCCAGGAGCTTGGGTAACAAACAAGAAGATCTGGAATTGTGAATTTATGAGCACAAATTCGATCAAGTTGGTATTACTGAAACCTGATGAAATGATTTTTCACTACTGGAATAGTAAAATCAATGGTTACAATTACTTAGGAAGGACTGACTGGACAGAGGAGGAGTGGCATTATGTAAAACATGGCATTACCCGTTTCTGAGTCATAGAATTATTGACAGTTAAGGTTGGACCTCGGAAGATCATTTACTTCCCCTGCTCAAAACACAGGGCCAATCCCAACTAAATCACTCCAGCCAGGGTTTAATTAAGCCACACCCTAAAAATCTCTAAGGATAGAGATTCCACCACCTTCCTAGGTAACCCATTCCAATGCTTCACCGCTCTCTTAGTGAAAAAGTATTTCCTAAAAACCAAAGTAGTCTTCCACCCAGGGCAACTTGAGACTATTGATCCTTGTTTTGCTGTCTAACACCAATGAGGTCAGCCTAGTTCCATCCTACTGGAACTGTTTTCAGATAGTAAAAGGCTGCTATCAAATCTCCCATTTATCTCTTCTGCAAACTAAACTCCTCAACCTCTCCTCCTATCATGTGCTCCAGCCCCCTAATCATTTGTTGTCCTGGACTCTTTCCAATTTATCCATATCCTTTGTCTAGTAAGGGGCCCAGAACTGGACACAGTACTTCAAATGAAGCCTCACCCATGCCAAATAAAAAGGAATAATCACTTCCCTTGATCTGCTGACAATCTTCCTATTAATGCACTGATAACTTTTAAGAAAATAATCGTTAATGCTTGTGGATCAGTTGCTCAACAGGTAAAACACAAGATGGGAAACTAGCTGGTGTACACTACAGACCAATAAATTGCACCAGGGAACAGGATGATCATCTCTACATACCCATCTATAATGGATAGAGAAAAAAAGCTGTATAATGATGATGAACTTCAATTTGAGTGACACATGCTAAATGTATCAAGCTCCCAGCACTAATACATCCTTGGAATCTCTAAGCATTATAGATGACAATCACAACAAAAACACAAAAAAGGGTTGGAGCCACATAGGGAAATTCATTATTAGACCTTGTATGAACAGATAAAGAGGAACTGATTACGGATCTAAAAATTAATGGGGTACAAGTGGTCATGACTTGATTACATTTATAATGTGCAAACAGAACCAAGTCAGACTAATATATATACTTGGTGCTTTAATAAGGGCCAATTTGAAAAAGTCAAAAACCATTATGAGCAAATCACCTGGGAGGAAAAATTTAATCAGAAACATTCAAATGATAATTGGGAAAAGAGATACCCAAAAGCCACAATCCTATATAAAAAAAACCAAATAGCCTTCTTCAGAGAAGTGAAGGCAACAACAAAAAACTTAAAAAAATAATATGTAACAAATGGACAAAAGAGAAAGTTGACAGTAATTAATAATCAGAAGTTAGGAACATTAATAAGGGAAGCAAGGGATATAAGAGAAACTTTATAGCCAGCAGAGTTAGGGGAAATAAAAAGTTTTAAAAATATATTAGAAACAAGAGAACCCTGACAATCGTTTTGGATCATTACGAGATGGAATTGGCATACTTGCCAATAATAATCCAGGAAGGGCAGAAGTATTCAATCAATATTTCTGTTCAATATGTGGGCACAGATCTATAAATCTATGAAAAGGGGTGACAAGATGATCCAGATCATTATAGATCGGTCAGCCAGATATAAATCCTGGACAAGATAATAGAGATGTTAATATAGGACTTTAAAGAGCTAAAGAAGAACAATAAAGAACTAACACAGGATAATATAATTAATGTAAATCAATGTGGGTTTATGGAAAACAGATTCTATCAAACTAACTTGATATATTTTGATGACATTAGCAGTTTGTTAACAGAGTTTATGGTACATTCTCAAACTTCTGTTAGTCATTTGACTTGGTATCATACAATATTTTGATTAAAACTATGATGGCTCATATTAAATGGATTAAAAACTGGCTAATAAGTTTCAAAATGTAATTGTCAACAAGGAATTTTCATTGCGTGGGTGTGTTACCAGTGTGGTCCCAGAGACTCAGTCTTGGTCCTGTGGTATTTAGCACTTTTATTAATGACCAGGGTGAAAACAAAATCACCAGTAATAAAGTCTGCATAGGATACAAATATTCAGAGCATGTGTGTCACTGATTCAAAGTGATCCGGATCACTTGGTAAGATGGGCTCAAGCAAACAATATTTGTTTTAACATGACAAAATATAAATGTGTACATCTAGAAACAAAGACTGTCAGTCATATTTACAGGATGGCAGACTTTATCCTAGGAAGTAGTAACTCTAAAAAAGATTTGGGATCACAGTAAATAATCTATTGAACACCAGCTCCCGGTGGCACACTATGGCCAAAAGAGCTAATGTAATCCTAGGATGCATGAAGAGGGACATCTCAAGTAGTAGTAGAGAAGTCATTCGACTTCTATATTTGGTACTGGGGCAACTGCCACTGGAATATTGTGTCCTGCTCTGATGCCCACAATCCAAGGAGGATGTTGATAGATTATATAGGGTTCACAGAAGAGCTGTGAGAATGATTAAAGAAGTAGAAAACGTGCTTTAAATAGATAGATTTAAGGAGCTCAATCTATTTAACTTATTGGAGTGAAGGTTAAGGGGAAGAGTGATGACAGCTTATGGAGATCTATACTGGGAACAAATATTTAACAATGAGTTCTTCAGTCTAGCAGAACAAGATTTAACATGATCCACATGTCAGGAAGCTGAAGCTAGACAAATTTAGTCAGCAAATAAAACATAATTGTTTATTATGAAAGCAATTAACTATTGGAAGGATTAACCAGCAGTTGTGGTGGATTGTCCATCTTGGACAATTTTAAAATCTAGATTGGACATTTTTCAAAAAGATATATTGTTGGAATTATTTTCAGCAAGATATATGGGCCCCATTATACAGTAGATTAGACTAGTAGATGGTACCTTCCGGCCCTGGAATTTATGCATCTAGATGACCTAACAGATATTTTCCATCTCTAGAGTCTACAATTCTCAATTACCCTGCCCAAAATGGGCATACTAACAACAGCTCTTTGGCTTGGCTTACTTTCAAGCACAACTTTCATCTACTTTATGATTCTGAAACCAAAATGTATTGAAACATTAAGCACTTTCATTCTTCAGTTAGAATATGACATACTTGGGTAAGCGCCTTCTTACTGTTCTCTTCCTGTATCACAATAAAGTGTACATAAATCGTAACATTTTGCAGCATTATGAAAATATGTAGCTCTTTTTGAGTAAAAATGTTATTTTGTTGGCTGCACTTGCTGAAAAACCACTGCTGCTGGTAAGTAAATTCATACAGATGTTAAAGCCACTATTATGTAACAAAAGGCATTTCAAAAACCAGATGTCATTTAGAAAACCCATTTCAAGCAAAATGACTGTGCAGAACTAGTCTCATGGAGTTAAATTCAATGACCCCAGTACAAATTATTCTAGCATAAAAAGCTATTCAAAGAGAAGCAGTCCCAGAGTACGTTCAGTATGTCAGCCTTTGTAAAACCAGAAGTTGCACTTCTTTCTAAACATTATTTTAATAATGAGTAACAATCCTACAATATTTATTTTAAAAAGAACTGTAATGGTGCAGATTTAAGCCAACAACTGATGAAAACCATTTTCATAAGGTTTTAAAAAGGAAAGATTGTAGTTCTGAATAAAGGCAAGTCAGAATATTATAGTACAATGCCAAGAAATGACCTTTACTTTTCAATATTAATGTCAGATTCCCGTTCTTCCATGTTGTTTTGCCCCAGGCTCTTAACACATCAAAGAAATTCACCATGGAAGTAACTAAAGTTGGGTAATATTGCCAACCACCACCATATCACATCTTAACTGACTCTACCACTTATCCAGGGAGATCATTCCCAAGTTTAACAGAACATGGAAATATGGATTTTTCTTCTGGTATTCATCCTACATTTTTCTTTGATTAATTGCATCCCACTTTAAAATTATACCTTCTTGTACACCATCCTATTCTAGGCTCCCTTTCCAAATTGCTTACATCCTTCAAATTCTTGTATGCAGCTGCAGCTCCATAGTTAAATTACTGTATGATCACGCTATCCATATATTTCTTTTATTCATCCCTCAGTTTAAATTAATCCATCTCCTCTTGTTGCTCTCCTCTGAATTCCTTCCTATTAGTCGCTATCTTTCTGGTGTTAAGTCCAAAACTAAAAGCAGTATATTAACAGTCTCACTAATGTCACACATAGATATACTACTCCACTCATGGTCTATGATGGGGTGTGTCTACTCTACAATGTAAGCCTCACGTTAGTTGGACTCAAGTCAGTGGATGCCGGGGTAGAGAACCCAGGACGTGTGTCTACACCAAGGGCTGGCAACCTGCGGCATGCATGCCAAAAGTGGAATGTGGGCCGAGTGAGTGGCATGCCATGTTGCTCCCAGCCCCAAGCAGGGCCATGCAGTGGCTGTTCCCTCCTTCCAGGCCCATCCCTCTTCTAAAACGGGCCAAGAGCTCGAGGCCTATTAGTGCTCTGCTGGCTGGAGCCATGCAACTCCTAGCCACAAGCAAGGCTGTATGGTTGGTGACAGCATCCACTCCCGCTTCCATGCCTGTGCCTCTCCCATGTGGGCCCAACAATGATCACCCCCTGGCCAGAGCCAGGGCACAAGCAGGCAGGGAAGTCTGCCTGGTCATTGTGCACCTGGGTTACCCACCACAAAAAAGGGGACTAGAGACTGAGGGGCTGGGTCAGCATGCCATTCTTCCCCATCACCACCAAATGCAACATGGGGGAAAGGGCAGAGGGGAGACTTGGTATCAGGTTGCTGACCCATGTTCTACAATAATTGTGAAACCTAGGCTAAAAGTTTTCCAAGCTATGCTTAAAACTCAAGGCTGTTGCATCCACAAAGCAGTACACTGACCTGAGTCCAACAAATCATACCCCAGACCTCCTAGTATGTATCTGAAATGTGGCCACACTTGCTCTCTTTATCACATGAAGCACAGAAAAACTTGATTCTCCATTCTGGACATTACAGGAAGTTTCAACAGCCTGCGAACACCTCCTGCCAAGCTGTCATTTTTGTCTGCATACTCCCAGCAACCACAGCCTGCAACAGAGGAGACAGCATTTGTTTGCCTTTCCCAGTTCCTAGCTGCCAATCTGAATTTCACGTGGTGGGGGGGGGTGAGGGGCATGCAATCCATCTTTAACAGATACATGCTGTGCTACCTGGGACTTGCAATAACTTTTGCGTAAGTTCACAGAAATCCTTCCCCCATTTGTATACTATCAACCTTAAAATAGAACCAGAAACTCACCAGATTTCTGTTTCTGCTGGTTCTGTGGTAGGCTGCTCCTGGAAGTCGGTAGGATGGGGCTAGAGACAAGAAAGTTCCCTCCAAGTAGGCCCTCAAGATGTGCTGTAGACTGGTATCAGCAACAGAGTAAGTTCACTGTTTTCATTTGGTTCCTGCTGCCAATTCTCACCAGTTCCCATGCTGAATTCTGGGGCCAGCTGGTCACCACTTCAGTTGGTTAGGTCATTATACATTACTGTAGACTTATATGCTTGGCCCAATGCCAAGTTCCTTGTCAAGCTCCTCATACAACAGCATGCTGTCAGTGAGCTGCCTCAGGAGCAGTTCTTGTCCCTGGTTTTCATTTATTTTGCTTTGTGCTATTTGCTGGTATTCATTGTCATTCCTGGTACCCTGACTAAAGTCCACTTTCTGGTGAGCTTCCATTGCAGACACCCAAGGTTCTCCAAAAGAAGTGTGTGGGTCAGTGGGTCAGAATATAATGGAAGAGCTAAACACTGACTCAATGAACTGCTACACCACAACAAAAGGGATTTGCTTGTCCTTCCCAGCAATGATCAGCTTCTCTTGGGCTAGAGAGGACAAAGGAAATCAGCCCCTAGGTTGTGGGATACTTATGGCTGAGTCTCAGGACCCTGGGGCCTGCATCTACACTGCAAAACAATAAGGCTTAAACGCTGGTTCCTGGCATGACTCAAGCTCAAACCCTCACACAGTCCCTAAGACTCTGAATCTGAACCTGAGAGAGGTGTGGGGTGTGGGGGTGCGGGTCTCACACTATGTCTACACAGAGTACCCCATGTATGTTACCTATTTTGCTGTTGAAGTGTGCGGCAACCATCTAATTTGTTGACTATTGCTGCTTTTTAGGGAACCTAACTTTGCAAGATTTTCCTCCTCTACTGAAGATTTGTGTTTTTTAGTGTTTCCTCCATAAGTATAATTTTGCATTTGTTCAGGTTAAATCTTGTTTTGATATTTTAAGCTTGGCTTCTCTCCATCAATTCTTTGTGCTCCTGGTGTTTGCACTACCACACAATTTAAGCAGTATCTGTAAACAATATCAAAATTCTCCAGATGATTACCATAAATGTTAAATAAGATGAAGCTTAGTATCCATCACTATTATGCTGCATTGGTCACCACCAAATTCACTTAATAGTTTTTTGTCACCATCTTTTTCAGTCCTTGTAAGAGTGCTCATATCCAAGACCATATGAATTAACTTTTCAAAACAGGCACATTAATAAATGCTTTACCAAAATCCAGAAACATTGTAACAAACCCATATGCACTAAATGTTTATTTCTGCCAAAAAAAAAAAAAAAATCCATTGAGTATCTTTAACACCATTTCTTCTTTTATAAACTTATGTTGTTTAGAACCACATTCTGTTATCCTCTGGAGTCTGGATATCAATGGATTTTTAAATATTGTTATGTTGTTTCTAGAGACTGAAATTAAAAATGTCTTCAACATTAATTGCCAGGATCTCACTTGGAAGAAATGTCACTTTTGCTTTTAACAATCCTCATGCAATGTCCCAGTTACTATAGCACGTCTTATTAAATGTTACCACCTCTCTCTGAAACCACACTACAGCACTCTGCTTGTTTGAGTAATCAACCTGTTATGTGTCTTTTAGATCATAAGCTGTATGGGGCAGAGAATACCATTTAATATGTCCGTACAGCACTGTGACACCACATTGGTTTCTGGCCTCGGCAACATAAATGTTAAATAAATAAATACCTATAAAACACCATCATTCTATATAGTACTCTACAGAGATTTTAAAAAGTGACATAGTAACTGCTAAAAAGAGCTTACAGCCTAAGGATCTGATCCTGTAAACTCTACCATCTGTGCAATCCCTTGTGCTTGTCTGGCTCCACAAAAGGTGCAGGAGTCTGTAAGAGTTGATCCTGATTAGATAACTATTTTAATATTCTATGGAAGCAGGCAGGAATAAGACATACTTGGATTTAATATATGGCTATTTATTTTTCCAGTATTCTTTTTATGAATAACTTTTCTGTCAAGCTATTGATTACTTTTTAATTGCCCCTACTTTTCCCCATTTTCCTAACAAAATAGTTTATTAAAATAGGAGGGAAATAGCAGTTCAGTAGCTCAGTCGTTTCAGAATTCTAATAAAATTTATTCTCTCTCTCTTTAGCATTTCTTTTTTACTTGCTAAATTCAAGAAGTCCTTTTTACTTCTTCAACATCGTTGGGGAGCATTAAATCATTTTGCTTTTCTGTTCCTGCACCTTTACACTGCATGACTTAGGTGATCTGATATAGGGGTTATTCCACTTTGGTGTTTCTAGTGCAGGGCTCCCCATGGCAAAATCTCCAAGCAGAACCTCCTGAAGCCACATGGGTCATTCATTTTTCTTCTCTTTTTATTTTCCAGTGAAGCAGTAGTCTGTTTTTTAGAATGTTTAGATATAGATACTGGATTCAGAGGAACTGGGAAATCTACCCCTGTTCTTCAATCAATACTTTTGGCCTTGAGCAAATCATAACCTCCGTGTGCCTCCAATTAATCACCTGTAATATGGAAATAATACACAGCTGCCTCACAGGGTGATGCAAGGATCAATAAATGCTGTAATGTACCTGAGAGCCACTAATGAAAGGAATTCTAGAAATACAAATTACTTGTTAAATCAAAATGTCTTAAGAAGCAGCAGCTCTTTCCAACACTTGCAGACTTTAACTGCACCCTCTGAAGTATGTTAAAGGCTGTAGATTTCTGGAAGTGCTTATGTGAGAGTCTTGGATGCAGAGATGCAGCTTCTCACTGTGACCTTCTGAAATCCATGAAGGGAAGGAACTGAGCCAGCTCACTGTGCTTCCACATAGAACTATCTGCAGAACTTGTTAGGTCTCTAAAAGATTTGTAAGAGGTTTTCACAATGGACTATATGAGACACTTGCTGAGAGCACTAGGAGTACAGATCATTTACAACTATATTCCAATCATCACCCTCCCAGTGTCATAACTGGGTCTAAAACAAGCCCAGGAACAGTCCAGGATAGTGAAAATGACATAAGCTTTAGTCAGGAACCATATACTGGATACTTGGGAGGTAGGCCAGTCCTTGCTTACAGTCAGCCTTAAGCAAATACTCACCAGCAACTACACACCATACAACAGAAACACTAACCCAGGCACCTATCCTACAACGAATCCCATTGCCAACTCTGCCCACATATTTACTTAAGTGACACCACCATAGAACCTAACCAAACCAGCCACTTCATCAGTGGCTGAGCCACCTGCACGTTTACCAATGTGGTGTGTGTCACTGCTTGTCAACAATGCCCCTCTGCTATACACTGGCCAACCTGGACTGTCTGTGCAAAAGACTAAATGGACCCAACCCAGACACCCGGAATGATCACATTCAAAAACCCGTAGGGGAACATTTCAGTCTCCCCAGACACTCTATAACAGACAAGAAAGTTACAGTACTTCAGCAAAAAAATCCTTTAAAACCAGACTTCCACGTGAAACTGCAGAGCTGAAATTCATATGCAAACTTGACACCATCACCTTGGGTTCGAATAGAGACTTAGAATGGCTAACTCATCACAACAGGTAAGTTGCCATCTTTTAACATTCTCATCTCATCTGTTGTTCTTTCAAGACCACATCCACACTATTTGAATCAAAACAACTTGTTTGGTTTGCTGAAGTAGACTAACAGACTACTTTGTGACTCACCCTTCTCTGTGTGCATGTGTGCACACATGCCTAATAAAATCCAGTTTCCATTTCATGCATGTGATGAAGTGGGATTACACCCATGAAAGCTTGTGTGATAAGCTGGTTAGCCTTTAAAAGTGTAACAGGTCTCATTTGTTTTTATGTCAAATGAGATTTTCCAAAGCATTGGTTGGGTTATTTTGTGTGGAGGAATGTTTTCTTCAAAGTATGCATTCACTATTTCTGCAGCACAGGTCCAAAATACTCTTTTCTACCTGCCACAAGCCCAGAAGGGCAGAAGATCAGAGTAACATGCAGAGGCACAGATTTCCTTTAAGTGTTGCATAAATGGCTTTAGACTTATCTTCATGGTGCACAGTCTACACTAAAGGGGTGTAACTTCCAGTGCATATTAGCATGTCATGCACTAACTAGCCTGTGTGGATCCTGCTAGAACACACTAGACATTTTCTAGTGCAAATTTTTTGAAACAGGTCTACATTAACATGCACTAGGAAGTTTTAGTCCATTCCTGTAGGTCTGCATGGGCCATTTTGTGTGCAACCCATGCACCATTAGATTTTGCACCCTTCTAGTGCAGCAAATGCACAAACCCTCAATATAAAAGTATGCCAGAAGCTGAAAAGGAACATATTGTGTCAGAGACCATATACACCATCCTTATAGCCTAACATTTTAACTCCTGCCCTGCTCTATAAGTGTGTATTCTTCTGAAAAAAAAAAAAGATTACACTATGGAATAAATCAAATGTGGAGCTGAGACTTTAAAAACACCACAATCTGGCTAATTCTGAAAAGAAAATTGCATTCTCACAAATAATTGAACCAATTTAGATATCTAATGACCTAATTTATGGACAAAATAATATATAGCTGCATGCTTTGAATAACACTAATAAAACCAGAGACTATTTCCAAAACTCATGTCTTTGGGGACAGGGTTTGATAAAATTACCCTTCTGAAAGTTGTCCTGAAAATCGTGTTCAAGATACACTGCTCTCTTCAACAAAAAAAGTTCTAAAACTTTTGCTAATTGCAATCTATTTTTGGGTGCTTGTGATAATTAAGTGTTGAAAGGACATTGATCCAACATGGCATAAAGAAACAAGATATTAAGAATTTTTAATTAAAACAACCACCACAGGAGGATTTGACCTAAATGCTTTTGCAATATTAAAACAGACACTTTATTGACAAGGCTAGACACATGATAATTTCTATGGGAGTTTGAAGTATGGGACGTCTCTGAAAAATGACTATTAGAAAAGAATGTAAAATTCCATATTCATGTTCTTTCAAGACTTTGAATTATCAAATGTGCTAAATTTATGAGTATGAATATGATTCCCCCCTTCCCGTTATTACTCCTGTGAAATTACCCTGAAAGTTGAAATTTGAGTTGTATTCTCATTAATCCATGGCCCCTCGACAAAAACAAAAAGGCCACTGGCCACAATTGCTTTGAGTGCCACTGTGCAAACCCAATGTCTTCAAAGTTTGCCCTCAGTAACATCTGTGCAAACTAACTCTGCTGGAGAGGTTTAATGGAAGAAAGAGTTTGATCCCCATATTTGTTTTGACCCACTCTTATGTCTGATGGCTTGCAATAATATAAACACAAGCAAAAAAAAAACTGGAATAGCTTGTCACTTATCAATCAGGCCTATTAAGTAGGTGACATTTTTGCAGTGTTCATATGGCAGAATTACACTTTAAAAGATTATCCTAGCCCATACAAGGTGTCTAGAAGTTCATCTATGAAACAGATCATACCATAAACTTCAAGGCAAGCTTGCTAAAAAGCTGAGTATAAATACTAAGAATTAAAAAAAAAACAAAAAACCAAAAAACAATAACCACCACACAGCACATCATCTCTCAGCGTTTCTACTACACCCCACAACTTAGTGTCATCTGCAAACTTTCTGAAAGTGCAATCCACTCCATCCTCTAGATCATTAATGACACATGCTTTCATTTGCATCATGTCACCTTGTGCTGAACTTCAACGAACAAGTGAGAATTAACAAGTATTTCCCTAGATTTTAGCAATACATTTCTAGGAAGAGATACTACAATTAGTTTTGGTACATGATGTTAGAGTAATTAGATCCCATTAAAAATGTTCATTTACGAAACTCGGATATTTAGGCCCACATTCCAATACACTTGCTAACACTGAGTATTATACTCAGGCAACCAAATTGCGGTTCCTTCTGTATAGTGACACACCATAACACCAAGCCACCTACATCCCTACCTTAAACAAGTGGATAGAAAGAGGCAGAGCCCTGGACCACCAACCCAATACAGGATGTGGTGGTGTCAGTTCATCAAAAGTAATAGTCACTGCCAACTGTGGATGTCATAGTTTACTCTCTGCCTGGAGCAGTAGCAAGGCCAAGAGTTGATTGGGGGGGGGGGAAGGAGAGGGTGTAAAATCTTCCTCTTGTTCTAGCAGTCCCAGAACAGTGTCCTTTACTCCAATCACTTTGCAAACAGATTATAATGAATTAGACCATCTAGAGAGAAAATAATCAATAAGACAAGGGATTTGGAATGTGGCTTTTATTAAAAGCATACCTGTAAACTGCAAATGGTTTAAACTGATAGTATGATAAATATAACATACAACTTAGTAATATAACCTGTAGTACTATATGTACTAATAACCCATGAAAAAACAACAATTTAACTTTCATTTCCCCTTAAAAATATTTGTTGCATGTAATGGCAGGGGCTGTCCTTAAAAAAAGACCTTGCAAATGAAACATATAGGCAAATAATCCAAAAGAGCTATCAAACAGCTTTCCATAACTTCTTTGGTTATTTTTTCTCCTTTAAAATGAGGCTTTATCATCAGATAAATAAGCATATAACATTATTTGTCATCACCTTGTTTGAAAATTATTGTTCTTCAAACCACATCACTTTCCTAATTCAGTTTCTGTGGTCATTTAACACAAAGATTAAATGTGATGCTACAGGTCTTTTTGGTTACCGAACTACTTTATCTAGATACAATATTATTTCAAGCATTTAGTTCAAGTACTTTTGTTCCATGGAGAATTTAGCAAATCAGCAAGATGCCTGATGACTCTGTGATGTTTAGTAACCCCATAAAGTTACTTGAGTGTACAATTTCCAATTACTTTACTACTTAGTTACAGTACTACTCAGGATGTTTATAAGAGTTGGAGCCACAAAACTGAACAAGAAGAATGAAATTTTGTAACACATTTCACTGTCCAGCTATGCTGGAAGCAGGACAGGAGACTCTGGATGTGGTTTAATTAGGACACATTTGTACTCTTAAATGTCTCGGCATTCCAGAGAGATAAAAATGAACAGTGCAGGTAACTCCATAATCATTTCAATATATAGCCAGAGGTCTTCTGTCAGCCCTCCCACTTATCCATCCTGATCATTAACCAGCCTGCTGCTGGGCCCTCACAACTCTCCCACCTCAAATGATGGTTAAGGCAGGCCTGGACAAATAATACATTTCTGGTCGCTATGGCAACCAGTTTTAGCAGCCTGTCTCCTAGCTTTCCTGCAGAAATGTAAGGGAGAGGTGCTGGCGTCTAGTTGTCAGCCAATTTTGTCCACCCCTGGGTTAAGATGGTCTATAAAGAGAGGGACTGGCTCCCTGCTGTACCAGTCAGGAGCTCCAAAAGTCTCATTGCTTTTCCTTTAAGGAATCTTGCCTCTAAATTCTTTACCAATCCATTTTATCTGATCACTGTATCCCTTCCTTGTGGAGTACCTGCATCAGATAGCTACCCCACATTTATATAATGAGTTCTTAGTTGTCCCACCTCAGCACCCCAAACCTTCTTCACCTTGACCAATCGGGTAGTGAGCAAAAAAACTCCTTCCCAAGTGAGTGACTAGCATAGGCCCTGACAAGAGCATTATGCACCTGGGGACTAGCCTAAAAACTTACACGTTTCATTGTGCAGCCCGACTGCCGAAAAGCCACTGCAGTCACTTTTGGCAGCAGTATGGTACACAAAAGGCCTCTGCTGCTGAAAAAAAAAAACCACTATGAGGGGTGCTTTCAGCAGCAGTAGGAGAGGAGAGGCAACAGTGCTGGAAGTCTCACTGCCACTGCCTCTTATTTAGGCACTGGCTGAGTGGTCACCTCCCTGGATACCATGGCAAAGCTAGATGCTAGGGGAAAACTCTTGGGAGCCATGGCAATCCGGTTCCTGGGATTTGTTGAGTCCTGGACCAGTGCAATGTCCACTGCAAATCCTGACAAAACCCAGTATTTCACCACTTTCACAGATAGGAAGATGAGACCTGTTCTGCTTGGTACAGTAAAAGAGCGCTTCTCCTGCACCAGCATAGACCTATATGTAGTCCCTTCTATCTCTGTCACCTGTGAGTTGAGAATGGGTGAACATTCCCTTGTTAACCTGGTCTGCTGCTGCAGCAGAAAATCATTTCCTGGCTCTCTATTCCCTAAAAGGGCACAAACTGTTTCCAACAAGCCAGACAATGGCTCCTCTGCTTAATGTGCAAGTCATTAGCAAGTCTAGGTGAACAGTAAACAAATAAGGAGTCCTGTGGCACTTAAAGACTAACAAATTTCTTTATTTTCAAAGATCAATGCTCAGAATTGTTTAGGTTTTTTTAAGTGAATACAAACAAATTCAAGTATGTTCTAAATTACTTTTGTAAAGATATCTTGCTATACGAAAGCACTTTTATAAAAACAAATTAATAATTAGAAACTATACTCATCTTCTGTATCACCACAAATGTTTCACAGCTGAACAGAGTCTAAAGTACAACAAACATCTGAAGATGCTACAAAATGCAACAGTCATAGATAAAAAGTGTTGCGTTTAAACTGGATACAAGGGCCAACACACAGTTGTCATGAGCATTGGAAAGATATCCTTATTTATCAATTTACATATAGAAGTAAATAAGTATCCCAGGCTCAACACAAACACAACACAAAACAAAATAAAAAACACTGGAATTCAGGGGTGGCTTGAACAGGTTTCCATTGTATGTAGGGTTTACACTGTTTGGTTCCATGGTTCTCAGCGCTCCCACAACAAAAAACTGTTCCAGCACCTTTGACATCAGATAAAGCAGATAGTCATTGGCAAAATTTTAAAATGAGACTGGCAACTTTGCAACTCAGTTTTTTTACTTCCAGATATAACTGAGACATTTTGGTCAGAATGGAGTTTGAGAGCTACGATTTAGAAACTGTAAAGAAGAGGATTACTATAAATCACAAGAAAATAAAAGCTTCAGTTGGAGTTTGAGTAGTGAGGTACAAAAACCAAATGCAAACAACTAGTAGTAATAACATAGTTTACATATTTCCCTGGTTTGGGAGCAGGAAGAGGGATGATGACAAACAAGGGTTCAGAATAAAATGAGTGAAGTTATGTTCAAGAATCTCTGTTTTACCAATCAGTAGCACAATTGTTTTTGAGAAGTTAGCATAAGAGAAAGTTTAGGCAGAATCATGAGCCGATGGGTATGAGGCAAATGGAGGGTGAGATTTGGTTACTGTCTACACTAGTGGCTCCCAACCTTTTTCAGGCTGGGGACCCCTTTTTAACAAAAAAATCGTTGTGGCCCCCCTGGCCAATTATGTAATCTGGCCTGTGCTACTCTGGCTGTGCCACTGGGACAGCCAGCGAGTCGCACCACTGCCACCATGCCCTGCCCTGCTGGGGAGCTGATCCATGGTAGCTATTGTCCCCTGCCCTTGCCTGTCCTGAGGAGCCACCGTAGCCTCACAACCCCCTGCCAGGATCTGGTCACGGGCGGGGAGACACAGGCCTGGCAGGGTGCATCAGGGCTGCAGCTGGATTCCAGCCCTAGTAAGGAAAGGCTCCATGGACCCCTTGCAACATGTCCATGGACCCCTGGGGGTCTCCGGACCCCAGGCTGGGAACCACTGGTCTACACTTAAGTGATAACCACATTCAGAAAAGAAATGGTTAAAAGTAACACAAAAAAGCCTGGTACAGTGACCAAAAGGATGGACTCTACGACTTGGATTGGGAATAAAAATGACACACAACAATCAAGATTTAGTGTTAGAAAAGCATTCACTCTCAGACAACTGAACAGTCTTCAATATTAGACTCAAACAGATCATAACAGATTGATAAACCAAAGATGACAAAGGCATGGATAACTGTGGCAAGGTTCAGATGTGACAGAAATGGTCACACATATCACTGCATCAAATGAAGAATGTTATTCCAGAAGCAGTTGGGATCTCGCAGATACAAGGGGAATTTCACAGACAGAACACATGTAGACAACAACCACTCCATGTTTTCTAGATTCCTCCTCAAAAAACCTCCTTTATCTTCAGGCTACCTGCATTAAGCCTCTAAGTTTCTTTTCATCCAACAGCAGGTCTACTCTACCACTTAAGTTGATGTAACATCACTCAGAGGAGCGAAAAAGAGCCCCCTTAAGTGATCCAAGTTGCAGCAACCTAAGCACTGTCCACACCAACACTATGTCAGAGGGAGACGCCCTCCTGTCTGCATGTAGCATCTTCATTAGCAGACTTTCTAGTGTAGACCTCCCCTGAGACACACACTCAGCCTGGCACTTGGCAAAAGACACCATCTTGATCTGAGGGAAAGAATGAAGAACCGCATGTCACTGCAAGCTGAAATTGCCACACACAAACTCTTATTTCCTTTGTGGACTGACATATGTGTTGAATATAATGGATGAAAGAATTCTGCAACACTGCCTTTTGAAATTTCTCTGGTAGGAGAAAACAATACCATTCAAGAGTTAGCTCATCCATCTCTGCCAGGATCTGAAATTGAATCAAATTCTAGTCTCTGGTATTAAACTTTTTGGATCAATCAACACCATCTGCATAGATACTTAACTTTTGCCACTCATTAGGAAGTGATCAATCTTTAAATAGATAAAAGCACTCTCTGGATCATAGGCTGGCTGAAACCCAAAAACCAGAGAGTTTGACCTAGTGGTGTCTCACAATCACTTTCTCAGTCTTATCCCAAAAGGACAGAATAGAGACTGAAAACCAGCACCACAGGTAGCTCAGTGTCAGGAGTTGGCTTCCTGAGCAGAGAGCTACACACTACTTCCTTTGGGGCATGTGGCAGCCTGCCTGCCTTTTGAAAAGGCATGAAAAATATTTCATTTGATTTTACTTCTCAAAGTGGCACTGCAAATGGCAGTGAGCAGTTCAAACCTCCCTCAGCACAGCCAGTGATCCAAACCAAATGAGTACAGAGATAGAGTTTGTCTTCATGGATCTGATCCCATAGAAGCAGCAAATCTAGCCTGAATCTAACCGGTTTTATCTTTGGAGCAGATTGGGTCTAAAACTGATGTTTTTATCTCTCAAAACTAATAATTACAAAAAAAAAGAGACAAAATCTTGATAACTGAACTGGTAAGAGACTACTTTTCTCTAAAAAGATGAGCAGCAAACACTTGCAGAAACCTCTCTCTGTCGTTCTGAATTTCATAAACAGAGAAATTGTGTAATATGAGTGCTACCATGGTAACAATTCACTTTTTGAACAGAGTAAATAATTATATAAAACCTTCATATCAATACTTGTGATAAATTTAGTGCTAGCCTTTTTCCTGTCCATCCCCCGCCTTTCCCCCCTTCTTCAGCAAAAAGTGTTCACTTTTCACATTATAGCAGGGGCCAGGCATTTTACTTGCCTTCCTCCTCTATGTATTTTACACCTCATGGGTGCATGATGTAGAATACATGGGCCCACCTATTTATAAAGAAAAGAAAGGTTTAGTGAATTGGAAAATCTTTTCTCCCTCTTTAGTTCAGTATAGAAGACTCCTGAGTAAGTGTTTTATGTATTCAAAAATCAGTCAGTCATTCTTTAGGGCAAGAAAAGCATGGTTTTTCATTCGGTATTCTCAAAATGGGTACTCTTACACATATGGTAAGTCAAAAGTTGTTCATCTCCAAACAAATATAAACTAAAATGGATTTTTTCAGTTTATATTCCTTCTGTCTGCATGTATGTGCATATTTTTATTTATGCATAAGTATATATATAACCAAGATGTTTTCAAAGAATTCCAGGGATTTAGCCATATAAATCCAATGAATAGCAATAGAAGTTGTATGGCTAAATCTCTGTGCACCACTTTGAAATGTTAAAACAGAAGAGTGGTAATGAAGAGTGTAAATGTATTATACAAATCTCAGTCTTCCCAAGGCACAAATAGCATGAAAAGATCTACAAAATGGCAAACAAATTTGTGTTCTCTCTTTCATGTACTGCCACTCAATAGTTAAGCACACAAGAACTTCTACTAAATTCTACCTTACCAAAAAGAAAGCTACTAAAAATTAGTCAGGAGAAACATTTCCATGCATCTATTGTGGAGACAAGTTAGTTAAAAATAAAACTAGGTTCTAACTGTAAGCTCATTTTTGACCCCATTTAATTTCACTTGCACTAAATTTATCTGTCTGAAATGATACATGATGGATATTTCCCAGAAAAAAATTATCCCAGTGTTCAGTCTGAAGATAATCAGAGAAGTCATTTAAGATTTTTTTTTCTTTTTAAATGAAGTGATTTCATTTAGCAAAGATTTTCCTGCCCCCCCACCCCACACCCCTTTTCTTTGGCTCTGTATAACTTCAAAATGGCTTGGAGTAGAAACAAACTTATTTTTATCCATTTTTGTCTTGGCAAAGAGGACTTTGACTGCTGTGTGGAGGGTTTAGTTGGAATTCTTTAGTTATTAAAAACAGTTTATACACATATTATGGGCTCTGCATGATTCTTAACTCTGCATGCAGTCTTTTATGGAGTCTGAAATATCCAAATAGTACATATATCTCCTGCTCTGACAGAGTTCTTCCTGAAGCACACATTTCAATGGGATACATCAGGAACCCTGGAAATTCTTTCAGATGTGTGGGTCCCTATTTGTACTCCACTATGGGTTATGTACATGTGCCATACTGACAGCTCTGTCAACACTGCTATTCGTGAAAGACACTGACTCCTCTCAATCTGAAGATATGCATATTCAGCATAGTCTGCTGCTTCACTCTGGAAATATCACTACCTGAGTGTTCTGATGACTTTGCGGAAGTTTCCCCCTTCGCCTGACCCAAGAAGTTAGTATCCAGCTCCTTGTGCACAAGCACAACAGCGGCAGGATCAACCAAGTTGGCCATATTGGAGCTCATGGCCCCCATATTCTCCTTTGAACCAGTCTAATTTAGCTCATGAGCACTCCCATTTCACAACCCCATCCTTTATCCAGTAGCTGTTTGGAGCTGGGGTTTACAAAAGAATGATCAGACTAGCTCTGATGGAGTAGTAGCAGACCTGGAGAAATTACCTCTTGTCATCTCCAGACACAGGTGTGTCATTGACACCTTCCCCTTTTTCCAGGTGACTTACAGCAGGTTTCAAGGACTCCTACAAAAACAGTAAATGCCTTTGACATCCTACTGAAAGAGGTGCAAGACAAACAGCACCAATTACCAGATGTTCTGCATGCACTGATACAGGTAAGAGTAGCCTTACCCATCAATGATGCTGGTCTTCAATTTGCATGTGCTCTGTAGCATACTCCGACCACACGCATACTGACCCCAGAGTAGTCCAAGGAAAGGTACTACCTCCCCCTGAAAAAGTCACGATTTTAATTTTCACACCTAACTATTTCCTCTACCTGGTAACCTACAGCATGTAGCTGCCAGTGGTGTTTTCCATTCTCCAGTGAACGGTTATTTGATTTTTTACCTCTCTCTTGATCACCTGATTCTGGAAGTGCCTTTTACATAAATATTTTCCCATTCAGTGTCACTTCACCACGGGACCTCAACCTGGCCTTAACTCTTTAATGAGCTCTCCTTTCAAACTGCTGGCCTACTGCTTCCTCTCCCCCCACTTTCTCCCCCCATGGAAGTTACTTTCCTTGCTACCATTCCGTCAGTGAAGTGGGTTGGTGAGCTGGGAGCCTAGATGTTGTCAGGTGGCCCCTGTTAGGCTGAGACTGTGTTGGAACATGTAAGAGTAGTTCTGTACTCCTTGGCATCTTGTCAGCTACCACAATCATTATGCACTTTGTAAAAACCCTGCAGGTGGATGAAAGTCTGGCAGAGCTGTGAATAGAGAATGACTTAGGTTCACCATGAACCAGGAGAACTTTCTGTGGCCAGGAAGAATTTAGATACGGAAATATGGATCTTTTAAATTGACAGCAGTGCACCAGTCCCCCGTATCCAAGGAGTGATGGAGACTAGGGAGACCATGTAGAACTTCAGGTTCTTGAGACTTTTTTGAGACAGCAAAGATTTCAGATAAGTCTGAGATCTTCTTTTACTTTGGGAATAAGGAAATAAAGGAAGAAGAAGTCCTTTCCTCTCAAATCTCAAGGGATCATCTCTATAGCCCCTATATGCAGAAGAGTTTGCACCTTCTAAACAAGGAGCTGCTTATGACAGGTGTCCCTGATGAGGGACAGGGAAGAAGAGCAGTAAGGAGAGAGTGAAGAAAATTTAGGGTGTAGTCTGATACTATATTGAGGATTCAGCAGTCCAAACTAATCTAAGCCCAAGCAGGAAGAAAGGGAGACAGGAAGCTTGAAAACATGCAGGGTGGATCCGAATTAGGCATGTGGGACTGTCCCCAAAAGAACTCTCAAAATGGTTAGTTTCTGCACTCTTAAATGGTACAAAGGGCCCATTTAGGTCATAGAGGAGATTGGAGCAAGAAAACGGTGCATAAAACCTCTATGCCTATAGGAGACATTTCAAAAAGGCCCTGGAATCTAGGCTGCTGTGAAGGAGGTTGGAACTGCCTTGCAGAGGTCTGTGGTGAATACAGGCCACAAGAGGATATGGTGGACCTAGAATCTTTAAGGCTATGCAGCAGGGCATCAGACAGTTCTGAAACAAAAGGCGTTGCCCTCAAATGGGAGGCCTCTAACTGCTGCACCTCCTGAAACAATCCTGACAACTGCAGCCACTAGCACCTGTGCATAAAGAACGCAGAGGCTAATGGTCTTGCTGCTAAATCTGCTGCCCCTAGCATCACATGCATGGCAGCCCTAGCTATACACTTGCCCTCTTCAAAGATGGAGGAAAACTCCTGTCTGGACTCATGGTAACAGGTCTTTAAAGTCTGATAAGAAGTCCCATATGTCATAATTATACCTCCCTAGCAAAGCTTGCTGGTTGGAAATCATGAACTGCAAACTGACTGTGAATAATCTTTCCTTCCAAATAAGTACAAGTTCTTGGAGGTCTTGTTTTTTGTGGTTGAACTTGCATAACCCTGCCTAACTCATTCATTTGCAGCCACTACCACTAAGGACCCGAGGAATAGGCATGAGAAGATACATTCAATCCCTTTGACTGCAATGAATATTTATTTTCAGCCCTCTCTGGTGTTGCTGGTATGGATGATGGAGCCTGCCACAGATTTTGAACGCTCCCTCTTGTAGTGGTAATGCTACCTTAGCTGGTGACACGGCTGCCAGTATTAACGAGGTTGCCTCTGGGTTCTTCAAGTCCCTCAGCCTCCAGGCACAAACTGGAAGTCACACTTTTAAGGAGCTCCTGGTAGGCCCAAAAGTTATCTAATGGAACCTTTTGTGGACATCACAGTAAGGGACATATTAGAAACATTCTACCTGATTGTCAAAGCTGGGTCATGGACAGCCAGTGGGCATGGAGCCAGCTGTTCACAATCTAGGTCAGAGATCATTCTGGGGTAAGGCTGGGTCAAAACCATAATTACAGAGTCTGTTACCAAACTGAGAGTATGAAGCAAGCATCTGGGTTGAGCCGGCTCAGAGTCTTTCACTGGAACCAGCATTGGTCTTAAGCTGAAGAAAGCAAACTAGAATCAAGGTCCAGAGCCCGGACTGCATTGACAGATTAGAGCTTGGGATCATAGCAAATTGCAGTGAAGCAGGTGGAAAGATAAAGCACACCAATGATCCGTGTTGTTCAGAAAAATACCAAAAACGGCTTCCTGGTTCATATGAGTGTAACCCTTCATATGTTCGAATGTTCCCAATTAATACTAAGTTATTAGAGATAAGGTTGCAATAAAATCAAACTTAGGTTTCAGATCTGAGTCTCCAGGTTGTTTACAGAAAACATATTTAGTAGAGGATCACAAAGCAAAACTTAGGATGATAAAATTAACTTTTATGAAAAAGAAAAAAGATTAGTTAAGCAAACGGGTTCAACTACCTCTTAGACTCAGAGACGAAATAGTGTATCAACAAGTAATCAGTCCAATGAAGAGTGAAGTACAGTCTTCTGATCTTGGAACCTGACTGTACTCTTCTGATATTTAGAGTTCTCTTGCAATTCAGCAAGGCTACTCTTTTTATAATTAGTTACAATACTAATTAAGTTAAAACTACCTTTTATTATAATTATATTTCTGCCACCTTCTTACTGGCTTTTTATATCACATATTTGAATTAACAGCTGCATCAATTTCTTTCTCATACTACCAATATAAATAGCATTTTAATAAAACATTCACAATTTTAAAAACACTTATTAAAACCTTGCTCAAACCACTTATAACCAAAATATAACAGTAGCATACCCTTGGATCATATCTGCACTAACTCTAACTTTTCCATAACACTATTATCTCCCACTAGCAACTTAAATTTCCCACTCTTTTCTACCCTAATACTAACTTCAGCCCAAACGTTAGCTTGTACTTATTCTTTAATCTAAACCATTGCATGGGCTATAGCAGGGGTCAGCAACCTCTACCAATCCCTGTGTGGCCCACCCCTCCTCCTTGACTGTCAGCCAGTGCCAGTGGCTCCCTCCGCAGAAATAAAAGCAGTGGCTGCCTGAAAACTTGGTGGCAGCCATGGCTGGAGATTGAGGGGCAGGGAAAGGGGCACTTCACTGGCATGCTGCTGAAAGGAGCCACTCATGGAAAGAGGCTGCCTGCAGTGGCTCCTCTTGGGGGGTCCCCAGGGATGCAGAGTAAAGAAGCTACCCAAAGTGGGTCTTTGGTGGCTGCACACCATGGAAAGAAGCCATTCCAGGCATCATCTTTCCGCACCATGCCTGGAACTTGTGCATAGGGGGGACCCTCCAGGCCCCAGCTGCCCAGAGTGGCTTTCAGTGGCAGGAGCCACAATTTCTGTGGCATTGCAGAGGGTGCCACGTTCTGCTCTGAATGGACTCATGCCACCGTCGGCACACATGCTGGAGGTTGCCTACCCCTGCATTATAAGAGTGCCAGACAATCAGGGAATCATTGAGGGCTATTGCTTATGCCTCTTTAGGGCATGAATTCCTGCAGTGCATAGCCTCTCATTACCTCTTGGAGACAACCCTGTGTAGGACCCTGATGGCAATGAGGAAGCACTACTTGTCTTGAATTCTGCAGAGCTCGGTTATAAGACTAATTGAAAGACCAATCCAAAATAAATCTGATGAGGTTCAAGAACAACAAGTTCAGAGCCCTGCACCTCCAATGTAAGAATCCCAGGTACCACTACAGACTGGGGACTGACTGGCTAGGCCAGTGCTTCCCACTCACTGTGCCATGACACACAGATGTGCCTGAGCAGGTGTGCAGTGGAATTTTTTGAAAAACTTCTCAAAGTTCGGGATTGATTCATGAATATTAATGAGTTCCTATGGAGACTAAATGGCAGTGTTCCTCAAAAAAATTAAAGGTATCAAGATGTGCCACAGCCAAGAAAAAGCTGGGAAACACTGGGCTAGGAAACAGTTATACAGAAAAGGATGTGCGAGGTTACAGTGGACAAGAAGCTGGATATGAATCAGCAGTGTGCCCTTGTCACCAAGAAGGCTAATGGTATATTGAGCTGCATTAATAGGAGCATTGCCAGCAGACTAAGGGAAGTGATTATTCCCCTTTACTCAGCATCGAAATATTCTATCTAGTTTTAGAGGGCTGGACCACATGACTTACAAGGAAAGACTGCGGCAACTCTGCTTGTTTAGTCAACAAAGAAGAATGATGGGGGTTTCATAGTGGCCTTCAACTACATGAAGGGGGGTTCTGGGGAGGATGGAGCTAAGCTGTTCTCACTGTTGGCAGATGACAGAACAAGGAGTAATGCTCTTAAGTTGCAGAGGAGCAGGTTTAGGCTGGATATTACCAAAAACTTTTTCACTAAGAAGGTAGTGAAGCACTGGAATGGGTTACCCTTGGTAAGCAGTGGTATCTCCATCCTTACAGGTCTTTAAAGCCCGGCTTCACAAAGCCTTGGCTGGAATAATTTAGTTGAGGTTTGCCTTGCTTTCAGGAGAGGGTTGAACTAGATTATCCTATGAGATCCTTTTCAACCCTAATATTCTGTGATTATACATGTCCAGGGGTACTTGCATAGATAGCCATTCTCGCTCCCTTCTGATACCTTCTAGTATTAGCAACATATTACCAAAACATTTTTTCCTTCTTCAGTACAATCTAATGCTCATCTGACTTTCCCAATATACTTTCCCACAGTAGGCCTTGAAAGTTCTGTATGCAACAATGATGGTGCTTTCTTCTGAATATGTTACATGCATACTGGTGTCTAAACCAAAATGGCTCATGGGGTTTGTGGCTACAGGCAAAAAACAAAACAAACAAAACAAAACAAAAAAACAGGCTAGTCATACAGATTCCTGGATGGAGCAACAAGGTAGCCTGGTTTTAAATGCGACAACCAGCTGTTGCCACTTCAATTTCAAAGAGAATTTTACGTCAAACCATGACTCAAGGTAGTAAAAAGTAATGACAGAAAATAGCTTATTCAAAAGAGTGTGATTTATTTATCATGTGCCAAAGGAACACTGCAAGCACAGAGGAATGGTTTAAAAATAACAAACCCCACACACAATGCCTTAGCTAACCGTAGCCTTTCCATGCCAGTTTTAAGTAAATTCAGCTTAATCGAGACATTTTCCAAGTATCATGGCTGGATGAGACCTGCTACCCCCACACAGCTGCTGCCTCTGACCCCACCTCAAGGAAAGCATGTCACTTTAGCTCACAGGCTGTGTTCAAGACTTCAGTGTACCTATGACTTGGACCATGCACTTGGTCCAAATTGGTTTGAGTTTCTCTCTGCATGGGAAGGGGTGTTGGGAATAGCCATTCAACATTGGATTCATGAGGCAACTAGACAAGAGCCAGTTCCGAGTTTCTAAAGAGCTGGGTTCCACATACCCAGCTACACAATAAAGTCTAACCTCAGAGATATGCACACAATATTAAAAAGAATAATACAGATCGGGGGGGGGCAGCTTTATGGAACTCAAGAGCCACACAAGTTGATTAAACCTTCAAGAGCCGCACTGAGGCATATTGCTATATACTTTTACTTACTAAATTGATTTACTGACGTTCTTCTACGAGCCACACTTTTTCATTCAAGAGCCACATGCGGCTCCCGAGCCACAGTTTGGCCATGCCTGATATAGATAATTCCCAGGTTCCTCCTAGTTGTTGCAGGGTTTTACTTTAAAATCTTTGGAAGACATCGACATACATTTGTTTTTATTTTAATGGAAGGAAAAACAAGCCATGATATGCAACAATATTTAAGATGGGGTCCTGTATGGGTGCAATGGTTCACCCATGAAGATCTGATTGCAAGACTGTGGAATTAATGTGTAATTGCTGATTAATTGCTCTGAGTTTTTTTCCTAAAAAAGAAAGGTTTTTTACATGTACTGGATTTCCAGAATTTGAAAGTTGTGGCCACAATAAAATTATGTTCTGGCAATCCGACTGTCTAAACTGCAGGACTGAAAAAACTGTGGGGAACTTTAGAAACATATAATTTATTGATGCACTCACAAACATTATTTGCAATGTCTGTGATATTTCATTCTAATGATAGGGGATATAATCAGGCTTGGAAGAATGTGATTTTTATTGGTAAATGTCTGTAAATGGCAATTTTACCATATACACATAACATACAAAAAAAATTCTACTGATAATCAAAATTTACAGAAAGCCAGAAAACTACTGTTTGAAAACACAGTCTCACTTCAATGTATATAGAGCATGTAATGAACATTACATAAAGTACATACTTACAGGTCTATTAAAACAGCAGGTTCCAGTATTAGCGGACCTACAACTGCAGATAACTATGCAGCATTCATTGCAGTGTTGTGGTCACAGTTTCAGAACAGCATAAATACAATGTGTTTGTAGCGGATGCCCAACTGCATCTGTACCATAAAGGCAGCCAGGTTTGTTTACTTCAATGAAGGGTTGCAAAAGAAAATCCTCAAAGGAATATTGCAATGAATATTCTAACCTCAAATTTAAAACAGTGAGAAAGACTGGAGAGGGAGACAAGACATTTTGTGCTGTAAAGTTTGTAAAAGATAAAAATCATTGGATAGGCAAATTATCTTGTTGAAAATTGAACACTATATTTCATTTAAAATTAAATGTATGCCAAGCAGAGATGCCCAGGCTTCAGTACAACCCAGTCTGGGAAGAATGAGATAAAACAAAAAGAAGGTGCGGGTCTTCCCCACGATCTGGTGTGCTTCTTTTACCTTGAGGTGATTTCAAATTACGCTGTCAGTGAATCAAACTTTTTACTGTGCTTCACAAGGACGCATAAGCAGTGCGCACTTACCCAGAATATCATTCCGGGGGGGGGGGGGGGGGGATTTGCCTGATGCAATTAAGAATCTTTTGAGTGCCGAGAAAAATCTCATTGGTAAGTGATGAAACCCCAGAATTTGCTGAACACCCAACAATTAAATGCCAGTATGTTTCTGTAGTGTTCTACAGAACAACTAAACTTTATTAAGTCAACAAATACAATTATATTAAATTCCCCTCCCTGCCCCCATGCAAAAGACTGCTATGGGAAAGTCTGCAGTCACTGGCTACCAGCAGAAAAATAGGGAGAAGGAAGCATGGACAGGAGACCAATCTATAGCATGGTAGCCCTGGAAGAAGGGTCAAATCCAGAGGAGATGCAAAAAAAGAACAACTGAGACAACAGGGCAAGAAGTCCAAGGAAACAGCAGCAAGGAGGGGGAATGCGTAGACCTTGGCTGTTGGTTATAGGGTCCCAGGCCTGGAACCCAGTGTAGAGGAGAGGGCCAAGAGCTCCTTACCAGTCTTTGGGATCTGGTGCAGGACTATTGGAAATGCAATCAGGATAGCTGACAGCTGGATAGCAGGATAGTTGATCTGGCGAGACTGACACTCTGGAAAGGAGGACCACCCATGGGTACCCTGAAACATCCTCTCCTTAACAGAGCCCATTTGAATCAGGTCCAGTCTCCACTCCCAGCTCCCACCAGCCCTGCAGCTACCACCTCTTCTTTCTCACCCTAGCTGAAACCCCTCACTCCCAGTTCCCAGCCTCCCCCTCTGACTCCTATGTATGACAGAGGGAGGCATATATTTTAGACCTACATGAACCCCAACTGCCAAGTTTCCTCTCATAGCTGTTTTCTAATAACCAACATTTCCCTCCCATCAGGTTCCTCTGTGAATGCCCTCTCCCTATTTTCCCCCAGAGATACCAAATTAAACCCTCCCATTCCTCTCTCACTTACCTTTTACCCTGCTCCTTTCCTTCAGCTACCCTATCCTCTGGGAAGGCCACCCCTACATCGCCACCCCCATCTGTCCATCCGTCCCCCAAAAGATCCCCATTCTTTGGTTAGCCCAACATTTCCACATTTGGAAACAGTGACCCAGTGTTGTCAACCTTGCATTTTAGTTTTTACTGATATGAAGGGGTGAAGTTGATTTTTTTTTTTTAAACTGACATGGTAAACTTTTTACTGACATCACTAAAAACAACATAAACACTACAATAACATCATTATATCTTAATGTCACTCTTTGGGACACACAGCAGGGAGAGATGGGGAAGACTGGAGAGAGTGGTAGGAACCCCACCACAGGCAGGACTGGGGCCCAGGGACTCCAAGTACAGTGGCACTTTGGTTGCACCCCGAAGAGCACAGAGGAACCCACTAAACATTGCCCCTGCTAATGCTTACTGCTCAGACACTGCTCCCTCCTGTAAATGGTAAAAGCTTCCCCCTACCCATGGACATTCAGACAGGTAGGAAAGGGTTAAAATTTAGTAAGTACACAGACTTGCACATAGCAATGACTTGCAAAAAAAGGTAACACTTAAGCTTCACCTTTTTTGCAAGTCATTTTTAAGTGCACACCCAGGTCAGGAATTTAAAAATACTCCACCCCCCAGGCTAGCTCCCAGTGTGCATCAGCACTTAACTAACAGTGAGCACTGAATTTCCCTGCTTTTAACTCTGGGCTTGGAGTAAGATATTCTGGGCACAAGCCCTGCTGGTCCAACAGCGGCAAAACCTCTATCACAGGTGGTGCACTTTCCACCTACTGCTCATCTTTTGAATGTAGCCATTGATCACGCAATCAAAACTGATTATTCCATGTGACCAAATTTGTGAGTTTCCAAGAGAAGCTGAGTGATTTTTAAAGACAGAGAGCAACAACGGTAGCCCATCAGGTTTGTGTGTGCATGCACTCATGCTGTCCCACCTTGCTCAAGGCAGGAAAATTAGTTCATGCGTACTGGGGCTCTCCTTTTTGAAAAAGAGGAGGTACTTACCCTAAAGAAGGCAACAAAACTAGGCCAGATAGCTGAGGATGATAGAAATCAGTGAGAACTGTACTAAGTTATATTCTCTGCACGTATTTTTGGGACAAAGCCATGAGGAGTAGCGGTCCAATTACAAATGGGACAAAAATGCACCAATACACTGCATTGACGTAATGTTTAACTGTGATTTTTACAAGTTACTGTTGCTGTAAAGAATGACTAAAAAAGAAGTGGAATTCAAATCAATAGGCTCCAAAAGCCAACTCCTGTAATCTGCAATGAATGTTTTTGCATCAGGATTTCAAAATTAACTAAAGGCAAGGCACCCATATCCTATAACAGGAGTGGCCAAACTGTGTCTCACAAGCTGCATGCGGCTCTTGAAAAGAAAATTGCGGCTTGTGCGGAATTCCCTCCTGCAGGCCCCAGAAGAGCCTGAATTAAGGGGTTCCTTACCCCTTTCCAGCTTCTAAAGCAGGGCCCGTGCCCCCACACGCTGGGAGCCAGCAGCCGCTTGTCTTCCTTCTGGGCGTCCAGCCACCCACAGCACTGCACTGCCCCCCCCCCGGCAGCCTCTTCATGGAGCCTGCTGTGTGTGAGTGGTGCTGCAGGCAGTGCTCTGCAGCGCCATCCCTTGAGGTGGAGAGACTAAGTGGGGCCTCCACGCGCCCCCTCCCCCATGCTAGAGGGGAGAGCAGCAAGCTGGCCTGCTCCATCTCCAAGGGGCCCCGCTTGCAGGGCCATAACTATAAGGCCCCAGCTAAAAGATTTCACTGGCTGCCAGAAAACGCTGCCTAGCCCCAAAGGCACATTTCCTCCCAGAGTCAGACTGTGGCGGGAGAAGTTCCTCTCCTGCCCAGCCCCCAGCACGCAAGGTCTGGTCAGGTGCATGCTGCGGGGGCAGAGGGGAGAGTCAGGCCCCCAGACATGCAGCCAGCACAGCTGTTCCAGCCTCTGCTGGACCCACATCAGGTAGAAAAAAGGTGGTAGTGCATGGGGGGCTGGGCACCAGCACTAGGTGGCTGGTTTGGGGGGGGCACCTTCCCAGCCCCAGATGGCAGGCTGGTCAGCAGGGGAGAGCACCAGGGAGGCACCCCCCCAACCCTGTGTTGCTGGCTGCCAGGCTTTGCTAGCAGTGGGGGGAGGGAGGGAGCCAGGGAAGAAACCCCCCCCACACACACACCCTGACCCCGATTTGCTGGCTGGCTGGCCAGGTTTGCTGGTCAGTGGGGGAGGCACCCCACCAACCCTGGCTGGATGGCTGGCCAGGCTTCTGCTGGTGGTGGTGGGGCTTCCACCCAGCCAGGCTGGCTGGTCAGTGGGTGAGAGAGGTATTCCTTTCCCCCCACCCCCGACCCTGTCTTGCTGGTTGGCCAGGCTTTGCTGGCCATGGGGGCAGGGGAGGCACATGCACAGCTGGGCTGGCTGGTCAGCGGGCAAAAGAGGCACACCCCTCGTCCATGTTGCTGGCTCTCACATGCTCACTAATCAACTTGTGTGGCTCTTGAGTTCCCCAAGTTTGGCCACCCCTGCCCTATGATATACCTAATGGACTCTATGGATCAGGATCACTTTTTGCTCGCTCTAAATTGTTCAGTCCATCTGTCAAGGCTCAGATGTCATGTCAAATATTTGCCCTTGAAGGGGAGAAGAATTCAAGTACAATTTTGACTTATACATGGCACATGACAGCATAATAGCACTTGAATACTGTAGAAGTAAAATACAGTCATTCTCTGTCATGTTCAGAATGCAATTACATGCACTTGCAGTGCTAATAACTTTAACATCTGTGGAAAGATTACTCAGTCTGTTCAGAAAAGTTCAAGACAAACACTGCATGGACCTCTCGGAGGACCGACTGATACAGCTCAGTGTTCCATACTACTAAAAGGATGTAAGCTTAAATTTGGAAAGCTTTTGAAAACTGGAATCATCTGTTGGCTCTATTAAACGAATATACATTCCAGTTTCTCTAACAAAAGACTAGAGACATATTTATACCGATCAAACTTCCAAATTCAAGAGAAATAGGCTGCTTTTGAATTAGAGGTTTTTCTCATTGCCTTGTGATTGAATAGTAAAAAAAAAAAAAAAAAGAGGGATAATGATATTTGATTTGTATATTTTGACATGTGATGTTGAGAACTTGTGCTCTGACAGTTTATAAATCTTCAACTTTTTGAATTTCAGTTTCTAAGGTCAGTATCCTTTGTGCCCACCAGACAAACTTCCCACAATAGTGAAAATTTATATCAATACAAATAACTGATATTTGGTGAAATTATTCAAAAAAGTCAAATTCTGCTGATCCTAAATATCATAAACTGTACAAATAGTGGTAACAGTAAAAGATGTTAAGGGTTTTCGACATAAGCAATCACAGCTGTAGCTCAATGGATAAATGAAGTCAGGAGAAAATCCCTCAGGTCCTGAAGTGATAAAAAAATTCTTATTCAAACAAGAAATCATGCTGCTAGGTGGAAGGAAGTGTAAAACAATTGATAATGATTAATTCAAACTCCATGAATATCCAAAGTTTCTGGAGCTTTACAAATGGCATCCAGAAGAACATCATCATGAAATTATCACCAGTTTAAACAAATAAGCTACTGAATAAAGAAGCAAAATAAAAACTCCTCACAATTAATGGATTAGACTTTATCAACTTTATTTCTACAGAAACTGCTAATACTATCATTGACTCTAGTGTGGCACTGAATCCGTTGAGAAACCAGGCATACATCAATAGTCTGATTCCTGTCTTGGCCTCTGATAGGGTCACAACTAAAGTGTATAATCAAAAGTCTGTGTTTTTTTAATTTGGTTAAGTCACTTTGAAACAGGAGATTCTTTCCCCTAAACCAGTGGTTCCCAATCTGTGGTCCCCGGAGCTTCTCCCTACCATGGCCAGAATCCAGCCACAGCCCCAAGGCTCCCTGCCAGGGTTGTCTTTCCCCTCCTGTGGCCAGATCCTGGCAGGGGGATGGAGCCACAGCGGCTCCCTGGCAGGGGCAAGGGCAGGGGACCATAGCTGCTGTGGCTCAACTCGCTAGCGGTGCAGACCATGGTGGCGGAAGAGTTGCTCGCCGGCTGTCCCAGTGGCACCGCCAGAGTGATGTGGGCCAGAGTCTGCCTGCACGGGCCAGATTACATAATTAGCTGGGGGGGCACAATTTTTTTTTTTTTCTTAAAAAGGGATCCCCAGCCTGAAAAAGGTTGGGAACCACTGCCCTAAACCCTTCTTACTGCACATCTCTGCAGTGGTCAAGACTGAGTATTTTTGTCACCCAGGCACTTTGCATTCTCATTTGTATATCAGTATAATACTTATTCACACGCTGTTACATACTAACAATTTTCCTAAAAATATAACTGGAAAAACAAGACTTAAAACAGCCTACAATGATTCTGCTAAATAATTTTGTGTAGTTAATTTCTGTATTACTTGTGTATTGCTGTAACGCCTTTATTGTTTTGAAACAATATACCTGTATTTGTTTAGTAGCAACTTCACCTGCATAGTCCTTTATTGCAAGAATATCGTTCTTGGTGCACCAGTATCAACATTACTCAGAATAGTAATAGTTTATTAAAGGCTGTTGCTAGAGTTCTAAAACAAAATCAAAATCAAGGCAGGAAAAGACAGGAGCAAAGTGCAAACTTTTCAGTACTAAGTTCCCTTCTTTCCAAATCTGTAACTTCCCATTCCACAAACTCCTTAAAAAGACAAAATTAAATTGAAAAGCCTTTCTTCTCTTACTCTCAAGAGTACATAAATGGAAAGTACTACTCAGTTGGTACTGATGGGTAAAAAGCACAACTGTATGCTTGATGTGTTTCGACACTAGAAAATAACTTCTTGATAGCTCCACTGAAAGTACGAGGGTAGATCTTACTAACTTAGTAGAACAAACATTTTCTCGATGAATCAATATATCCAAGAGAGAAAAATCATGGAAAATATGTCTAATTTTAAATCAAAATCTTAAAAACAAGCCTGTGGGATTTTTTTAGCTGTGTAAAAACTAAGTTTTTATATTTTTATAGCTATACAATATATCACCTTATGCAAATCTGTAATTTGAAATATGTATTACACATTTTCTTTAGATCACACTTTTATTTCCAAAATAGAGGAAAGACTGTTGTTCCTGTGGTGAAATGATAGAGTTAAATCATGAAATATTCCATTTTAATTAAGATTACTGTATCAAAGGCAAGACTTAATGCAAAACTGAAGTAAAGATCAAGGTTAATGCCTATTCCGACAAGAATTTACATAAATTATGCCTTCCTACTAAACTACGAAGATTACTTTGTCAATTTATACCGTGTGATCATAAAAATTAGAGATGGAAAGTATCTAAGCCATCTTCTGCTTCCCTCCAATGCAGAATTCTTTACAAATGTATGTTTTTGCGTGCTGTGTCTTGTGTCATTTTAAATGATTGAAGAAGTGGAGTCTTCCACCAAGCCTTAGGAGAGGCTACTAAACAGTTTAAGCTATTGAACTGTTCGAAGCTTAAGAGTATTAAAAACTAACTTTTTCCTTAATTTTTCATTTAATTACTTCTAAACTATTCCTTTCCTGATATTTACAGCCTTCAAATACTTGCAGACAATTATACTGCATTTCTTGTAGCATTTTGCCAAAATCTGGGGATGGGGATGTGGGAGATCATCTCTCCATCTATCAACGAGCAAACAGACTGCATTAAGTAATAATTATACACGTAGATTTCCTTTACTCTTTCTTCTGACTAGAGTCAGTCCCCTCTAGTCCCTAATTTTTATTCCTTCTGACCTCTAGGTTTTTTCAGTATTACTGCTTTCCAAGTATTTCTCACTAAAAGTTCTATTTCATGTTGTTTTACCCTACAGAAACTTGCTTGAATTTACCATCTTTGGCCTTCATTACACACACACACCCACACACACACACCCCAAACACACACCCACCCACCCACACCCAAGGAAGGGACAGAATCACTTGTATTAAATAGATTGTATTAACTGAAATTTATGAGACAACAGACTAGTGTGAGGTTTCTTTAAAATAAATCCACAATACTTATATATCTGGCTACTATCATTCTCTATGGCCACAAACTTCTAAGTGACTAATGATTTTGGATGCCTTGATTTTTTTGTTGCTCAACTTAAAATATCTTACAAGAGTTTGGTTTTCAAGGGGTCAGTGCTTAGTATTTAAGTTAATTTTTTAAAATGGTTTTAACAGTTTTAGTAGGGAATGAAAACAGATTAACTGGATATTAAATGCAATAATCACATTTCATTTTGAAACTAATATATTCACTTCTTCCCCAGTTTTTCACTACTTTCCCAGTCATCCATGAATGTTTCAAAATTACTGAAAATTTTTAATACATTCTTAAGAGATCAGCTAAACTATCTTTAGCATGATGGCACTGAAAACTACACAAAAACCTAATTGCTTCCTGTAAACCAGACAGACAGCTTTCATCACACAGATGAAATTCTGGTCCCAGTGAAGTCAGTTTCAGTCACAAGCTAGTACCCTACTCCACAAGAAGTCCCACCAATTTTAAATGAGATACTTCTGATATAAAGCACCAGTCAAAGTGAATGAGGTTAATACTTCTAGCTACAGGAAATCAGATCATAACACATTAGCAAGAATAGCATCCAAACCTTCTGGTTTGTATATGCTCACTTTTCCCCATGCATTTCTTTGTTTTTCTATCAGCTACTATATTAAGGTATGAGCATAGCTTCATAAGTAATGTGCTACATATTTGACATGTGGGCCAAACAACTCCAGGAACCAGTAAAGATAAAGTATGTTACATTTATAAATTACATTTGTTCAAAGTCAGTTGAGTCTGGTATAATCACAAGTTCCTATTTCTGATGGCAGTTTAATGTGTTTTATTAAATGAGTCTGGCAGTCTCAAAGAGCAGTTTGTGGAGTGTGAGCATCCAAATCACATTAAACAACAAGTCATTGTTAGTAACTGATAACCACATTCTCCATCCCAGCAACAGCCAAAAACTGAAAGGGTGTGGAGCCTGAACTGCACTGGTGACTCTTCTAGAAACTTAAAAAAAAAAAAAAAAAAAAGGCAATGTAGAGATTGTTCTCCAATACCCAGGATGTATGCATTCCATAAATAAAAAAGATTACTTCACCACACTGAATTAATCAACCTAGCATCTTTCACAGGGATAACATTCACATAAAATATAAAAAATTTCTCTATATACATTAATGTTAACTGCCGGTTAGAAACCAAGTCAGGCTTGAAAATACCTGCTGTGAACTGTCTACTAGAGCCAAGTGCTTGTGAATAAAGCAAAAAGGCTAAACACAATGTTTAGTTTTCTGCCCATGTCCCTTCTACAATCCTTCAGTCAATCTTTTTGTTTTCAATACCATCTATAATAAGTAAAGTGTTCTCCATTATTATTCAAGTTATCCTTCGCCATTCATTTTCATATTTACTGATACCTAGGAAGCAGGATATCAACTTGCTCATATTATCTAGGTCACAAGAACCCAGAGTTATATATACTAATCACTGTCCAATCATTAAACAAGATCAACTAGATTTTTACTTCTCTAGCGCATCAACTCTTAATGCTCCAGCTACCATCTCCATTAGAACCAAATTTGAATTCGCAGCCACTTCAAGAATCTGACATTTTTCCAGTACATTTTAAAATATATGTATACTACACAATTATGTATTTTATATGTACCTTCTATTTGCATTAAACTGATTACAGTAAAATTACTTTTCTTCTTTATGCATCCAAAAGCCATATTGTTTACTTTGTTACAATAATCTACCATCGCTACTTCCTAGAAATGTCTGCATTTATGATGATACCCATACATACAATCTATACTTAGCAGTATACTGCAAGAATACTAATATAGGAAACAAGTAAATTGAATAATCTAAAAACTAAAAACTGAATTATTGCTATTAATCTCCTATTAATGGTCTATATTTGGATATAAGGTGGCCAACTGAGAATATCTTTATTCAAATATTCAAGGTTGCCCCACCAACTATTAAAGAAACATCTCCAGATAAGACAGTCTGCATCTGCCTTCTTTCCATCTGAACAATCTAAAGTTGCATTAAAACATTGCCATTTTTATTTTAGCTGGTAACACCACCTAAAAATAATCCACTATGAACAAAGTAGTATCAAGGTTCTGTATTTTTTACTTGCTACACCTAAGCAATTGAAAAATGCCTGGCCCTTTATCTATCTATGCATTTCTAGAGCACCAGCTATATATACTTACATAGATAGTACTTCAGTCTAACTAAGGGACCAGTCTCTCCACCTTTTCCTGATACTATCTTCTGACGTAGTGTACTGTACTCTAGGACACACTGTGGGACTTTTCTGCAGATATCATTACTGAGGTAGGCTGTAGATCCTATAAGATGATCCCTCACTTTCCCAAACCCTAGGAGGCAGGCCATTCCTTGCTTACCACCAGCCCTCCAACCTTAAACAAACACTCACCAACAACTATACACCATACAACAGGAAGACTAAGCCAGGTACTTATCCCTGTGGCAGGCCCCATTGCCAACTCCACCCATATATCTACACAAGTGACACCATCATAGGACCTAACCACGTCAGCCACCACCCCACCCCAAAGACACATTCAGTTGCTCATCTTCCAGTGTGATGCCACCATATGCCAACAATGCCCCTCTGCCTTATACAGTGGTCAAATTGGACTGCCTCTAAGAAAACACACACACAAATCAGACATCAAGCATGGTAACATTAAAAAAACAGAAGGGGACCATTTCAATCTTCTGGTACAATCTGTTAAGAACATGATAGTTGCTGTGCTTTGGCAAAAAGACTTCAAAAATAGATAGGAACATGAAACTGCAGAATTGGAATTCATACGCAAACTAGATATCTTCAGACTGAGTTTGAACAGGACTCTTGAATGACTGGGTCATTACAAAAGGTTATTTGCTCTCAATTTATCCTCAAAGCTTCTGTTTACAGCCCTGGCTATCGTCTAACACAGTGATTCCCAAGCTGTGGTCCGTGAGGGTACTGTAGGTGGTCCATGGGGGGAGGGGGAGGATAATTACTGCAGATAAATGTGCCATGATGAATGCAGTATGTTTGTGAGTGAGCATAATAAATTATTAGAAATAGCTGTTTTAAATACCTCTCGATATACAAGTTTTTTTCCTGTCAGCCATAGGCTGTGTTAAAAAAGAATGTTAAAATTGACTTGCTTATGTGATGGTTCACAAACCTTTGAGTGAAGATTCAGCGATCCACATAAAGGAGAAGGTTGGGAACTGCTGTTCTAGCAATCAAAATAGCTTGTTCACTTTGCAGAGACTGACTGGCAGTCTATCCCCCTGGATCCATTTGAATTAACATTGTGGCCCACCCTTCTCTGTTTCTATATATTTACACCTAACATCATGTTTTTTCCCCCACATTACATGCATCTGATGAAGTGGGATTACGCCCACAAAAGCTCATGCAAAAAATAAACTTGTTAATCTTTAAAAGTGCCACAGGACTCCTGGTTTGTTTTGCTGAAAAAGACCAAACGCCTACCTGTTTGGATCTTAGAGGACGGCCCTTGTGCAGTATACAAGTGCTATGAGACGTTTTGCACAGTTTGCAACCCTAAAAATAATAAGTGATAATAATCCTCTGCTCAGACACACTGGCCAGCTATTGCAGGACTTGGAACATCAACACTGCACTGCTTTACGAACAAAACACGTACGCTTCACTTTTTTGGATCAAAGTTTAGGTTATTATGGGAAAATGGGAAGTTGACTGTTTCGTAGCCTAATATGCTGTCACAATTTTATATTTTTAAACAAGCTATTGTAACTGTAATGTTTTACTTCTGTTTACTAAGTATATAAACTTTTGAGAGTGAAACTTACTTGCATTTCCAGCTCCCTATCTTCCAAAGATCCCTCCCCAAAATAATATATTTGCTAATTCCCCTGGAAGAAGGGAAGCTATATTATTGCAATTCTTAATATTGACCACCTATGAAGGGGCATTCTTTTATCAACAGACTTCATATTTTAAAATCCTGCCTTCCAAATTAACTGTGGTGCAGCTGCTTCTTTGTGCATGATTTTGTGTCAAGGCCTACTGTTCCCAATTAAATGAATAGAAAGCAGCAGAGGGTCTTTAGAATGAGTGGGGGGGGGTCAAGTAAAAAGCCAGTGACTAGAACTGTACTTGACAAAGAAGAAATACATTACTCTACAAATGTTTAGTTAAGTGATAAAATACGTTCTTTAACATCCCTTTGGGTTATCCCATTGTAATAAAGTAAGTTGTGCATATACACAGCATTAAGATGTCTTGGTACTTTATTTTTGACAGAACATAAAACTATTAGAGGTGCTTCCCAATACAAGCAAGCTACACAGTAATTTCTAAGAGCAACAGTTACAAATCCAGAGGGTTTTATTAAGGGTATATCAGAGACAAACACAGATTTATAACTATAAAAATCTACACTTAAACATGTTGATTTAGCTAATCTGAGCACAAAAAAAATATCCATGACCTGGCCTAACTCTGCCACAAAATTTCTTTTTAAAAGGGGAACATTTTCGCAAAGAATTATGCACACCGAAACTAAAAAGTTAAAAGGTATGATAAAATTGTCACATACACAGGCTGGTTTTTAGATACAAAAGTTAAGCAGCTTTGCAGTACTTGCTCAATTAATCTTTGCTCTATTAACAGATATACCAGATGCGGCATTATGTTCTTTTTCTCATCTAGAGGGGATGAGGAGATTATTACTTATCTCCAAACAATAGCATTCATGTACTACAGTGAGTATCGTTTTTTGTGCGGGGAGGGGGTTGTTGGGGGCTGTTGCTTGTTTTGTTTTTCAAATCTGGGATCCAGTCACTAATAAACTTTAGCTGAAACCACCTGATGTAAAAACAGGGTGAACTTATTCCTGGATTAAAAAATTATGTTCCTTTCACTAACAAAAATAAACTAATAAATGGAGTTTTTTTCTTTTTAATCAGTTCTATATTTAACATGTTAGATACTGGTACGTTAACAGTACATAAATAACTTATCTATAAAAAATGAAGTCAATTTTGCAAAAGTTCTAAAAAATAAGTAACAAAGGAGAAAATAGAAATTAAAGAAATCCATAGTTAACACATGAAACCTCCTACATGGTACACCTGATGCTATCTCAGGTGATGCCACAATATGAAAGAATACGTCATGTTACACTCGTAAACCCACGATATGTGCGGCATTTATGAATGTATGTAACAAATGTATTACACTGAAGTAGTTAAGAGCTATTTGTCAAGGTTGCTAGCCTACACATTTGCTTGTTTTGAAAGCTCTTAATTTTGTATGTAATGGATGCATCTTTTCAAAGATCAATCATATTCCTTATTCTTGCATTACCATTCCATACTACTTAATTAAAAATCCAATATATTGTGACCCTGAAACCTAGAAACTGGCACAAAAAGCCAATTCCCCATCATAATGTTCATACATTGGTTTTATTCATGTTGTGCTTATGCAAAACGTGCTTACTGGAGTTGAGACACAAACTAAACAAGGGAAGAATTTCAAGGTAGGTCAGCTTTTAGAGATAACAACCTTGACAAAAGGCTTACTGACAGACATTCTCTGTGCTTCCACATAGATTGTACCAGCATTAAAGCTCTGCCTCCTTGCATTCTTCCCTCCATCATTCGATAACTTCTCTTCTGAAAAACCTTCATTTACAATAATTTCAGTCTTTAGGAAAGGATTGATAAAAAAAGTCACATCCTTTTTGTAATTAAGCTAAGCACAACTGGACTCTCACTGGAAGCTCCTTGCCTAGGGAATATCTTCATTTAAAGTTTCAAAGAGATAGCTATATTAGTCTAGTTCAGCAAAAACAAATAAGGAGTCTGTGGCACTTAAAAACTAAAATTTGTGTTTGTTTTGTTCTTCATTTAAAAGGTACTATACAGTACTCAGTAGTTAGTGTATCATCAGCGTTTAATGTGTGGTAATACAGGGTTTCATAGCTCACTTTTGGAAAAATCTAAGCCCCAGGATAATGTAAAGTTCAAAGGAGTTCAGTTTTCCAGTTAACAAGTTATATCATAAGCAGCAAATAAGAAAAGGCTACTAAAAACTACTTCAGTATCTAAACACAGGTGCCACAGTAATAAAAAGAAGCAAGATGTTAAGGCTTGCAACTACCTGAACAGTCAGACAGCATCTGTGTTCCATAAATTTGACATCCTTAGCAAATTTCTACCCACTAACCAAACCAGAGTTACAGGAATCTACTGCTCTGAATTACTGGAAAGGAATTTTTCTTTTTATTTAGCTCTTGAATAAGGCACTTTTCTTATACTTTAAGGAACTGAGAGACAGCACAAATAAGCTATCTAAAAATAAATGACAATGCTTCAAAAACTAAAGTGTATCATTCTACAAAAATGGCTCAGACCAATTTTTCACCTAAAGAATTTTTTTCACCAATTAAAACTACAGAGCTTATTAGTATCTGCTTCATCAGACCTTTAATTGCAAAATATTATTTTGACTGAGTGTAGAGTTTTTATACATGTTTTATATTTACAGTGATGCTGAGGCTTGAAATTCTTTAGTCAATTATTTCATTCAAGAGAAGCACTGCCTGTTCATTTTCTTTAGTGCAACAGCAGTCTTGCATGCTGCCATTCTCTGTTGAAGTGCTAATCCATGCTACCATGCTATGTTGAATGCACAGTTTCCATTTTTGCTTACATTATTTCCACCAGATTTGCCTAATGATCAAGAAAAATTTAAGAAATGAAGAAAAAATTAATAAATGGGAGCAAGGGGGAGAGAGGAATAGTTCATTTACTGCCTTCCTTCCATTTTCATTTCCTAAAAGCCCTTACACTTATTAGTGTTTTTCTTAATCTTTAGACAAATATGGCACAAACACACACACATCCGCATACACATGTACAAGGAACGTGGACAGTGGTAATCTCCCACGAAAGCTCATGCAGTAAATAAATTTGTTAGTCACTAAGTGCCACAGGACTCCTCATTTGCTTTACTGAATGAGACTAACATGGCTGCTGCTTTGGAACTTTGCAACATGTTTAGTGGGGTATGATTTCTTGTGTATGTCTGCCAAGAATAAGAGGACTCTCCTCTTAACAGCCTAGTTCTCAGGAGCACAAACCACCATGCAGCTTGTTCTCAAACACCAGAGTGCACTCACAGCCAGGAACAGAGTACGCACAAATGTACAGATTCCCTGACTGTAAGAGAACCAATTAGCACAACATACCTAAATCTTGCCCATCTACCTTAACAGCCTCAAAGGTAGAGAGGACTTGCCTCAGCTAGGGGGTGCATGGGGGGAGAACAAAATAAAACTCTTAGCCCCTTTAAGGACTGCACCCTCTTCCTCCTTTTTGTGGGCAAGCCTCCTCATGGGCTTAAGGAGGGCATCTGTAACTGACTGGTGGACAAAAAGGTATAACATAAACCTACTGGCTCCTGTGTAATCCAAGGAGAAAACATACACGAGTTTCTCTCCTGACCCAGATGCCTCTCTGCCCTGGGGAAAAAAAAAAGCTACTCCACTGGGATTAGAGAAAGATTGGGTATTTTTAACTTTCCTCTGGACTTCATGCTAATCACTATTTCGGTGCTACGAAGACATTCTTCCCCTCACTTCCAGGTTGGCCTGGGTGTTGCGGATTTGGTCATTTTTGCTTTCCTCATAGGAGTCTAGGGGTTTGGCATGGGCATTGCTGCTGCTTGGCCCAAGGGGTTGCAGCCCCGACATCTCCAGCTGGCAGTGGCAGAAGCCGGATCTGGGCTGGGCTGCTGGCCAACGGCTGGCAGTGGCAGGAGCTGAATCCGGGGCTGGATCAGGCCGTGGGGGTGGGGGCACAATCGTTTCCGCAAGACAGCATCGCCACTGGGATTTGGACTGTAAAGTTAATTGTGTCAAAATTTGGCTCCCTGAAACTGCAATTGGAGGTGAATTAGCAGATTGTCTCCTAAAAGGGAGAGAATATGGGTGGAACTCCTAATATCTGGTACAGGAAGGTGGAACTCTGTCCCCTACCCCTTAACCCTCATGTCAGGGGAAGACAATGAAACCTAGTAAAGGTGCTAGAATCAGTTTAATAAGGTGTGGGGTTAATTGCAGCCCTCTACCAGGTGGCACCAGCCACAAAGAGAGTATGACCCTACATTGGATGAGTTATTGTACTGTAATTCCCAGATGCATTACTTAATAAAGTTGTAGCCTAATTAATCCACATTCCTGTTATCCTGTCTTTCTTCCTCCAGCGTGGAGACAAACAGGTTTTTGGTTAAATGTATTAATCCTAAATAGCTGCACACAGATATAAATTCTGGTTTAGCACAGTTCAACTCTTACTTTGCAGACCTGTACAGATTTGATAATGTTCACAAACAGTGAATGTCATCTTTGTATTTAAATCTGGGATTTTTATGGTTAGAAAACAGCTGATACTGGCAAGACCACCCAGTTAGCTATATCCAAGCAGCCATAGCAGATGGACACATTCAAAGCAAAATAAATAGTTATGAATTAGAATTTTGGAACAGCATCTTTTAACTTTTATAATATCATCTCACTTTTGAAAATTTGATATTTCATCCTCAGTATTTAATTAACACTTTGCTACATATTTTGTGAAAAAAATTCCTCAAATGTGTCCAGTTCCTCATACACACACACCAGGTAGAAACAGTGTATATTTTTGAGGGTAATTGCAGTAAAATGTTTCCTGACTGAAAAAAGTTACTGATATTGTCATATAATCTCCAAATTTGTAGGCATAATCTACATAATTGTCTCTAGAGTAGGTTTTAAATATCTATGAGCTTAGAAACTATTTTTGACATTCATTAAGAAAACAAGAAACTTTGTTTCTACTGGAAGTAATCTATATTGAAAACCAGAATCATCTCAAGGTTCTGGAAATTCGAGTCAGTTGAGAACAAGACGCAGGAGGACAAAAATATAATTAACACCCCCACCCTCCAACACATTTCCCAAGTTTACAATAAATATTTCAACCATCTCTGATGAAGTTTTAGTATGCCTATGCCTCACACTCATGGTGGGTACTACTAGAGGTGCTGACAAGCAAGATCTTAGTGTTTTCTCATGGAGAAGAACCTTTCCAAAGCAATAAAAAGGAACTTAAAAAAAAAAAAAATCAAGTTGGCATTGTCTTTTTAAACTAATCTTAAAAACCCAGAAAGCACTGGGGGTGATTTATAAATAGAACAGTACATTTTTGCTTTTAAATTCATTTTTTAAAAATTGAGGTTTCTCAGCTTCCTGGTAAAACCCTTTGGGGAAAACCACCACTAGCATTTATGTCATCCCTGTCTGCGAAAATGACTGCATGTTCCCTTTCCATTTTCAAATTCACTTGTACTGTTACTATTATACTCTTAGAGGGACTGGAGTAAAACATATGCATGAGCAAGCCACAGTGCACGAATGCGATGTCATCATTCTAGAATATGAGAAAGGAACTGATCAACAGAACATATTGACTATTTAGCTGAAGATCGCATTGCATAGCCGGCTTACTAGTACAGCACACAAATCTCCTACACCTGACCCGAGTAAGTGAGACTGAGCACTCAATCTTTAACCTCCTGGTGGAGGGTATGTCACCCATTCAGAGGAACAGGCAACAAGCATGGTTCCTTCCAGTCTGGATAGAACATGCCACGCTTTGTCATCATGAAAAAAAAGAGGGACAGAATATAAGTAGAATCACCAGATATTCTTCAGAGGATAAAAAGATTAATTTAAACTATATTTTTCAGCTACTGGAGTCAGGAAATTTAGTAAATTGTGTGTAAATTACTACAAGACTACACTACTATGTAAATAATTAATAAATAAAATAAGTTATTCCCAAATCCAGTTCACTTGAGGAAGTCAAGAAAAATAGAGCAATAAGGCCATAATCTGTCATATTTTTGATGCTTCTGAAGGGGACAGTTTGATTTTTAAGCAGACAATGCCCTGTTGGATGCCTCCTGATCAAAGCATATTCAATATGCTGCGTTTTTGTTTTTGTTTTTTTTTTTTTAAGGAGTCACATGAAATTAGCATTTAGCATATCAGTCTTTAAGTGGGACAGCTGTAAATATGAAATATATCCATATTAGAAGTTAAAAGGCTGAAACTCCAGGGCTAGTTTTATTTGGAATTCTATCCCATTGCTCTTCTATGTTAAGTAAGCTCCTTCCTCCACAATGGAGTCCCATACAGTGCCATATAATTACAGTTTGCATTCACTTTATGAGTAATGGTAGTGGTAAGCCTAGGGAAATTCTGTTGCTTTTGCTGGTGTTGTTAAATACAGCACAAACACTAAAATAGCTACAAGAAAACCTTTTTATCTTGCAAGGTTCTGACTTATGAAATGGTTGACAACACAAAAACAAAAACAGAAAATATCTGGAAATGGAGAGAGGATACAGGTTTCTGCAAAGCTCTAGTTTTCTAATATTTAAAAACAAATTCATAGTACACAAATATACGTAATTCACATTTTGAATTTAACCCAAAATGGAGAAACAGTAGACAGCTTCACTTCTGCATCCAAATAATAATCAAACTTCTTTCAGACTACCCAGCACAGTTTGCTCTTCTATACTATGAGATGAAGTAGGGCTTCGAAGCATCTGAGGAAGTGGGATCCCATCTTTGAAGCATCTGAGGAAGAGGGATCTTTTCCCACAAAACCTCATGCAAAAAATAAATCTGTTAATCTTAAGTGCCACACAACTCCTTCTTGTTTTTTTACCGGACTAGACTAACACGGCTATCCCTATTGAAATTCATAAGGTGAAACTCAACCTGTCAAGTAAAACCCAATCTGACACATAATTAATTCCAGTCATTTTTCAACTATAAACACACTTTAAAATTATGGTTCATAAAAGGGTCTCTCCGTTTATTATTTTGTACAATTATTTGTAGAACAAAACACTCAGAGACACCAACTTGTGCTCTTTTAGAATGGTATACTCTATTTTGTAAAACAAACAAGGAGCCCTGTGGCACTTAAAGATTAACAAATTTATGTATTGCATAAGCTTTCATGGGAGAAAGTCTCACTTCATCAGATGCTAGACAGCCCCCACACCAAAGCATTCACCTTAGGATAGTGACTTCAGTGGGCCTACTGATACACTTAAGTTAAATGTGTGAATACTTAGTGGTAGAATCAGGGCCTAAATTAAGGCATAACACACTAAATGGCTGCAACAATAAAATTTAAAAAGATGCAAGAAGTGACTGGATCACACATCTGTATAAACTAGCAACACACAGAATTTGCATGGAGTTTCATTTAGTAAAAACGAAAAAGGTTTTTATAGCAACAATCCCTACTGGCCACCCCAGTTCTGGGTCATAATTTGTTTTAGGCATCATGGTAGAACCAAGTCTGAGAGAGAGACTTGGAGGGCTACCACGTAACGATTTTACAGATTAATTCACGGAAGTTGTTCCATCTATAAAAGGTGGCATGATAGAAACCATATAGGAATTTGTGGGAGGAAAGAATAAATAGGAGAGGGAGGTCAGCATTACTTGCCATCTTTTAGAATTTAAACAGAACAGAAAATGACTATGCAAAGAAACTGCCAGCATTATTTGCAATGGATCTAATTGTGTGTGAGCACAAATATGAAGAGTGGCTATCCAAGACTTTGGAAGTGAAGAGTATAACAGACAACACAAGAGATAAAGCCTAGATGAGAGTATTAAAAATTTTCTTTTAGTATGTTGAAACAGAACAGGAAGAAAGAAATTTTATGTAAATTTGTAAGTGTGTTTTTTATTAATATTTATCAAGTTTTAAGCCATGAACAAGAAAATACAATAATCTCCAACAGACCTCTCTCTAAAATACTGCACAATTAAACCCAAATTTTCATCCCCCATACAAAGCTGAAATTTAAAAAACTCTCAGAATCTTCTTCCTAATGGACATGACACAACTGGGCAGCTTCTCCCCAAAAACCAAACTGTAGTAATAGTACAAGCCCTACTTCAAGGCTTTGGCTAGCAGAGCCATCTATACACTCGGATCCAGGTAGACGCACTGGCCAAACCCAGTATTTCCATATGGCTGCCATAGTGATGTGTTTTAACACCGTGCTCAGTTGTGTGTAGAAGATGGAATCCTGTAGAGCCTCTGTTCAAACTCACCAGCAAATTGTGGTGGTTCTACTGCTTCTAGGGCCTTGTGTAATTGTAAGATTTATTCCTGTTTTTCATTATTAAAATAGCATTTGTTTTCAAAGTTGATTTGCCAAATCCCAACCCAACAGGATCAACTGTATTCATGTATGTTCACTCAGTTACAGACAGTAGTATTCGGTGATTATGGAAAGTAAATATAAAATCTAAATGATTAGATAGAAATGTGTTTAAAGAACAATATCGATGAATATCCTCTATAAAAGTATGGTTTTTTAACCTAGAGCTTCACAGTGGTTTAGGAACCTACCTTCTATCTCTCCTTTTTCCTCTTAAGTTCAAGATATGTTGATGCCTCATCAAAAATGAATTCAATGACACAAAAGCAACATATAGGTAATGTTTTAAAACTACACAAAATGTATTAATCTGTCAATTTATAGTAATGTCTTACCGCTAGCTAACTGGACTAATCTAGCTGAAAAAATTAGAAACATTTAGCATGAAAGAAAAAGATCATTCAAAACCTTTCGAATGAACAGAACACCTACACATGCACAAACACAGAATAATAGAAATGAGGAAAAATCAGTTTAGATGCTCTCAGATACATTAACTATGTCTTGACAGAAATCTGAAATTATTTAAAAAGCCCAGTACTAAAGCCAAAATCAGTTTCAACATTTAAAGTGGTAATTAAGACAAATTTCATTTGAGAGAAGTTTGATTTTGCCACAAGTCTATGCTAATAAGTGAGGAAACAAAAAGAAAATGAATGGGCCTAATCACTCCCTTTACTGATCACTTATTAGGATTCAATATGGTTACTGAAACCTTACTGATTCAAGTGGAGATACACCAGAGAAAACTAGGTCCCATGCATCTCGCCAACCATAAAGTTCACTCTTGTACAAAAGAAGCAAATTTCTTTTACCCACATAAAAAAAGCCCATTTATCAAGGGCTGTGACTAACATTAAAAGGCAAAATCTAGCTGAATCAAATTACACCTTGAAGGCCTATCTGGTTAACGAAACTAAATTAGATTTAAAAAAATCTTAGCATTTCCAGAACTTAAAAATTTGTATGTCTAGTCATTATTTATTGATGAACTCTGAAAAGTTTATGAGTAAAATTTCTGCATGGATAGAAATTTGGCACAGAAATGAGAGACTCAAGACCTTGTCAATGACACACTCAAGATCAGTGATTTTCAAACTTTTCCTCTCAGGACCCAGTAGAAAAAATCATATATGTAGCTGTTGGGCCACAAGTATCTCTGAGCAACGGATTCTAGCCTTCTAGTGATGGCAGCAGTGGGGTGCTGCAAGCCAGCACCTGAGGGCCTGCAACCTAGTATTGGGTCCCAACCCGTGATTTGTAAACCACTGGTTTAGATTTTACAGCAACCTTTACTAGAGTGATTAACATTTTCTGCTGAAATTTAAACAAACATTAAAGATGAAAGAGGTTCGAGTTTTTGCAAATTCACAGCAAGACTGTACCTAAATAAAACAAGTGGTTTTAACAGAGCTTTTCCTCGCTGGATCAGAAAAGAGAATAAAAACACACTGTTGAACCAACTAAAAGCTATATATGACTTTGATAAACATTCTTAAACAGTGTGCAATACACAGTATTTACACATAGCTTCTTGTTTGTCAATTCCACAACATTTTATATACACAGAGTAGCAAAACACTCAGATTTTATAAGAAAGTACAGTTTTCAAGACTTGATTTTAATTGAGAAAACTTTTAATGAAAAGGGTTATAATGTGTTTAGTGAAATAGTTTTATAATCCTTAAAACAAAAACTTGTTCAATCAAATTATGGTTTTCAAACTTACTTCATGTTCTATTAAAAACTTATTATTCCAGTTAGATTTTTCTTCAAGTATTTTATTTAATTGAAAATATAATAAAGATGTTGTCACAAAGAGCAAAAAACCATAAAATTCAAACCCAATGTTGATCTTAGCTTTAGTCTTTTCACTATAACTAAGGTGTTGGATTTGTATTATAACCTGGTTATTTATCGAAGTTTTTTAAAGTTTAATCTACATATCTTTAAGAGAAAATTGTAAATTTTCAAGATATATTTTGACCACAATGCCATCTAGTGTACATTTGAAATTTAGCTTGACATGTTTGGGTTTTTTAAATGTTTATCCTATAACATCCACATATAGCTAAGAAGGGAAATCTGCAAAATACAAACTGCATGTCTGATACTTAGAAGGTTACTTGACTTCACTGAATTGGTTGGATCTCTAAATAAAAGTTTATTACCCAACACTGAGGTTTAAGGGTTTTTTTTGTTTGTTTGTTTGCTTGTTCTTTAAAGGGATGGAAAGATCTAAATATAATTAGACATATTACAACTTCTTTTCCAGGAGATGTAGTCCTGGCTCAATCTTAGGCATGAAAAGCACAGAGAAAACCAGTTTTTTAAAGGAAATGTAAGAAGCAATTTAAGAGGAGGAAAACAGGGATGTTATGGAGGCTTATAGTGATCCATGACACACTGTACTTCAAAGTAGGACCCTGGAACTCCCATCATCACACCTGTGATATGATTATGGTGTTTTAAACAAAGTATGCCTTGCGAAGTATCATTGAAAATGTCTTGATGAGTTAAACATTAATATCCTGCTGACTGCATGTACTATCACATGAAGTTACAAAGTACTGCAGTATGTGCTACTGAAATATTTTATGAGATGGAGAAATGGCTATAGCCAACCTTTCAGCTATAACAAAGGAGCAACCAGAAGGTCCATAAAAGGGAATCCAGTTTCCCAAAGGCCATCTCAAAGATTTCTTTGAGAGAGCATATAAGCAATGGAGACTGCCTGACCAATGGGGACAGACTAACTCCCATGTCACTGCAAAGATCTTTCCAGCAAGCTGGACGAAGGAATAAAAAGAGACAGTGACATTTTCATGTGGCTTCTCTGCCTTCCACCTCAATACGTGGAACATCATCTGTAAGACAAAGACTTTGAACTGGGGAAGGCTGGCCCCAAACCAGAAGGCAATGCTAGCCTATACTGAGGAACTGTAATCTGTTTGTATCATCTGTCACAATGAGAGTTCGTTTACTTAGACTAAAAATTTAGGATTTAGAATTCATATTTACCTTTTATTTTCTCAAGACAACTATTGCTGATCTTTATGCACATCACTTATAATTTATCTTTCTGTAGTTAACAAATCTGCTTTATTTTTAGCTAAAACAATGTGGGGGTTTTTTTTTTGTTTTGTTTTGTTTAGTTTTAAAGCTTGGGAAAACTCAACTCAGTTTAACAGTGTGTATCCTTTCCACACTGAGGGAGTGGCAGACTACTTAATGAACTGCCACTGCCCAAGGGGGCCTCGAGCAATGTTTAAGATGGTACAATCCTGGGGTGTAGGGCTGGAGTTGGGTGACATTGCCTGTAGTCTCTTTACTGAGGGTTCATGAGGGGCTGGGAAACCATTCATGTAACAAAGTTGGGTGCCTCTGTATTAAGTACTTATCAGAGGTTTGGAGCTTTCAGTCAGAGAGTGGGCCATCAGCTCAGGATGCACACAAAGAAATCCATTACAGGATCCTCAAAGGTTAGGGTGAGAGTGTTGAGAATCTGATTTATAGCATGAAGATAGCTTCAACTTTAATTATGGAGCAGCTATTTTGCTGCTTGATCAATCCAAACCGCTAATGAAAACTGTAGGTTTATTTCTGTTGACCAAATACTATAGTTATGCTGCCATCTAGTGAAATGTCATTTAACAAAGTAGTTAGGATTTTATGTAGGTAGGTAGGTAAAAATAGGTACTTTAAGTAGTGTATCCAAGAAAGATCATCAATAAAGTTCCATTGAAAAGGCACCAAAGATACACATATCACAACAAATAACTCATGTTCTTTCACTGCTAGAGCCCATGCCCTTTCCCTTGTACCTTAGGTTGACCATTACACTATTACTATAATAATACCATAAAGAATATTTTCATTTTGGTCAAATGCTTTTGTACCTTCTTAACTTTAAGCATGCAAGTAATCTAATTGACTTCAATTGGATTCATGCTGCATAGAGACCCATCAAGACCAGTCATGCTGCAGAATCCCAGCCAAAGAAATCAATTAAAAGGTTTCAGAGTATTATGATGATACAGTTTCTTATTCATAACTGCAAAACAAAACAAAACAAAAAAATCCAGACTCAGGTTTAAACTAATGACGTGTACTTCATTTTTCATTATATGATAGAAAGCACATCTTAACCGAGGATTAAGTGTATTAAAAACTCAGAACACTCTAAGGCTATAATTATTTCCTATAGAACACAGTCAATCTTTTCAGAAGTTCCAGACAGTTCAAAAATATAAGCAAATCTGTACTCACCTGGGAAAATATATTTGCGGTTGGAGCAACTTTGTTGTCCACAATACTGTATAATATTGCTAACAATCTGTCCAGAGGGAATGGCTTTGGCCCAAGGAGGTGATTACTGGTCTGTAACAAGGAGAAAAGGAATTCAATTAAAGGGATTTTTCTGGAGCACAGCCCCATGGGATCTTATTTATTATACCTGTCAGTCTCCAGGTGACAGTGTATTTACAGTATCCCTACTTAAAGGCATATCTACACCTCACAAAAAACACTGATATATACATAGATCTGAATTTATAGAACAGAGCCCCATTTGACCTGGCAGGTGCCCAAAAACGCCTTTAAGATCGTATTTGGCATAGAAAACATTTTGCCAAATCTACAGGTTAAAGAACTATTAAATTATTTAGTCCAGCTGAGGGCAAGAAATTGGCAGATTACATTCTATGGTGTTCTCAAGTTGTAAACAGCTTTATTTTATTACTTATTAGCATCAGCATGTTAGACTACTTAGCAATGAATGGCTAGAGTCTCTTATTATAGCTAAAACCGCAAAAAGTGGCAGGGGAAATATGTTACAGGACTTCAGTTTCCCATTGGCCATAAAAAGCCCACTATATTTAGGGCTCAACTAAGCCATGCTTACCCAGGTTCAAAAGTGACATGGAACTACTCAGGCAACAAAGTATAACCTAACTGAGGGCAGCAACATTGAGTCCTAAACAATATCAGATTTATCCCAATTAAGAACTGCTTTGACAAGAGCTATTGTACCTGCAGCTTAGTCTTCACTTAACTCTCATAACAATAATCACCAGTGTCACAGAGAACACTGATCTCATGAGAGTAATAAGAAATCTCAAAATTTAAAAAAAATCCTGGTTTCCTGCAAGATGCTTACAAATACAAATGGGAGGGAGAAAGGAAAGTAATACAGAAAATAAGCATTGTCTCCAGCAAAAATGCTTTTTCACTAAACTTTCCATGTTAATAGGTCCTTCAGGAATGATACAGATTTTCTTAACCCCTAAACTGTTACACAGAATTATCTAGTTACTTAGAGCAGTGAAGGCACATATAGCAGAGCACCTCACACCACTTCTGTAAGCACCTTACTTTATAGATAAAGAGCAAATGAAAGAATTTCAAGTGACTTCACAAAAGGTTATACAGGAAGTCCACGGCAGAGCTTGGCACTGAAAGTAGACTTTGAATCCCAGGCCAGTCTCTTACCCAAAAGACCATACTTTCTGCGACTGGCTTGACTGGGTCTATGATGGCATCTTTTGTGCAGATATGTGGACAAAGCTGGCAAAGTGGTTTGTTGCAGGGACATATGCCTGCTTTAATGTTTCTGTAGTTTGGTCTGTAGCTGCTGGTGCTTAAGTTTGGGGGGCTGTCTGTAAGCAAGGAGAGGACTGTCTCACAAGGTTTGAAAGTGTGAGGGATTGCCTTGTAGAATCTGCTGTGGATCCTTGATGATCTATTGTAGAAGTTCACAATTACACTCTCTTTCCTCTTCAACATCTAATGATAAAGGATTCCATCTGGTAGTCAGCCCCATTCTGATCAACAATTGTTCCACTCACATCCTTCTTCCTGTAGAATTCTAGACAATTGTAGATTTTCTTGTTTCCTTCTAAGGACAGCAAAAACCTTAATTTTTTACAATCCTGTTCCTCCAAAACTAGAATATTTGAACCCTTCTACCTCTTATAAAAGACAGAGGATAAGTGACTACTGATCTGGGTGACTGAAGCCTTGTCTGACACTTCCATCACACTGGATAAATCACAGTAAGAAGTATTACCACTCTGCTGTCTAATCTCCAAGGATCATACCATTTTGTTAAGGAAACTAGACTCAGGAACAGATCAGATTATTATTTTACACAGGAAATATCTGACACTATTTTTGCTTTCAAACAGCAGATCAGTTTCCTAGGATCCCTTTATAAACAGTAAAAAGTAACTTCAGACTATGATTGTTCATCAGATCAATCATCAGAACACTAGACTTATTCAATCACGTTTCAAAAGCAATCTTGTTGCTCATATCATAAAGCATTTTACTATAAATGACATGAAGTAAATACTTAAACTCTATCAGAGAAGTGAGAAATACGTTTTGATTGGCTTCGGTATGGATGTTTTGGGCATTACATACTATCATAAGAAGTTATACTGAAGTCAATAAGACGACCTATCAGAAATAAATTCCTCATCACTAATGGAAATAAAATAAAATGTCTAAAACAACCAACTCTACAAAAAGACAACACTTGTTCACAAGGCAAAACCAGCACTGCTAATGTTATTCAGATTATTTATGGCATGAATTATAAAAATAAAGGAAACATTTATTTCTTTTTAATCTGTATTTCACTCCAAACTTTACAAGGAGATCTGTGGCACTTTAAAAGACTAACAAATTTATTTACCACATGAGCAGGACATAATAGTTTTCAAGTACCTAAAAGTTTGTTAAAAGGAAAAGTGAAAAAAATTATTGTTCTTAACTATTGACAGAAATAGCAATGGGCTGAAGTTACAGAAAGGGAGGTTTAGGTTGGACATTAAGGAAAAAATTCCTGTCAGGGTGATTAACCATTGGAATAAGTTATCTAGGCAGGTTGTGGAATCTCCATGACTGGAAGTTTTTAAGAGCAGGTTAGACAAACGCCTGTCAGGGATTGTTTAAGATGGTACTTGGCCACCCATGAGTGCAGGGGTCTGGACTCAATCTTCCATGGTCCCTTCCAGTTCTATAAGTCTATGAATCTGCTTGATTTCAGTGTAATTCCTTCATCCAGATGCACAGATGCTATAAACTAAAGTTATGACATATAGCTGTCTAGTTCCTCCTACCCACCTAGTTATAAAATTATCTATTTGTTTTTCTGATTGCAAAATGTCTCATTTGTATAATCAGTGTAATTTTTCAGTAAAAATATGGTGTACGCACACCTTAATTAGCTAACACCAATTACGAGCCAGAGTACAAAGATTTGCATAACCACTGTACAGCTACTTCTCAACTGTACTGGGAGTTGACAAGTCTTTCTGCTCTAACTCCTATACTCAGAAGTTTCAAACTATCTGCTAGAATAAATACCTTGTAGAACACCCCTATAACTTAACAGGGATAAAATTAAATAAAATCCTTTCAAAAGAATTTCAAAAGCAGTTTATAGAATTCTTTAGCAGAAACCATTAAATTCCCAAAACAATAGTTTAGAAGTTTCCAGGTGTCATTTCTATAATACTTTTGCACAAGAAGCTAAGCAGAAAAACTCCAATACACTAGATATTAAATAGTCAGCCCTCTCTTGTTCACACACACACACACACACACACACACACACACACACACACACACAATTTTTGCTCAAACTCTAAAGCTCTTCCGATTTTGCTCCCTCAAATTTCTTCACAATTATATCTTCCACGTTTTTCCCTGAAAAGCTTCCTACATGTCAAATAAGGTTTTTTCTCCCAGTTGACAGTACTTTTGAACACATTCTGCATTTAGTGGAAGATTCATATATTCTTGTGTGACTAGACTCTCCTGCCACACGTTTACATCACTTCACAAAATCTGATCAATATACACTAGCTTTGATATTTCTTATAGGAAAGTGATCGCCTGAAGCATTCAAAAAAGAACAGAAGTCAAACCAGGACTCTTCAGGTTTAGACATACCTCATTTTGTTATGTGCAGAAGGGAATGGGTTCTCAATCTAATCTGACTGGGAAGATCATGCTCTCACCATACTGCTATATTGTTCTTTTTTCTTAGCCAGCCAACACATCTGAACTCCCTCAGCTGACAAATCAAGGAAGCATTTTAAACTGGAAGTCAGAAAGTCTGACAAACAGGAGTCTACCCCATGGGAACTGGATCTGAGATAAAGCACCAAAGGTCAACAGAAAGCTGAGTCTTGAAGACAATGCTTGACATACTTGAACATACAAAGTATGCTTAGGGAGATGCTGCAGCTGAAGCTCTACAGAGCAGAGCTCTCAGTCAGATTTGTCAGTAAACTGGGTAAACAACATAAGACAGACCACGACGATTCTGTAGCTAATGGCATTATGACTCCCTCAGTGATCTAGAGTGAGGTATGTCCTCTAAGGGGAGGTGAGAAGTTTGCTTGTTCTAGTTTTAAAAAAAAAAAAAAAAAAAAAAAAGCCCCACCTTATGACCTAACAAACTGAATAAGGAATTAGGAATCAGTATCTCCTAACTTTTTAGCCTGGCTGTGCCCCCGACTCTTAGTGCCCATTAGATAAGTCACTTACAGCTAAATTCTTTGCTGGTGTAAACTAGCATAGCTCAAGTGCTGTCAGTGAACCTTCAGCAGTTTACGATAGAGATTTTGCCTTTTATTTTGGGGTCTCACTTTCCTCACCTGTAAAATGGAATACCTACCAGCTAATGTTTAAGTGGCTAAGTCAATGAATGGTAACATGTAAAATGTAGTGTGAAAAATGGGATACTGCAATTGCTCTGTAGACCATCTAAAAGTGTTTCACAGCTCATGAAATACAAATTAAACCCTAGGAAACGCTTCTCAGTTTCTTGCATGGAATCATCTCAATAACCTGGATTGGGAATTTTGTATCAATGGAACACATTCAATTTTCAACACAGTAAAGGTGTTTCCTCAATTCTAACACATTGAATTAGAATACTTTTAGGATCTCCAGTCAGGGATTCTAATTACAATCAATTTGAGCCCTTGTCTACAGTGGTGAACTGGCTCAATGCAAGATACACTAATTATGCAACGTAAATAGCATATCTCACTTTGACTTACTTATCTATTGAGTGCGGCATCTTCCTGATGCTATGTCAATGAGAAAGCATCTCCTTTTGATGCTACTTTCTGCTTTTAGTCTACCTCTCTGAAACTTCGTCAACAGGAAAGCACTCCCATCAACTGAACAAGTCTACACAGACCTACTCAACTGATGAAAAAACAACAAGGAGTTGTGTGGCACTTTAAGACTAACAGATTTATTTTTTGCATGAGCTTTCATGGGAGAAGATCCCACTTCCTCAGATGCTTCAATTGATGCCTGCCACCAAAACAATGTAGACATGCCTTTACTTTGAAGCTAAATATTTCAAGGAAGTGGCTTGAATCCCAGGAGTTAGATCACTCAGGTCCTTAGGAGCAACCTCCTACACCAGCAAAGCAAGAGTACTAGTTTGATTCAAGGCTGGCTAGAAAAAGTGGTTAGCCTACACAAATGATCTAGCCAAAAAAAAAAAACTGTTTAAAATTGAACATTGCCACATGTATCTAAAACAATGTAAACAGTTAATCAAAAGGTTTGTTTTAATCCAAGAGAGAAATTCTGACTTTAAAAAAGAAAATACATTTTGTGGTCATGACATGTTACCACACAACTGGTAAGAGTCCTCCATTTATCTGAAACTCATTTATTACATGTGAGCAGCAATGAAAGCTTCTTCAACCCACCCAACTCATGTGCCTCAAGCCTATGATGGGGAAACAAATCAATCAATCAATCAATAGGGCTGGAAGGGACCTCATGAGATCATCAAGTCCAACCCCCTGGGAATTGAACCCAGGACCTTCTGCATGTTAAGCAGAGGTGCTAAATACTATGTCTAAACTTTGAGCTAGGGGTGTGATTTCCAGCTTGTGAACACAATCATGCTAGCTCTTATTGAACTACCATGAGTGTGAACAGTAGTGAAGCTACAATAGCACAGGAAGCAGTAGCATGGCATAACCATGCTGTGTCCCAGGGACCTCTTGGTGCCAACTGGCAGAGGGCTAAATAAGGTTTACAAGGCCCCACGGCATCTGATGTCTACATAACAAAAGTGCCACAGGGTGGCAACAGCCAGTAACATTTTACCCATTGCAAATATGTATGCATGAGTAATATTTAAAATCTGTATTGTGGCAGGGTCAGATTGTATGGTATCCAGAGACTGCTGGAAGGCCAAGATATCAGCCCCAAGCTCTGCAAGTTCCCTTTCCCCAATAGGTGAGAAGGCGTTACTCCAGGTTAATTAGCATACCTGGACCCAATCAAGGCCTCACCAAGATGCCTCCCCTCCAGAGAAAGTGTGTGCCTGGAGTTGTGAGAGTGAGGAGAGTTATCAGAGTGCTTCAGCTAGACACTGTCAAGAGCCAGAAGAGTGCAGGAGAAGGAGCAGGATGCTGGCAGAAGAGGATCCTGTAGATACAAAGACTGAGGAAAGAAAACCCTGCTGGAAGAGAGGAAATGATCTGCAAGGAGGGGAAAACTGAACTAGACATTTTGTTTGTGCACAACCATGGCCTGTGGGACTGTCAGGGGTCAAGATCCTCCCCTGGCTAGGAGGCCAAGAAGGATCCCTGTCTGAGCAAGGTACAGGCATGAAATCAAGAGGCATGGGGAAGCAACCCAGGAAAGCAAGCAGGTTTCCTGAACCACAGCAGGAGACTGCTACCCATAGCGTCCCTGGGTTTGAGCCCAGAGTCAAGGGTGGGACTGGGCCTCCCCCTCCCCATTCACTGGAGGAGCAAGAGCTCCAGCAAAGAGGCAAGGCCTGAGAGACCTAGAGACAGGATTGTGAGCCCGCAATGACTGGCCATCTTAGAGAGAATGTATTATGCTCCCCCACCACTAGAGGGTGGAAAAACACTAAGAAGCAGTTCCTTAACCTGCTCCTAGAAGGAAGCACTGGAGCCACTGAGATACAGGAAAAACTTTTTGTCAAGTAATTATACTGGAAATTATGTTCTTAAAGCCTGGAAGTTAAAAGCTGATCACTAGATGACTGCTCTTGAAGAAATTCTGTTCACGAAGGTGATAGGAAAAGCATCTTTTTCTGTTGTTCAAGTGCATGTGTAACTGTGCATTGTCTCTCTCACAAAGTAAGCCTAGCAATAAGATTGCAAGGTCAGCAAGAGGGCAGTTAGCATAGTGAAGAGCAATCAGGAGACAGCATCGTGGTTCTGAACACAGAATCACAGGAACTGGAAGGAATCATGCGAGGTCATCAAGTCCAGTCCCCTGCAATCACGGCAGGACCAAGTACCCTCTTAAACTATCCCTGATAGGTGTTTGTCTAACCTGCTCTTAAAAACTTCCAATGATGGAGATTCCATAACCTGCGACGGCAACTTATTGCAGTGGTTAATCACCCTGACATTTAGGAATTCTTTCCTAATGCCCAACCTAAACCTCCCTTGCTGTAATTTAAGCCCATTGCTTCTTGTCCAATCATCAGCTATTAAGGTGAATAATTTTTGTCTCTCCTCCTCCTAACAAACTTTTAGGTACCTGAAAACTGTTACGCCCCCTCTGAGTTTCTGTTGCTCTTCTCCGGACCTTCTCCAACTTGTCTACCTCTTTCGTGAAGTCTGGCAACCAGAACTGGACACAGTACTCCAGTTGTGGCCACAGCAGAATTACTTCTCAGAATTACTTATTTATACTCCTATTAATACATCCCAGAATAGTGTTTGCTTTTTTTTTTTGGGGGTAACAGTGTTACACTGTTGACTCATATTTTGCTTGTGGTCCATTATGACACCCAGATCTCTTTCCACAGCACTCCTTCCCAGGCAATCATTGCCCATATAGTATTCATTTAATGGATTGTTCTTTTCTAAGTAAAGTACGTTACCCTTGCCTTTACTGAATTTCATTCTATTTACCTCAGACCATTTCACCAATGTGTTCAAATCATTCTGAATTGTGATCCTATCCTCCAAAGCACTTGAACCCCTCCCAGCTTGGCATCAACCACAAACTCTAAGTGTATTCTTTATGCCATCATCTAAATCATTGATTAAAATATTGAACAGAACTGGATCCAGAACCAAGCCCTGTGGTACCCCACTCATTACGTCCTTGCAGCATGACTGTGAACCATTGATAAATACTTTCTGGGAGTGGCAATCAAGCAGAGAGCATAAGAAAGTGGCAAACAGACATAGCCCATGTCATGACATTTTTGGGCTTGGAAAGTAACCTTTAATATTTGAAAAAATGACCTTTTGGGCTGTTTAAAAATATATTAAAATTATCTAAGAGAAACTTAAGTGTTCCTGACACTTGAATAACTTAGCCACAAAAAAAAAAGTGCATAAAATAGGTGCTATGATAATATGTTATAGGTGGTTTCAAAGAACAATGAAGGAAACAGGTGCATCAAGTATACTCAGGCTTTGCTGTCTCCCCCACTCCTTTTCTGAAACCCTGCTTGCAATAAGGAAATTTGCTGTTGCTACAAGTGTCAGTGACAAGATTATATAAAGACAGCACAGTGTAATTGTGGCGTGAATGCCTCCTGAAGTCCAAAGACCAACCTTATCCTGTACTGAAGGAAGGTGCAGAGCAAAAGGCCCCTCCAGAGCGGAACCTTGACAGGCCAGGAAGATTCATCTGGAGATTATAACACTGGTTGTTGAGCTATAGCTGTACTGCTGCGTTTATTTATTATTTATCTAATCCATGCTTACAATAGGCTAATAAAGGGTTAAGGAAACTGGGGGAAGCCACATGAGCCTTTATTCAGTGAGCCCTCATGACTGACGAATCTGACCTGCTAACCCAAATGCTTATGTTAATGCCATGGTGGGGGCACTATAGTTTCATCCAATGAGAATGAAAAGTCAGTGGAGATTAATCTTTTTGATCAGCACCCTCAGTCCCTTCAACCACTTCCTCTTGAGTTCTGAGAGTACTGGTAGAGTAGGTGATCAAGGTGCCCTAGATGTTTGTGGATCTGGGGATTTTTGCTGTTGTGTCATGTATATAGCGCAGGGATCCAAGTACTGCCATTGGGGTAGGAATGAGATGGGGTGGTGCCCAAGGCTGCCCATACCAGCTATGTGCTCAAGAGGATGAGTGGTGGCTTGAGTGATGTGATGGCCCTGGTCTGGATGACTTAATCAGAGAGGAGAGATGGGGTGAGTGCATTTACCATTCTTCTTCCTCATCATTGCTGTACAATAGAGGAGCAGGCTTGGGTGGAATGGTCATTCAACTTTATATCAAATAACGCTGGTACTGAAGAGAGGAAACACTGGTATGGCTGACATTGCTAGCTCTCCCTGTCTCAGGAATTGTTGCAGTACACCTAGGGACAGTCCCATTGTTGGCATGACTGGTTGTACGAACTCACACATAGTTGTTGTCAGTGCCAAAGATTTTGTGCTATGTACCATCTGTACCATAAGCAGTGTAATAGCTGCCATGCAGTTGAGATGCTCAGAGCCAATTGGTTTTTCAGCTCTGTGGATACCGAGGCTGTGGGATTTACCCTTAGTGACCGTCTCAGAGCTCACACTTTTAGGATCTTCAGCTCTCTGGGCACCAGTAGTATCTGTCAGACCCAGAGTATTGGAATCCAAAATGCTTCATGCCGATGGTACCAAAGAAGTCTCTGTGCCTGAAGACCACTTCTTTTTTTTAGCTGATTCTTAGGCAATGTTGGGGAGTGATTTTACGTTGTCTTTTGGGGCACCGATTCTTTAACAGGCATGTTTTTTTGGCCATCTCTTTATTGAAGGCTGCTGATGGTGACCATTTGTCAGAAGGTGACTATGACTCCAGGTCTGATGCAAGTCTTAATGGTTTCTCCATCATCAGGATGATATGTTGAACGCCTTCCTTGCTCTGGGCTTTAGGATGGGACAATTGGAACACTTCTGAGGAATATGTGACTTGCCAAGACAATGGACACATTGTGCGTGACCACCAGACACCCCTTAAACCCTGGAAAGCCAGGCGTGCCAGGACTTTTTCTGCCCCAATATGGAGAAGGACAATGAAGTTATTTTAGAGTATAAATTCAAATGAAACCTATTTTATACTGATTTACTCCTAAAGCATTTTTGGTTCTGGAATTAGGGTAAACACAAATAAAGACAAACTATCAAACCGCTAACTAATTCCTAATCACTAACACCACCCCACTAAATTTTAAGTTTGAAAGAAGGTGATGCTAAGGGCTCTGACTTGAGACAGAAGCAGTAGAGAAGAAATTGAGGGACAGTTGTCCGCACCATGCTATGCTATCACCAGACATGTTGTGAGGCAACGACAGCACCTGTTTGATCCAGCCAGGCACTATAACCATAAAAGTCTGATCTCAGGTGCAGGGACACCTAAAATGGAGCACCCACAGGGACACTTATTGAAGAACCACCACAAATTTTCTTAAGGAACATACATTTTCCTTAACTACAACAGATGAGGTCAAACTTTCTAATACTGACCGCTTAAATTTAGGCTACTAAACCTGTATTTAGGCACCTAAACGTGGTCCAATTTTCAAAGTTACTGAACATCTACTGATTTCAGAGGGGCTCATCAAGTCCTGTATTTAGCTCATATATTAGAGGCTGTATAGATAACCTGATACCTAACTATGGATTCAGGAGCCAAACTTCAGGCACCAGATAATAAGATTTTGTTCTCTTGTTCCTCTCATGTTACAGGTGCAAAGAATTTTGCCCATAAGGTTTAAACTTAATTTGGACATACAAGAGGACAAAGCATAAGGCCTGTGCCCTTCTAACCTAATGAAGCTACATCACTCCTTCTTTATAGGCAAAACCACTGCACCACTTCACATTTGAAGAGAAAGCAATATTGGTTTAAATAAGTAGAACCAAACGTACAAATCAATATTACCTAAAAAGATCAGAAGTGATCTATACACATAAATCATAATTAAATGAAACCCATGACCTTTTAAAACAAGATAAGTCTAGAAATAACTCCAAAATAACTTGTATGAAAAGTAAACAAAAACTAATGCACTAAAGATTACAGTATTCAATGCTCATCTGTTTTTTAAAGATAGCATGTTCAGGTGGCCAGGGAAAAATATATAGCCACTATCACATGAGAAAGCAGCATTTAGCTGTACTGAGGATTGAAAACTAAAATACCTTTTCATGTTTTTTCAGAAAGTTTGTCTTCTTAATTTTCCCATGATGCTGTTAACAAAGAAGCAAAACATGAGCAAATATGGCATAGCAAGGAGTCAGATTAACTTTATACAACTTGAATACAGTGAAAAAGCCAAACTAGCACAGAATTGTTCATTAAACATCTATAGTAATGTACTGCTATCAGTTTTGCCTACTTATCACACCCCAATTAGTTATCATTGTCCTTAACAGCAATACTACTTACTCAGTACCTAACACTTAGGTTATGTACACACTAGAAAATTTTGCCCACAAAAGTTGTGCTGGCATACAGCCAGTGCTAGAATTAAATCTCCGTTGTGCATCTTCACAGTCTCCTTCGGCCAGTGGAGTGTATTCACATGATCAGCTCTTTTGCTGACAAAGTGAGCAATGCACTTTGGTTAGCTATCCCGCTGTGCACCAGCACACAGCGTGCTTTGAAAGGGTTTGAAATGCCTCATGGGACAGGCACAGCGTCATGTAATGAAGGATTCCTACTAGTTTCACAGCTGCTTTTAAACTGCCCTGTCAGCCAAACTGACGCTGCTGAACACAGAAATAAGCCCACAGAAGCAGTGGCTGGAGGTGGTGCGTGTCTTGAGTGACTGCATGCAAACTTTTCCTTTCCTCCTCTGCCTGAATTTTGTCAAAGGCCTTTTCTCTCCAGACAGATGGACTAGTACAAACCTTTAGACCCATAAGGAACCTTGCTAACTTCCATGGGAGTCAAACTGTTCATAGAGTACACACCAGTGGATCTATTTGCGGGCTGACAGCCAAGACCATAAATAATTCAGGGAAGGGACTGTGTCACTTTACAAATGTAATGCAAGACTGTAGGGAGGTATAGATATTATGCATGTTTTAATGATCAAAGGGTTCATTTTCATATTAAATGTCAAAAATGATGTGACAATTATCAATATATCACAGTATGTGATCCCAAGTCACAGTTTGCTCAAATCAAATACGTAAGATACAAATCAGAGCTGAAAGTGAATAACCAAAAAGAATTCTAAGCTGAAAGAAGGCATACACATGACTGGCATACAACAGTAAGAAAAAAAACCAGACAGTCACCTTAAGGAAGAACCTCTTATCCGTCCTGGCAGGATTGTAGGATGCAAGGTAAGCAGCTATTAGAAGGAATTTGGAATAATAAGGAAGTTCTACATGAGCATGTGCAGAAAGTCCTGTAAGATAAGTAAACATGCAACTTAGAAGTCACTGAGTGAGCACTCAACAGCAGGAAGTTTAAAACTAGACCAGTCAGTTTTGCTCCGGTTCCTAGGAGAAAATCTACTGTAGCATTCCTCTTCTTTTCTTGCTGCATTCTTGTAAGTCAGCAGAGATGCATATTTACTACAATCCTAGTATCCTAAGAGTAAAACAAGCAGTGCTGTGGGACAGCATGGCATGTACAAGTGCCTGCTGAAGCGCAACACGAGCACTGAGTGTCAGTCTACCAAGCATTACAATAACACAAAGATTAAATAAATACTGCAACAGATGGAATAACCTGAGCAAACCTAGTTGAATTAAGTTCATATACCGTTATGTGACACGGACTATATGCAATTCCATGGAAGAGGGAACAACAGCCCTCCAGGTGACGATTAGGCAAATTCATGCAGGTTGTAACAATCCCAGAGAACTACCACCACTCACAAAAATATGCACATATGCTAGTTCAGACTAGACTCTCCAGGATCCAACAGACACAGAGAAGATTTTTTGATAAACAGTCTGAGTTTAAACTGACCCAGGGTCTTCTTTCTGATCTAACAAGCATACAGGACTCTGGTCCAAAGTAGGGAGAGAATCTTTAGGGAAGGATGGGAAGGACTTTGGCCAATCAAAACCTTGTAAGACTGGATGTTCTTGTTCTGTGCAAAAGGAATAATGAACTGGTAACCAAAGGAAAACCCCAGGATGGGGTTTTAAGTACTATTCACCAGAGAAATGGTAAGGGTAATCTCTGGTAATCTTCTTAGTACATGTGTTGCTTATTTTATTGTTTTCTGCATAAAGCTCTCAATTTTAGAGTAAATGTGTTTGATTAGAAAGAGCTACATGCTAGCTAAACAATGGGAAATTACATTGTTTACTGCCTCCAAACACAACAACAAAAAGCAGACCAGGCGAGTCAGCCTGAATTTCCTGGGGAGGTCATAATATAGGCAGAGAGCCCATGTGCATTCTCAAAATACCCTGGTCAAGAGGAAGATAGTCACAGGACTCTACCCAAGAGAGGTGATGGGTGAAGAGCCTGGAGAATAGAGGGGGTGCCCTGGTAGGACCCTGGAGGAGAAATACAGGTGCAGTTATCCTGAACTGTGACCAATAGCATTAATAAGACATCTCATCAATGATCCGAGACCTGCTTTGCTTGGATCGTAACTTCCCAAGCTGGTTTTAAAAAACTCACACAATTTTAAACCTTTTTTCAGGGTAATTTGGTTTTAAGACAATTTGATTGGTCGGTGTGGATACCGCAAGATTGCTAATCCATCTCCTTCTCAACTGATATTTGACCTTTAAGTTGTTATAAATTGTTCAAAGGACCAGCTCCAAAATAAGCCAGGCTCCAGCTGGACAGCCAAATTGCACTCTTAACACACATCAACACTCCTGCTTTCGCTGGTCTTTCTCAGCTGCAACCCAGCACCTGGACATTTTGGGGGTTTTTTTATTATTAAAGGTAAAAATGTTTCCAGAACACTTGCAGCCCCATTTGTTTGGTCTAGTCTGCTTGCTGTACATGCACTTAGGATCTTAACAGTCAAATACTATGGATATACACAAAAGAGTATTCTATGATGCAACTTTCCTCCTTCCTTTTACCTTCCAGCTTCTAAACTTCTCTTTCCCACTCTCCCGTGGTCACTGTAAACCTTTTTTTTAAATTTAAAATGTGTATAAGTGTAGGATCAAGCTACACTATCGTCTCTGTTCGCCTGGAGAGGTAAGTTTCCTAGAGAGTCTATTTTGAGAATGCTCAGTGTTCAGATAAATAGAAAAATGTAGGCTTCAATCTGCATTCTTTTGACAAATAAGGATAAAAACACTGAAACATATTTAGAAGTTAAGAGTAAAATGAAGGGACATACAGCACCTGAGAAGGGTTACTTAAAGTTCATTTCAGATAGTCATGAAAACACAGCACATTTCAGGTTCTGCTAACAGTCAAGTAGCTAGTTTATTTGTACAGCATTTTAACTACAAAATGCAATCCCAGATAAAAGAAACCCCTGCCTATAGACAAGTCAGTTGAATACTAGAGAGCTTGTGTCCCTGCTGCATTCTTCTGACCTGCTGCGATGAGCATTATGCATAGAATAACTGTTTATCTCCACAGTACAGTTTATTACAAATTAATTTCTCTAAGTACACTGCTAATCTCAAAAATGCTATTTACCAGAAAAAGCATTTTTCCTTCTATCAGCTTCAAGAATCCTGAAAGTAACTTTTTGAATAAAATCTCTCTTTTTTGGGCTAATCAAGAGTAAGTGTATCGTGTCTTTTTGGAAAAACAGGTAGTTCACGAATAATCTTAAAATTCTAATTCCGTTGGCCAGACACAGTGTGTGCATGCATGAGTGAGTGAGTGGAGTGAGGGAGTGGGTTTAAAAAGTTAAGGTTTGAACCACTCACTGATACAATCATGCTATCTTTAGACTATCACCACAGCTTTGATAGATGTATGCTCTTTCTGTCAGGAGAGAAGTCTCACCATTTTGGAGACTAGGCAGAAAAGAGAGTCCCAAAACCAAGAAATGGCAAGAACCAACTACTGAATGGCAGAGGGACTTCTCAAAGAAAACGTTTTTGTAATCTTCTCTAAAGAATGACAGAACAGAAAAACAGATAAATATCTGATTTTCAGTTCTGCCAAAGGGGTTACAGCACGGAGCTGCACTGCTCCAGAGGCAGAAGTAGAAAGGAATTGTCACCCCACTATCAGAGGCAGCATACTTTCCCTTCACAGGCAACCAGCTCTGCTGGTTAGGCACACAGCAAGTGCAGAGTCAGACATCAGCCTATTTCCCACAAACCTGCACATGGACATATTGACTGATTTCCCCCATGTGCCCAGACTCTACATTCAGACATGTTCTGCACCTAGGAAGGACATTATCTAGACCTAAGCAAAGCCATTCCATTCACACGTTTAAGGCTCAATAATCACACTACTAAACAACAACTAAATTATTGCTTATTTTTGATACCTTTCAAGTGTCCAGGTTCTCCATCATCCTGTTGCATTCGCTCCCACTGTGAGCTAAAAAACAACAACAACAACAACAGTAGTTTTTAAAGTCTCTCTCTCATACTCAAATGAAAGGAGAAATTATTTATCTTGTCGAGTAAATGGAGTTCAAGATATTTTGTCCCTGGGGGTGTTCCACATCAGGATGCTCATGCTTTCATGGTCTCATAAGCTAAGATTTTGTCAGCAATGTAATTGGATCCAGGCCTGCACTCTAAGCATCCTTGTACTCTGGGATGAGGAAAAGAGGAAGGGGCTGGGTTGCCAGCACTCTGGCTTCTTGTCTAACAGAGTCTATAGAGAATGGGAAAGGAGGACCCTATACAAGAAGGATAGACTCTACTTAAACCAAAATGAAACCAGAGTGTATGCAAAAACTAAGATTGTAGAAGAGACTTTAAACTAAGAAAGCCGAGAGGCACAGAGGGGCACATAATTCAGACCGAGACATCCTTTAGGGAAGCATAGGAGGGATTCTCTATAACCTAGGAAACAGGACACAATAGAAACTGACTGAATACAGGCTGGAACTGAAGAGAAATAGTCAAATGAAAAAGTTCCATTCAATTACATCACAATGGCAGACACTAAAAAGTGACAAATTTTATAAATGTTTGTATACAAATGGTAGAAGTCTAAATATTAAGATAGGTGAATTGAGTGCCTGGAATTAAATGAAGATATAGATATAATAGGTATCACAGAAATCTAGTGGAATGATGATAATCAGTAAGACTTGTTAATCCAAGGATACTAAATATACAAATGATAGAGTGGGTGGTGCTGTCGGGGAAGCATTACTATATATGAAAGGGAGCATAGAGTCTAATACAGAAACTCTTAAATGAATCAAGCTATACCACAGGATCTCTTCCATGCTTGAATAACAGGACTATAGCAATAGGAATATAGTTCTGACTGTTGCAGGGCCAGACAATGAGAAAGAACTAGGTGGAGTGGTAAGAAGCCATTTATTTGGTTACAGCATCTACATCAGTGGTTCCCAACCTTTTCTCTGCCTTGGCACACCTTGTGCCTCAAAATAATTAAAGGAATCACCACCACACAGTCTCCAAATTAACTCATGAATATTCATGACCCAATCCAGACCTCTGAGTAGTTTTTTAAAAAATTTCATGGCAGATCTGCTTGGGCCTGAGGGCACACTGGTTTTGAAACATTGATCTAGATTGCTCATTCCCCTTTGCCTCATGACCAATGAAGTGAGCCCCAATTGTTACAATTTATACCATATATACCCTTTAGCTTCTGGGAATCAAGCCTGCTTTTCTTTTCCTTTTTTCTTCTTTATGTTTGTTTATTTGCTTTAAGTCTTGTGTTCTTTTCCTGAATCTCTTCTTAAATCCTCATTTCTCTTTCAGAGTGGATGAGTGTCTTCCTGGCTTCTTACGACCTAGCTCCTCCTCCTCCCCCATATCCCTTAAGAAAGCCATAAATCCTTCCTTAATCAGGGTGTACAACTTCTACTGGCTCCTTGTGTACCTTTATCAGCCTTGTCAAGGAGAGTCTTTGACATTCAGCTTTACCACATTCCCTAGGTTTTGATACTTTCCTTATTTGGTCATATGCTTACTTAATGCCCCAACAGAATTCTCCTTACGTGCTGGTAGCTGTCCTATTTTTCTGCAGGTTTACAAAATAAGGAGCACCAAGCAGAACAGGAAACTAGCAGGAGACATGTACTTAATTGTTAATTTCTTAAGCAGTTTTACGTGGCTGGCACATACGAGGAGCTTGTCCACTTTTGCTAAGCTGTGGGTTTCTGTGGAGAACAATTAAGGTCCCCTTTGCCTGGATCTGGCCCCCTCGATCCCTGTAGGTCTGCCCCAGAACTGAGACTCTCTTTTCCTGTACCCACACTGGACACCTGAGCAGGATGGAGTGATGATTGTGAAATGCTCCAGGACATTGAGAGGCTATAAAAATAGAAAATTCAATAATAATGGGGAATTTCAAATTTCCCCATAGACCAGGTATACGTCAACTTAGGACAGGATGCTGAGATGAAGTTTTTAGACACAATTAACAGTTGCTTCTTACAGCAACCACTCCTGGAACTTCAAGGGGAGAGGCAATTCTTGATTTAATTCAAAGTGGAGCACAGGTTTTGGTTCCAGAGGTGAATATAGCTGAATTGTTTGGTAACAGAGACCATGAATAATTGAATTTAACATCCTTGTGAAAAGGTACCAAAGCATGCCACAGCAGCATTTAACTTCAGAAAGGAGAACTACACAAAAATGAGGAAGCTAGTTAAATGGAAATTGAAATGTACAGTCACAGGAGTGACACGCCTGCAACCAGCATGGGAACAAAAACAAAAAGACAAACAGAGGCTCAAATTAAATGTACACCCTAAATTAAGAAACATAGTCAAAGGACCAAAAAAGTGCCATCATGACTAAACAGAGATAAAGAAACTGTCAGAGGCACAAAGGCAGCCTTTAAAAATTGTAAGTCAAATCCTCCTGAGGAAATAAAAAGGCTTAAGGATCAACCAGATTAAGTCCCGGAAGTCACAGAAACTATGACTTATAGTGACCTCCTATGACTTTTCTGACCCCCAGCAACTTTCCCTGCGACTCTCCATTTCCCAGGATACATAGAATTGGAACTCTTCTAGAGCTAGGACCCAAGCTAGCAGGCATAAAAGTCCCCTGGGTGAGTGTTGCTGCTGGCTGTGGGAAAAGGGGTGCCCAAGGCCTGCCAGGCAGTGTAAATGGTATGTTTTGATACCGTGGGCGGGGGTATGGGGGGTGGGGTGTTGTTTTTTTTTTGTTTTGTTTTTTTTTTTTGTTTTTTTTTTTTTGTTAAAAATTACACATTTTTTGTGGCCATGACCACAGCATGCTTTTGTTTGATTTTCCATGACTTCTCTGTGATTTTTGCCTAAGTTACCATGAGCTTGTCTGATCTCTACTAAGATTAAGATTCTGTCACAGGTATTCTTAAGAGAAGTTAGGGACACCTCATAGTCAAACAAATTCACAGAACCTGCAATGTGTCCCCCCACTTTTACTAAAAAATAACCTGGGGAAGGAGGAAAACAGAGCTATGGTAGCTTACAGTTCCTCTAACCCACTCAAACAAGCTGGCCAGCCAGTCAGCTGTCTGGCAACAGCAACGGGCCTGACAGCTGCTCCAGAAGTTACAGAAGTCTAGAACATCAGGGAATCCATGACCTCCATGATCTGATTATGTTCCTAATATAGCAAATACCTTATCCATGTATTATTTTTGTTGTAACAGGAAGGAGCTGCTGACAGAACAGTAGCTATGAAAAGCCTTCTCTCAGACTGCCCTACCAACACAGTCAGAAAAGTCCTAATTGTCTACTTTCCAGGAATGGTGCAATGTCCATCAGTTTGCATGGTCATCAGTGAAGGACTAATCACACCTTCATTAACAGTTTCAAAACATCTTACAAAAATATACTGGGCACACTCTGTATTTTCCTATCTGAGACACACCAGTAGGAATAAATACTAATCATGACACATCTGATATTTTTAGTAAGACTTTTCAGAGGTAGCTGGCTAAAAGTAAAGAAGGGACAAATACCTGGATATTTCCCGGAGATAAACAGTCTGCATTGCTTTCTTCAAATGAGATTCTATATTTTTCCAGAGTCGACGTGTGTCACGTTCATTTGCTGCACAGAGCAAAAATCAGCTTTGTTAGTGTGAACTCCAAAAACGTGCTTAATCCATGTAAAGCTGGAATTTAACTCCGAGTAGCTGAACAGACTCAGATACTCAAAATAGTTAGTGTGACATTCTGAAACATTTACGTAACCATGATGCAGAATCATCTTCCATTGACATGAACACCACACTATAAGGCAAGGTTGTACCGCAGTTACTTTGTGATTCTGAATTACTACTTAACAGAATATGTTTTTACTCTCCTCTCCTAGATCTGAGGGGGAAAGTTTTCTCTCCTTTCTCTTCTCAGCTGTTGAGGTGTGAGGAGAAGTCATTTAGGAGGCAGCAGCTGGTGGTGGAGGGAAAATTGCTTGGCAGCAGATTTCTTCTCATCTCCATAAAACACTGATTAAAAGCTTGTAGGTCTGCTTCTGCTACACTCCAAACATTGCCTTGTGTGCATTAGACAGTAAAAGCAACACTGCGGTGACTGGCAGAGTGAATAGAAAGTGGACCAAAGCTGAGGACTCCCAAAGAGCCACAGATTGAGCACCATCGTTTTAAACATTGATTGCTACTTAGGTCTGGTCTACACCTTAAATTTACTGAGTAGTTGACTTAGGTACCTCACTCAGTAATGTAACAAATTCACAACCCAAGAGACACAGTTAAGCTGAGCAAAAACCTGATCTAGCCACTGTTAGGCTCATGGAAGAATTCTTCTATCAAACTAAGCTACCACCTCTCTCGAAAGTGGTGAACTTAAAGAGAGAAGGGGAAAAAATCCAAAAAAAAACCAACAAAAAAAAACCCCTTCTGTTGCCTTAGAAAGCATCTACACTACAGCAAAGCACTCACCTTCTCCTCTGACCACTGGCTCACAATATTTAGTAAAATTTAGCGCAGCCTATGGAAAGACAGAAAAATTGACATTATTAAAATATTGTATTAGACATGGTGAATCTATATTGTAGAGCCTAGCACAGCACTGGGTGACATAAAACAAATAAAAATATGTTTCAGGGACTGATTATGGTGCTTTGCTTCCAAGGTTTTCTCTTGGGCATATATTGGGAAACACAGGACTTACAACCACCAGATATACAAACATTATGAAGACAGTGACAAGAACAAAAGCAAAGAATAACCTGCACAAAATCTTTTCAATATGGTACACTGATATGTAAATCTTTCGGTACAATTTTATCTTTTTAAATCAGCAATGCAGAAAGTGCCTTACTGAACACAACCATTTCTTCACCTTTTTTCAGTAAAAACTCACTGCAGTGTCAGTGCCATAATTACATAAATATGTAAAGATAATATTTATTTACACACAAATGCAGCAATGAACAAATCTATTTATACACAAAAGCAGAGATGATAAAAAGCACAATTTTCAGAAACTATTCTTCCACTTTCAAACACTATTTTTGCTCAAGATACATATTGTCTTCTATTTTATCTAGTCAGCTAATACATGTTTTTTGCAATTTAGATAAACTTACGAAGCCTGGGTATTACTAATTGTGATGGGAAGGAGTCCTCACACTAACCCTCCAAGAGCTGATTTAGGCCAGATATACACAATTATCTAATTAAGCTGCAAATAGGGGAGATTTAAGATATAGGCAGCTAATTAATGAACAGGCAAGGCCTGTGTAAAGGCAGGTAGCTGACTGCAGAGAAGGTATCTGCATGCTGCTGAGGAACACTACACTACTCTTTAAGTGGAGGGAGTTCTAGGCTGGCCAACCCAGAGAAAGTGGAAGGCAGGGGTGTAGGAAGAAGCCTAGAAAAACACAGCAAAAGTTAGGACTATACAAGGACTACAGTTGCTTGCTATCAGTTACTGGGCTGAAACCCAGGACCAGAGGGTGGCCCTAAGTTGACAAGTAGCCACAGCAGAGTGGCAAGGACATTGGAGGTGCCAGTCAGAGAGCGGGTCTGGAAGACTGAATTCCATGGAAGTGGGAGGACATTAATTACCTGGTCAGAGGGTTATGCCACAGAGAAGAAGCTGCAAACCCAGGAGTTAGCATGGCAGCAGAATGAGACGAGACAAGACAACACTGGAGCAAGAGCTCAAACTGGTAGAGCTAATGTCAGGATGGCCAGCAAGAGGCACCGCTTGCAGTGACTGGACACACGACATTAATACTTAAGACTGCTGTAATAAAGCAACTTTCCCAACTCATATTTAGAAAGCTCTGTGCAGCTATGCTGGCCTTATAGTAATACTTAGGCATATACATATTGATACCATAATATCCATAAAACCGTGATACTTCATTTTCAATAAAATCAAACAGTAAAAAGCAGTGTGCATTAATCCAAAAAAATCTATTACATGTAAAGTAGTTCAGAAACTAATGAAATATTTATACAGCATATGTCAACACATGCCATATAAAAGACCTTTCACATATAAAAGTCTATACAAGCCTGAATTCTCCTGAAAACCTGATATATAGGGACTTTCAATCATTTGTATGTATCTGATTGCTTTAGTCATTTTACATTTTTTTGTTTTTTTCCCCTTTTCTTTTAAAATAAACCTTTAGTTTTAGTTACTAAAGGATTGGATGGCAGCATGGTATTTTGAGTAACATCCAAAATTATATTGATTTGGTTATGTGGATGAGCTTTTGGGGTCAGGAGAACCTTTTTGGTAAAGAGCATAGAGTTTTAAATAACTTCTCTTCTTACTGGACCTAGGGGCTTATTGGGAGCCAGAAACTGAAATGCAGTAAAGTGGGCTATGAATATTTTTGTTTTGCCTTCTTGATGACCATTGCGGGGATTCAGAAGCATTGTCTGTGGCTGGTTGGAAGTCAGACTTCAGTGGCACCCAGTGCTGGGGGAATCTGCTCTCCTTTTGCAGCCTACCCTGACTTTGGCATTTTCAGCTGGTCTGTCCTAGACACAGACAAGATCACAACTTGAATGTTTCATTAAAAAGCACTGAACACTACTACTCCAAGTGATTTCAGCAGACGCTTAAGTGCTTAGCTTATCTGAATAGTGAGATACATCTTCAAAATCTGTCATGAGGCACCCACAATTAGTCATTATCATCATTTCACCTAGACAGCAAAGGTCTGTTGTGATAATCCCCTAAAGTGCACGCCCTGTTGGAGTTTATGTCCCTAAATACTTTGTCATCTTGTGGCAGGAAGATGAGAAGTACAGCGACTGAGGCCATTTTCTTAACCATTAGTACTTCATCTTCAGCTATATAACCACCCTGGCCATTGACCAGCAGAGTTCATCCACCACGGGTAATGAAGATTCTGCTGCTGCCTGGTTTTCAACAGAGCCTTGTTTGCCAACTGTTTCAGTGTTCAAGACAGGTGCCCACGACTAAGGGAAACCAGCCCCACCATAATTTGTCCTACCCAGTAATCCCCTAGGTTGGTCATTGCCAACCCAATAATTACTGGACTCTTAAAATTTTTTGTCAGTACTCATTTGATGTGGATGTTATGATATTTAATGTTCTAAGGCTCAGACCAAACAGTTTATTGCAGTGGCAAGGAGGAAGCCTGGATCTTTCCCTCAGTGAACCTCAGCTAAGGGAAGCCTTCCCTAGTAGCAATGAGAAAACCCAATCTAGAATTCCTGTTGAGATTTAGTTCCTCAGTACCAATACCACTATCTCATTTGGCAAGACCTTCCATGTGGACATGACTGGTGCAGGGTCCACCATACGTACTGTGGAAAGCCCCAGGGGAATGAGAATACCTACATATTACTTAAATTGCAGCAAGGGAGGTTTAGGTCGGACATTACGAAAAAATTCCTAACTGTCAGGGTGATTAACCACTGCAGTAAGTTGCCTAGGCAGCGTGTGGGATCTCCATCATCAGAAGTGTTTAAAAGCAGGTTAGACAAACACCTGTCAGGAATGGTTTAGGAGGGTACTTGGTTCTGCCATGAGTTAGGGGGCTAGATTTGATGACCTCTTATAGTCCCTTCTAGTTTCTCTGATTACTGATTTAAACAAACAAACAAGCAAACCCAAGTACAGTGTCTTTTGATGCAAATACTCAACTTTCTATTTATCCAAATTCAACAACAAACTTAGCCATCTAGGTTTGGTACGTAAAAAAATCTAGATGATCCCTCACCAGATGTCGAAGCTCTTTCAAGTCCCTGCAGACTGTGTAGAAGACACCAAGAAGAATATTAATGTATGCAGCATAGAAATCAGCAGAATACTCTGGAGGATGATAATGGGACAAAATCTTCTGTAGGTGTCCTGTGCAAATAAATACATTTGATTAATTATTTTCAAAAAGCTGGTGATTGCCTTGTTTTACTAATCATATCCTAAAAATTATACACAGCACAAGCCAAAACATGCCAAGCAGCTGTCCAGAAGGCCTAAATTTACAGCAAAAAGAAAACCCTACCAAGAGGGGTAACAGAACAAACGATCCAGTTCCCTCAGTAACGTCCTCCCCCTAAAAAAACCCCACAAACCTTAAATTTAACCACCACCACAACACTAAACAACATTATCCTTACTGATAACTAATTACAAGTCTCAAGAAACAATATGGTGCTAAAACAGCAAAGGATACAGAAACACAGTCTTAACATCTGCAGCTAATCCCAGCTGGGCTGGAGAAATTCAGATCTCCAAAGATGCACTCACACTTCCATCAAGTGGCTGAATTCTTGCTACTACAGCCATATGCATCTCACTAATGGGGATCCATGAAAACAATTCTCAAACAAGAACAAAGTAAAACGGTATTTCTAGTCATAAAGGATAAGGTAGACTGGGCTTTGCAGACTAAAGTGGCTAAGAGGTACTATGTCCTTTGGACTGCATGTAAAGGCAAAATGCAAGATGAATATTGCTGGGAGAGAATTAAAGACAGAAGAAGGTTAGAATATCTGACCCTAGTCTGTAGTTCAATAGTTAGCACATAGTGTGTGGTTTGAGATAGGGGACCCATATTGGAAATGCAGATGAATTAAGGGAAATGAAGTCTCTGGTTCTTAAGTACAGGGTGAACAGGAATACAGCCAAATAGGAATATAGCAAAATCATCAGTATATTTTTTATAATTAGCTTAAGCGTATTCAATAATTATGATCTTATTTTACTAGAATATGCATACTATACATAAAATTTATAAATCATGTTGCTCAATTATCTGATACAAGCAAATGACTACCATGACCAAGTTTCTCAAAAGAAAAATTCTCCATTTTATAATAAATTCTAATTCTTGCCAGCAACTACAACATTTATATTTCATATTATTCAATTTAACGTGTTTTGTCCAAAAGGCAAAGGATTTCCCTTTGTCTGTGTGAACACCTCCTTCTACACTCTAGTAACTAGTATACGTTCTCAACTATCTCATTTCCTAACTGATTTAAAGCTCAAGCTCTAGCACTACTCACATTGCTTAACAAAAAATTGTATTTGAAAAGCTCAGATGAAAAGTGCTTTATGCAAAGTATTATTAGTTAGCCAACAAACAAAGAAAGGTAGAAAAAAGTTACCTATGCTATAGTCAGGAAAATACAAAGTGAATGGCTCCAAGCAGCCAGTGTTTGGGCGAAACAGCTCCCACACAATTTCACTAAGGAAAATAACAGTCACGTTTCTGTCAGTCTGTAAGAGAAGAAAGAGGCAAAAGGTCACCTTGCATGTTAAAATATTAATCAGAAGAGTGAACATTAAGATTTTTCATTCAAAGAATGACGCCAAATGAAGTATTAACACAAATTATTAGCATATTAATAAGTTTTTGTGGATAATCAAGGACCTCATACACTTACAGCTTTCCATAATTATCTGGGATTCCTGTATCTCACTTGCCACTTAATTGACATTTACCATAAGCTACTTGGGTGATAGGAACCTGATATTATGCAATATTCAGTTACTCCCTTTCCCAAAATTAAGCCAACATTTCACTTCAGTAATTAAATCCAGAATTTCCTTATGAGAATGTACAATAAGAGTTATGGGGTAATGAAGGACCAATATTTTGTGACAGGAACGCACTGCAGGTTTAATTTATATGTCACCTGACTCATGCAAGTTGCTACAAAAAGTAAGTTCTGTCCTTAGTTGATTTTTCTGCAATCTTAAACAGGGTTAGGGCTGCTAAGATAACTCTACCGCCACTTCAACCAACCAAAAAAAACACCACAACCTGTGGGCAATATGCAAGTTCCAACTAAGTTGCATCAATAAATAAATTGCTGATTTTCCACATAGAAATATTCTTTTACACATTCCCCACAAGTTATTAAAGTAGAAATATTCAGATGTCACAAACATTTTTCTTAAATATCCAAGGACTTACTTTAAAAAGAAACAAAAAGAATATTCACATTTTAACATCTACAATTTTAAAATTATGTGCAATTCCATTAATCTACGCACCCTTGTAGGAGTCATCTTCATCTGGTCATTACTGCCAGGAAAGAGTTCCCTTAGTGAACAAAGATTTCATGGCTAAGGTAAAACAACCAATCCCTAAAATATTCTGAGCTCTATCTACAAATATGATACATTTTTCATCTCTGCAGATCTTTTTGTAACTGTATTACAAATTCTGCAGTAAAGAAAGATGCCTTCAAGTATGGCTCATCAGTGAAGAGGTTTCAGAATCTCTAGAGGCAGCCCATAAGTTTAAAAATAAAAAAGGTTTTCTTCTCAGGTTACTTCCAAAACTACAAAAATTATCAAAAACTAAGATGCATTAAAGAGAATTTTAGGGAAAAAAGTAGCACATGGATTCCAGAATGTTCAACAGAATAAGGGACTGATGCACAAATTATCAGAAAAGCATAGAGCCCGTGGGTTCTTCCTTGCATACCCTTTTGTCTCTTGGTAGTTTCAAATGTAATAAACATATTTAAAACACGTTGATGTGCATTGACTCAGGGCATAGTTATAGTTAAATATATTCTTTAACAGAAAAGTGAAACAATCTATTTTCCAGTGATTATCAAGCACCTAAACAATGCCTCTGTCATAGGCAAGAGTTCTGATATGCTTCTCTAATTGACCTCCATTGCTGCTAATTAATCAACCAATAAAATATGTCTTATTAAAGTATGAAATATATAGGGGTTTATATATTTTACACTGTGTGTAAAATATATCTGACAAGCTCTTTGCTGCAAAAATATGAGGCAGAAAGAATGACCTGCTGGGCTTGTCTCCACTGGGGGGGGAGGATTCTGTAATTCATAGAATCAAATGGTTGGAAGGGACCTCATAGGTCATCTAGTCCAACCCCCTGCCAGAGGCAGGACCACTCCCACTAAACCATCCCAGTCACGGTTTTGTCCAGCCAGGCCTTAAACACCTCCAAAGATGGAGATTCCACCACCTCCCTAGGCAGCTCAATCCAAGGCTTCACCACTCTCCTAGTAAAAAAGCTTTTTCTAATATCCAGCCTCAACCTCCCTAACTGTAACTTAAGACCATTGCTCCTCATTCTGTCCTCTGTTGCTACCAAGAATAGTCGAGCTCCATCCTCCTTGGAGCATCCCTTCAAGTAGTTGAAGGTTGCTATCAAATCCCCCCTCAATCTTCTCTTCTGAAGACTAAATAAGCCTAATGCTTTCAGTCTTTCCTCATAGGGCTTGTGCTCCAGCCCTTTAATCATTTTGGTTGCCCTCCTCTGAACTCTCTCTAGCATGTCCCTGTCCTTTATGTAGTGGGAAGCCCAAAACTGAACACAGTATTCTAGATGTGGCCTCACCAGTGCAGAATAGAGGGGAATGATCACATCCCTTGATCTGCTGGCAACACTTCTTTTGATGCAGCCCAGTATGCCATCGGCCTTTTTGGCAGCAAGAGCACACTGCTGACACATACCCAGCTTCCCATCCACCATGACCCCCAGGTCCTTTTCTACAGTGCTGCGACTTAGCTGAATGTTCCCCAGCCTGTAGCAGTGCATGGGTTTTTTCCATCCCAAATGCAGGATTTTACACTTGTCCTTACTGAACCTCAAGATTTCTATTGGCCCACTGTTCCAATTTATCTAGGTCTCCCTAAATCCTGTCCTTGCCCTCCAAAGTGTCTACTGTTCCCCCCCAGCTTGGTGTCATCCGCAAACTTACTGAGAGTGCAGTCTATTCCATCATCCAGATCACTGATGAAAATGTTGAACAGAACCGGCCCCAAGACTGACCCCTGGGGCACACCACTCGTTACTGGTTGCCAGCTAGACATGGAACCATTGATTCCTACATGTTGAAACCGTTGATCTAGCCAGTTTTCTATCCACCCTACAGTCCACCTATCCAACCTGTACTTCCTTAATTTGCCAGTGAGAATGCTGTGGGGAACTGTATCAAAAAGCCTTGCTAAAATCAAGGTACATCACATCAACGGTTCTTCCTGCATCCAGAAAACCAGTCATCTGATCATAGAAGGAAATGAGATTGGTCAGGCATGATTTACCCTTGGTGAATCCTTGCTGACTGCTCCTGAACACTTTATTTTCCTCTAAGTGTTTTAGGATGGATTCTTTTGAGAACCTGCTCCATAATTTTTCCAGGGATTGAGGTGAGGCTGACAGGTCTGTAATTCCCCAGATCCTCCTTTTTCCCTTTCTTGAAAATAGGTACTATATTTGCTTTTTCAACCTTCGACTACCGAATCAGAGAAGGTGAAGGTGAGTAACCACACAGAATTTCTTACTTGGGGTCTCGCATCCCTACTGTATATATTACTTCCTGAAATGCATTGCACTCTGGGTAGTAGGCACAGGGGCTTGTAGGGAGGCAGTCATTCTCCACTCACTCCCCCTTCCCTCTTCTCTAAAGAAAAAATAGAAAACAGGAAAAGCTTTTCTTCCTGTTTCTCTGTTGCAGGCACAACACTTCATGCAGAAAGAGGAATTAACTGAAAACTTCCTAGGGCGGCAGGCAAGGGAGGAACTATGTTTCCACGGTAAAGAAGACAGGAAAAACAAGAAAACCCACCCTCTGGCTACGTGCAGGGATGGCCCTAGGAAGGTGCAGAGCCCAGGGCAATCAACCAATGGGGTGTCCCCCTGGTTGCCTCCCTGCCAGCCCGGAGTCTGACCCTGCACTCACGCCCCTCCCCTGAGCCAGGGGCGGAGCAGGCCAGTCCAGGGGCTGGGCTCTGCTCCCCACTCCCCGGCTCTGGGCCAGCCCTCCTCACCCCAGGGTGGAACAGCCAGCCCAGAAGGAGGACGAGAGAACAGAGCCTGGCCTCTGGGCTGGCCTGCTCCACCTCTGGACCGGCTGTTCCCCATCCTGCGGGCAGGGCAGGCCGGCTCAGAGCAGAGGCCAGCTCTGCACTCCTGCCCCCACCTCCTCTGCCTTCAGCTCCACACCGAAGGCAGCGAGGAGGGGGCGATGGACAGCAGTGCAGGCCCCATGCTGCCCTGCTCACAGCAGGATAACTTGGGGCCCACAGAACCCCCGGGCCACTGCCCCCCACCTCCACCCAAGGACAGTCCTGGCAACATGAATCTAAACAGGAATTGTAGAATTTGACCTCAGTGCTATGTCACTTGCAGGGGTCGTGTTATCAGGTTGAATTACTGTCCCACATTTTTTTTCCTTTTCAAATTTACTGCTCTGACAGCGGAGACACAGGCTGCAGAAGGTCGAGATAAGCAGCATTATGTCAAAGTCAGTGTAGACCATTCTGTACCCTTAGAAGTGTCTTGCCACCAAGAAAAACATACAACTACAAACTGTCCCAGTCCACCCATTAACTCAAGTACATCAAGAATCTCCAGGTTTCCACAGACATCAGAATAGTTACTTTCCCAAAATGACAACTCAGACCAATGGAAAGTCTCCCACCAACTTTAAGGGGTTTTAAGTGATATCCATTTCTATAAGCAAGAGCAACAGAAAAATATATTCTAGCCCTATCCCAAAATTGTAACTCTTCTGCTATCTCACACTTCACAAGTGGGAGAGCCTCTGTTTCTGACCAAAGCTCCAAGGAGTTCTTGTGTCTGTTTCCAGCAGGGCCATGATAAGCTATTCTCAGACAATGATGGAGAAATGGCAAAACGCACACACAGGACATATGGGTTCATTTGTATAACTCCACACTTATTATACTAGAGTTTTGCTCCCACTAAAGAAGTTATTTCAAGGTGGTTGATAACTAGTTGCCAAGTTTAAGAGAGTACTTTCTACTTTTTAACCTACAGTGTAGGAGGCACGCTAAATTTCTTTCAGTTCAAAGTTGCTTTTTATATAGCTTGCACTCCATCCAAGATTGGTACTCTTAGGCAGTTATTAAAAGAACACCCCCCACTTTGCTGAAAAGTGGCAGAATTTTGCTATCATCTTAAAAGTAAAACATAGCTTAGAAGATGCAACTGCACAGCTGAAGCAGCTTCAAAAAATGCATACAAGAACAGACATTACTGGACAATCTATTATTAAAAAGGAATAAAAAACAGAACACTAAAAGAATGAACCAAGTGATGTTTAAATTATGATTTGGATTCTGCTGCTGCCCAAAATTCTGCAAAAAATAGTTTTTAGGAAGAAATAATACCCTAACTTTTCTATTCTAGGGAGTTCTCTGGTAGTTAGACTGGCTAGCTCAGTGGTTTTCCAACTTTTTCCTCAGGACCCAGCTGAAAAAAATCATTTATGCCTACAACCCAACAAGTGCATCTTTGAGCAATGCATCTGCCTTTTGGTGGCAGCAACAGGGGGTACTGTGACCCAGTACATGAGGGTCCCAACAAGACCAAGTACTGGGTCCAAACACTGTGTTTGAAAACCACTGGGCTAGATGGTCTAATACAGTGCATCTACCTTTAACTTCTATGAAATACACATCAAAATTATAATCTCCAGTTCCTTACCATTTCTTGTAGTTTAAGAAATCCCGGCAACATATTTGCCTCCATTTCTCTCAGCTGTTCTGCTTTATCCAGCACCTTTTAACAAAAGAGGATTTTATTATATAGTTAACTTGATATCACTCTTCCATGCAGAATTTATAACCCTCCCTAGTCTAGCTCATGGAGCCACATTTCACTCATGCCTTTTGACGGCAAAGGAAACGGGTTGAATAATAAGACACTATAGAGAGCATGTCTGGAGTGTTACTGTTTCAGGTTTGGTGGGAGCAGCTTTGGCAATTCAGCCACTCAAGAAAAGTGATTATCCCGCAGAAAACAACTTTGTCACGTCTTACTGGAGTTATATAGTGGAAATACGACGCTCATGCATTTGAATACTATTGATAAAGCTGTGACATCACTAAAAGTCAATTAAAAGCTCCATTTTTATCCAGCATTATTATAGTATTTCAAAACATTTAAATATCACATTAGGATATTACATGAATATGTTTATTATAAAAGAGAACGATTTTTTTCCACCAAGTAAGATCGCCTTTCACTAATGAAAATGTTTGAAAAAACTTTAAGCAGTAGCTCAATTTAGCTTCTCTTCTGAGGTTCATAAAACATCTGCTACTCTTCTGTGATAATGTATTTTGGCCTCATATGGTACGCAAAGACTTACAAGATTTTTTGTATTATGATGTCAAAGCCCAATAAAGCCAAAAAAAAGCCTCTAACAAAACTATATGGTAAAAATTAGTAAATATCAACTTTTTAAATGGGTACAAACTACATATAAACAATTACTGTATTTTATATCCTGAAGAGACAAATGGAGGCCTCACTCCCTGTGAAAATATTGGTTATAATTAAATTCTTAATCTTAAAGCAATTAATATCTTGACTGAAGAATGAATGAGGGAAAATATAAGTTTATTTAACTATCAGTATTCAAGACGGTTATTTCTTTTGGATTATTGCTGTTGTAATGAAATTGCAGATATATAGAGAGTTACACGATTCTGTTCTCATCTTGGGGATGGGGTTGTTTTTCCAAATTATTGACAGGGATTGATCTTTATTGCTCATGGAAGAAGAGACCTCTAGGTAGACACTTAAGGAATGTCTTATAAAAAAGGTATTTCAGAATCACACAATACTAGAGGAGATGTGATACAGCAACACCCCAGTTTCAAAGGCTCATGTTACTGAAACCTGTTTTACTCGGGTAATAAAGAATGTTATCCAAAGACTATAGACAGAACTCTTGTGAATGAACCAGAACTTCAAGTCTCCCAGAGAAGATACTATAACAGCCCAAGCTTATTCAGAATTCTTTACAGAAAGAATAAATGCACTTTCATGCGGCAGATATTCAGTAGTGTTCCTTTAACAAATCACGACATGACTGTTCAAAAGTTTAGCATCATGCCCTAAAAACTTGAATTAAGCATGTGTTAAGCAATTTTTTGCCATAGGCTGGTAGTGTAAAGCAGGGCTCGCCAAATGGCACCTAAGAATTTCACTGTTGCGTCTTGCTGCACCAAAGAGGAATGCCCTTGGTGCCTTTAAAAAAAAAACAAAAAAAAACACCACCACCACCACCCCCAAACCGCTGACACCTTCAGCAGCACTGCTGCACTACCATTGAAACTGCTGGCTGCTGGGGGATGGGGTCAGCAGCTGGGGCCTTTTCCGCTGCCCACTAAAGCTGTTGGCATTCTCAGCTTTTTTTTGGTGGCAAGGGGCATTCTGAAATGTGACAGTTAAGTGCCTTGGCTTTTGGACTGCCTCCTAGCTGAGCAGAACATTTGTTGAGCCCTGGTATAACAAGACTGTGGCGTATCATCCTGACCAATACTATCTTATTGTCTGTTTATACTCTCCATCCATGTCTCACGTCTTATATGCAGACAGAAAGCTCCTTGGGCATAAACCAGCTTTTTGTTCTATATTTGTATAGCACCTAGTGCAATAGGTTCTTAGTCCATGACCAAGGCTCCTATGCACCATTTTTAACACAAATAAATTAAAGTAAAGAGGGAAGCAAATGAATTAGAATCTGTCTGGTCCAAAGCACGTCCAAACTGTTAATTTGGCTTTTCAGTTATGACTCGGACATGTACAGCTTTTAACAGCTATGGTCTAGTCACTGAAAAGATACACAAATGAATTGCCATGTCACTTTCTATAATGCTTCTTTGCCTAATACATACCCAAAGGCTAACATCCCAAACTGACCGACTTAATATTTTCATTAATAGTTTAGTATTATCTGTTAAACTGAAGAGAGACCCCCTTCGAAAACTTATTTTCTGGTCTAGTAATTCAGTTAAAAACAAAAACAAAACAAAACAAAACAAACAAACCTGCTTTTATGTAGCAGACATCATATTGTGGTGTCATGCCAGTTGTATGCCCTCATGCCTTACCTCTCATGCACTCAAATATCAACTGCCTATAAATGTATATGTTCAGCCAACCAATAAGTGATGTGAAATAACTTTTGCTAGATTTGTTTTAAATAAAGTTAAAACATTTCTACAATTACATTGTAAAGAACAATACAATCATTCTAAATGTAAGAATAAATACAAATTATTTGAGATATGACATACATACAGGTTGAACAAATTATTTTGTCTTCATGCTCAACATCTGCCTTTGGACTAAAAATATTCAGACATTTATCTTAATTTTCTCTGAATTAATTAGGGATGAAATATTTTAAAGTTATTTATCTCAGAAATGAAACAGAAAAAAAATCAGTTTTGTGAATTTGTGCTACCAGAATGTCAAGTTTATTTTTCTTAATCTCAATTTAAACCATCCTTTAATAAATCCAGAAGACATAGGTTAATTCTCATAAAACTTCCACCACAACTCCTATCTGTTTTCATGAAGAAGAGAGTTGAAATATACTAATCTAACACTTATTCTGATTTAGCAACAATTTACCTGATACAACTGATTATTTCACAGTATTTAATGCCCTGTCCTCTAACACCACTTTTCAAGAAACTCATAACATTCTTATGGACAGTAATGCTAAATAAAATACAAGAAGTTCTTATTGAGATTTAAATCAAGCACCTTCCTCTATAATTCATATAAACATGAAAGCAACAGTGTTCTGTAAAACTCCCTGGCACATCTTACATTCATGTTTAAGAATACTTATTTTACTTTTGTAGCTATAAGTTCTGACTAACCTTCCATGTTCTTTATTCAAGCTTTTTTTCAAAACACTCTTGTATAAAGTTTCAAGATATTAATGCATTCGCTAAACATAATATGAAGTTCTTGAATTCAATACTTTCTGTATTTTTGAAAGAATATAAAACATTTAGCAGTGACCTGCAAAATAGCATGAAGATGCTTCAGTATGCTTGTTCATTTCTACCTTATTTGACTTCAATTAAGACAAAGCATCATATTGAACTGTGAATATGAAAAGAAGTCTCCCAGTGGCATTAAACTTGCCATCTGAACACCTTCAATTTTAGGCACATGGTCAAATTGGTCTCTTAACAAATCTTTAGTTCTTATGTTCCTGAATAAAATTCATTTTAGCAAGTGTATCCACTAGATTATCTGAAGTTCTCTGCTACTAAAACATGCATCATTTTTCACTTGGAATACAACTATAGCCTTTCTGCTAGACTCTTTTCTTCCTCCATCCATTTTGCCAAATAAACTTTTCATTGATCTAGTCTTCACCCATTCTACTTCAACCACACTGGCTGCCTGTATAAGTAAGAACTGGGTTTTAAATCTTGCTACTGTAACTTGAAGTTTAATGACACTTTAATAAGCCTTTCTATAAGAAACCAATCATTTCAATTCCTCAGCATGGTCTCTAAATTCAACCTATGCTAACTTAGAAATGCTCTGCACTTGGATACAGCACACATAGCTTCTGCCTATCCCACTCCCATCCCCACCCCTCCAATTTGGTTTTTCTAGTAGGCAGAAATGTGTTAGGTTGACTTACTACCTTATTATAAAATGAGCTCAGTTTTCTTGAGCAGCCTTTACTATTTGTGAAAACATTTAACTATTTAGCTAGATCTATTAATGTTTACATACGAATAAGCCTATCAAACCCCAATGAAATCAACTTGGAGGTTTCCCATTGATTTCAATGAGCTGCCATTCAGGCTCATATAGCACAAACAGAGATATTTCCAAACATAAAGGAACACTGGTAAATACATTTAAGCAAAATAAAAACAAGAGAAAAACATGAGTTAACTTACTTACAATATATACTGTTTGATTCTGTAGCTCTTCAGTCTCTTGCTTAAACAGACGTACAAAGTCATTAAATGTGTCACAGGGCACATGAGAACCATTTTTGTTCTCAGACGAAAGGCTTTGCAACTTGCTCAGAATTTCCTCTAAAAGAATCCTTGAAGTAAAACATTCAACACAGTTCACAAACACATGAGGAAGCTAAAAAAGTGAAAAGAATTTCATTTAATGTTATTAAAAGTAATACAAATGATAAAAACACAATACAAACAGCTCAGAAGAAATCACATCTCAATATTCCAATCTCTTAGCTCTCCAAAATAGGCTTTGAAATCAATTGCACCATTATCCAGAGAACACAGTATCTACAAGAACATGATCAATAATGGATTACTAAATGTGTACCAATTCAAAATTTAAATTTTGAAAGGGCAAGTAAACACATTTATTAGTGCATTACCTTCTGACAGTATAGTTTCATGCAAATAAATATCTAGGCCAAGAAACTGGATGAGGTATGCCCTTATTGCCAAGAAGACTAAATGCATGTTGAACAGCATTAGTAGAAGCACTACCAGCAGATTGAGGGAAGTGTTTATTCCCCTCTCTTCAGCATTAGTGAGGCCCCATTTGGCGTACTGTGTAGTTTTGGGCTCCCAGTACAGAAAGGATGTGGACGAACTAGAGAGAGTCCACCAAAGACCAAAACAAATGATTAGGAGATTGGAGCTTGTATGGAGAGGCTGAAGGAAACAGTTTTAGTTAGTCTACAGAAGAGAAGAGTGAGGGGGGATTTGATAGCGGCCTTCAGTTGCCAGAAGGGAGGCTCCAGGGACAACAGAGTTAGACTGTTCTTGGTGGTGGCAGATGACAGGACAAGGATCGATGTTCTCAAGTTGCAGTGCGGGAGGTGTAGGCTGGCATTTAGGAAAAATCTTTTTCAGTAGGAGGTTGGTTAAGCATTGCAATATACTAATTGGGGAGGGGTGTAATCTCCATCTTTAGAGGTTTTTAAGGCCTGGCTTGACAAAGCCATGGCTGGGATGGTTTAGTTGGAAGCTAGATAACTTCCTAAAGTCTCTTCCAACCCTTATCTTCCATGATTCTATGACCTGAAATAATTTAATTCACTGACTACAGTTAATCCTTCTGTTTAATAAATTAATTGTAAATGCGAAACATTTTGTGACAAGAGAAGTTTATATATTCAAAACTTAAGGTTTTTTGTTTTTTTTTTAAATAAAAATAACCTTTATATGCTATTTTGGGTGTTTGTTTAAACACCTGTTACCAACTCCTGACAAATCTGCAGCAAAAAGTTATCTAGTAAATAAGCAATAAATCATTCACCACTTTCTAACAAATCAATAAAAAAAATTTAAATAAATGTACACAACTATAGCATACCTGTGATGTTCCCCTCCCACCATCTGGTCTGGTGTGCTGCTATGACCCACTGTTCTCCGCTCCTGAACCCCGATCCACCTCGCTATGCTAGGTGACTGATCACTCCTGATTCAGTCCACAACAGGTAGTGAGCACGTGCCTTCCAGTCACTTAATGGATGATTCTGCAGTGAGTACTCCCAGCCCCAAGATACCACACCAGGAACTACTGTCCTACAGGAATCAGGACCCTTCTTCAATTGCTATAGTCCTACAGATACTCGTTCACTTATCAATGAAATGAGAATGCTCAGCTCTACTCATTCACACCCACTGAAGTCCACACAGCTTTAGACAAACCAAACTCTAGTTTATTGATTAGAACATGATTTTAAGTACGTATATAGCAAATCATGCACAATCATTTAATAAAGGAGCCAGGAGTTACCACAACTGAATAAAAGACACAAGATGCATGCTAACTACCGTCACTGTCCAAGATTACTCAAAGATCTGGCTAAATGACTGTTTAACAGCCAGCCTCTGCCTACCCCTACGCAGGCCCCAATCTTTCTTGTAGATGTTTCAAGATGGAGAGTCTTTGGCAAAAAGCCTCTAGCCCAGGCATGTGCAACCTGTGGCTCTGGAGCCACATGCGACTCTTTGGCTGTTTGCCTGCAGCTCTGGGCTACCAGGCTCCAGATCCCTCCCACCTCTGCCACTAGTAAACCCTGTGGGCAGTCTGCTCCCAGCTCTGGCCCCCACCCTGCTACCAGGGGACCCTGCAGGTGGCCCATAGCAGGCTCAAGCTCACCCCTGCCACCAAGGACTCCGCAGAGGACCTGCTCCTGGCTCCAGTGCCCGCCCCCCAACCAAAGGACCCTGCAGCAGCCCCCTGGCACCAGCTCCTCCCACCTCCTACCACAAGGTTACACCCACTGTAGCTCTTAAATAAAGTTCATTATTGAAGGAATTTTTGAAAATGTCTCTTATCTTTTGGGCTGCTGAGCCCTGCCCTAGCCATTTAAAGTATCTCTATTTGCTTTTTCAAAACCCCTTCACCCTCCTCTCAGGTGAGCACCTTTATTCAGAAAGGGCGAGTCACCTCCCCTCCAGCCCAGCACGTTGCCAGTGAGCCATCATTGCCCCCCATTCCCACTTCCAGCTACATGTTATCTTCTCTACATAAATGCCTGCAATTCTGATTGGGAAACAGCTCTGACTGTCTCCATGCTGCTGGAAGACAACTCTGATTGTCCTGCTCCCCCCTGGGCCATACAAAGTACCTGGAAACATGCTTCACCTCTGTGCACATACATGATGCTGCAGGAAGCATGATACCACAACAGTAAGTCTGAACATTCAAAAGGGAACCTAGCATGGCACATTTTGCATCAAACTTCACATTTACTTTGCAAAAGTGAACAGAAAGTTGCATAGATCAGACCCTAGGGATGCATGGATGTCCATCCTGTGACAGTACCCTCCTAGGTAGCAAAAAGATGTACCAAATCTAATGTTAAGGCTCTATGTAGCTGTTAATCAATATATTTTAATGGTTGTATTAATAAATGAACATGTATCATAGGAATGTCACTGAAAGTGGAAAGATAATACACACACTTCAAAAGTACACATGCCTCATCATAAGAAAACCCCAAAACTCTCCTTTTTTTGCATACAATAGGAAAGTTCAATTTGTTGACATTTCTACTCTTTCAACCATTACTTTGAAAAAGAAAAACAAATCACAGCACTAAGATGAATATTAAAAGAAAAAGTGTCATTTTACTGGTACTTCTATGTAAAATTTCAGGCCACTGTTTTTAATGCTCAAAAGCTAAGGTTGTCTGGTTTAATGGAACAATATTGGTACCATTTTCATTGTTTTGTCTGTCACTCAAATCTCTGGAGGGAAAGAAAGGTCATTTACCTAGCAACTGCAATTCTTAAAGTAGGTTGGCTGGAACAGAGCATCACTCTTAAAGGAGTGTCTGATCTTCACTGAACATCAAAAACTTCTGGAAAGCACCAGTTACCAGGAGACACATATTCCTTGCAGAACCAAACCTTTCATGCAAGGTTGCAAAGGGCCAATAGCGAGCTCATTATAGTCCTTCCACTTAATTACAACCCATATTAAATGCTATAATAGGGAAAGCGTGGATACATGCTGACAATCTACTCAAACAACATTTAGTAGGAAGCATCCTTATCTCCTTCTTTGAATACTGTAAAGAAGATCCTCACTCATGGGTGATTAAATAGCAATAAAACCAAATTATCCCTTGAACAGTGTAAGACTATTATAGAACTGGTCTCCCAAACTGCACAAAGATCTAGCTGTCACATCAAGTGACTGATGTTTAAATGTATGGTTTCAACTCTGCTAGTTCTCTTACATAATCTGGCAATGCAGAATTCATGAGACAAGCTTTAGAGGTGACTTTGGACCTAAGGGAACATGTTCAAAGTGCTTCATGTATGGAGACGCCCAACAAGGATGTAATAAGCATGCATACAAAAAAAAAACACTCTGTCCACTTCAGCAACAGCTGGTGAGAGATGGACTTCTCTAACTGTGCTGATATTTTTTCCTTCTATGAAGCCCTATATCCTCTGAAACCTCAGTGAAACTCCTTTGGACTTTTGCAAACCAGCAGTCAGGTTCAACCCTTTTGATTCCACACAACTGTTTGTGTGTGTTTGGACCCAGTAACACTGAGGCTGTTTGAGCAGAAGAATTCAGCTACAATGGACACAAACCCAAAACTGATCCAGCAGGACCCAGGGATTCTACCTTCAAAAGATTCTTAAATTTATTTTTACAGTTCCTTCTTGTAAAACTTGCACAGGTAGAACAGATTTTATTTAAGGATTCTTCCTCAGGGCTCCCAAGAGAACAGATACGATCATGCAAAACATATATTTTACTTCTGCAGAATGCAAAGTATCGAATCCCACCAACATCTGCTCTCTCTAATGGAGTAGTACATAAAGACCAAAGCAGCAAGAGGTGTCAGGCTTCCAAACGACAGTGCAGAATTATCTAATTTTTTTGTGAAGTAACAAAAAAAAATTCAAGGATTCAGTTAAATAGGAAAAGAATGCCCAGAAGAAGAATGTGATGAAGCACCCAAGAATTACACATTCCTTGGCTGACATGATCAAAAGGAACTGGAGTGGGGTCAGGGCCATGGCTCTGAACATAATGGTGTACCATATGCTTGGTTTTGTATATAGCATGCGTTTAAACTCAAAAGGTTCACTGCCTTCCACAATATTCAGAACTTCAGGTACATGAATACATATGCTTTGCCACAAGAGTGAGTTCCTATGCTTACAGTCCTTAAAAGTGAAACTAGCTTACTTTTTTAAATTATGTTAGAAAATGGTAAATAATGCTTTTCTTACTGCCAGTAATGTCTTACTCATTTACTGTGCAGAACCTAGCAAAACAGTCCCTTGGAAATGATCACGACTTCTAAACATCATTGTAATACAAATAGCCAACAACCAGCAACATTCTGGAATTTACTATTTGTACCATGCGTAAAAAAATAGTTCTCATATGTAAATAAAAAGCTGATTTATAGGTGAATTGCTCAGCTCAAAAAAGTGAGTCATGAATGACTTCCTCTCAGGTAACGAAGTGAGATCTCTGCTGCAGTCAGTTGTGAAAGACATCTTAGTTTCTCTCTCCTTGCTGGAAAAAAAAATTCAAACCCTTCCGTTTGCTTGTTTCTTTAATTTCAAGCTAGGCTTATTATGATCAGTGTTGGTCCTTTACATTCACGCACCTTTCTGTAATGGATCCACCAACCCCAAAACATCTCCTTTTATCTATTTTAAATTTTATGAGATTATATTTTAATGTGCATTATGCTGTGCATCATCCAGAGTGCCTTGATGGGAAGAAAGATGTTCTGTGTGGCAATTAATCAATAAATGGAAGTGAAATGAAGAACAGGGAGATGGAGCAAAATAAACTGTTTCTGCAGATCTTCACCAAAAAGAAACTGGATTTTTTTTTTTTAAATGGCCCACTGGTTCAAAGTGATTTTTGTATCCAACATTTAATAAGAACTTGATTTTTCTTACCTCTAACGTTTCTAGGAGAGTTTGCATCACATAGGTCTTTCCACTAGATGTATGTCCATAGATAAAGATGGATGGGAAGGTAAAATGCTGGCGCTAGAAAAAACAAACAAGAAATCTTTTATATAACCTTTCTTTATTTCAACAATTGAGAGAACTTTAGCTCATGTTTTCTTCCAGCAGAAAAGGTTTATATAAAATTAATGTACTCAAATACAAAAACCCCAATTAAGATGCAACTTGGCATTTTAATCACTTTGATTCCATAATTCTTCAAGCCTGAAAAGAGGATTTTGAAAAAGGCCTTAAAGCCATCACTGAAACGCTTAGAACATTAGGGTTGTTTCTTCATTAGGTAATAGACGTGTCGCTAATGCAGATTAGCGTCACGTACAATCCTAGTGAAAACAAGGCAGTTTGTTGGTTTAAATGCAACCTGTTATCTCATAAGAAAACTACAGCTTGGATTTTAACTTAAATTAGTTAAGCTGAGTTAGGAACATTTTTTTTCTTCTCCCAGAGAAGACAAGACCTAAGGACTGGATTCTGCCACCATTACTCCTGCTAAGTAGTAGCTCACTTCGCAGGATGTCCTGCTGATGATAATGGCACTAACTACAGAATATTGTTCAAGGGTGTATCAGCTTCAGACTCTAGCCTTAAGAAAGTATTAAGCCTTTGGCTCATTAAGGGTATGTCTACACAGCAAAAAAAACCAAACCATAGCAGTGAGTCTCAGAGCTCAATTCTACAGAAGCAGGCTTAGCTACAACTCTAAAAATCATACGATTGTCAGACTGGAAGGGATCACAATAGGTCAGCTAGTCCAGTTCCCAGCACTCAAGGAACAACCAGTAATAAACTAGAATATTCCAGACAAATTTGTCTTAACTATTTCTACAAACCTCCAATGACAGAAAACAGCAGTTCAGAGATTCCTGGCTGGCCTGGAGCTCAAGTCCTAACACCGACCCTCTGCCAACATTGCAGAGCCAAAGCAGGAAAGCCTGAACTGCTGTTTTAAGCACAGTAGCATAAGCCCGCATCTTTGGGCCCAGGCTCTGAGTCTTGTTATGCACATGGGTTTTCTTTTTCTTTTTTCTTTTTTTTGGGGGGGGGGGCGGGGTGGACAGATGGGGGACTGTACATAGACTTTAAAAGACAGTCAAAAAGCTGAAAATCAACTTCCACCCTCCTAATATTTTCTAGAATGGAAAGGAGTTTATTTTACCCTACAATCCCTCCCAAAAACTATTTATCATCATCATCTAAGAAATTACACGTCACACAAGATACAACAGGAGCAGAGAAGATGAGGGAGAAGGATGGAGAAGGGCCAGACTCCTCACCCATGATACCTAAAACCGTGGTTATTGCCTAATTTAGTCATATCTGTTCAACAGTATTCATACTATATTTTTCAAGGTAAACTTTTATCAAATGATAAATCATTTGAAAGGCTAACATAGGTAAGTACCTGAAGCTCTGGAATTGTTTCCACAAAGTCTGGGTAGACATTTTAGCAGCTGGTGACATTTAAAATTTTACTCAAAGCATGTAAGGAATTTTTGAGCATAAGTCACTTACATGCTTTGAAAATTTTACCCCTCTGTTAAATTTTATTTCACTATGATTAAGGGGAAAACCCAAAGCAGTTTAATTGAATTAGATGGAAAATTTAAAAATACATTTAATTTAATTTAAAGGGAAAGAAAGTGAAAACAGATCAAATTTATTCTGAAGATATATTTATTTTGCATTGCTCAAATGTGTTTTTGTAACTTTAAGGCAACTACGCTTTTTTTTTTTTTTTTTTAATTATTAAGACAGACAAACTCACAAATTTAACAGAGAAAATGCCTTCTGAACAACATTGAAATTAAATCCATTCAGGTCAGGACTTCAGAACAAGTGCCTGTGTAAAAGTAAGTCTTCAACACACCCTCAAGGCAGAGCTTAAAATATTTATTCTCCAGTGGTAAACAGGAATTTCATCCTGACAGGTATGGGGACACCCTAAAGTTCAGTGGTTCCCAGCCATTCTGACTATGAGGACTCCTTTTTAACATCAATAAATTTCATGTACACTCAAGTGATAATAGCTGTTTTTGGGGACTGACTGAAGGCAGCGGTGCTGCAGAAAGGCAGCGGAGGACCCGGTCCCCATCTGATCCTACAGAGTGGGGACATATCCAGAGTGACGCTACTCACAGCAGGCAAACACAATTCATTTAGAGCAGAGGTGTCAAACTCATTCCATGTGGGGGGGCCACATGGGAAGGCAGGACACCTGTTGTGGGCCACATGGACACATGGAGTCCCCGAACCTTTCTCCCTCCATGTTCCTAGCGACATGGGCTCCCCTTTTCCCTCCCCAACCCCGAAACCTCTCCCACACCTTCCTCTTTCCCTGTCTCGTTCCCCCCCTTCCCCCACCTCTTGGTGGCAGGCAAAAAAATCACTCTCAGTCACAGGCAGGCTGTGCTCCTGCCTTTCCCTCTCCCAGCCCATCACTGTCAGTCATTCAGAATGCTGGCCTTTGGTTGGCTCAGTCCCAGCTGGCTTTTGCTTGCCTTTTTCCCCATGTGGGCCCTTAGCCACTTTCTCCTTTTCTTCTGTGATCTGTGCAATATGCTGTCAATCAAATTAGCATGCTGACTGATTGACAGTGAACAGTTGGGATGTGGGAAGTGCAGTGGCTCTCCAGAGCCAGACTAGCCTTCTGTGACTGAAACTCTGATTTGTTGGCAGACCACAGCAGAGCTGAGCCAGCATTGGCTGGAACACTTCCTTTGTTCCCTTATGCTGTGACTCAGACCATGCAAGTAAGTCAGAAGCATGCCCAGCCCTGCTGTGCCCGAGACTGTGTTTGCAGGTCACTGCTGCAGACAGCTCCCAGGCACCACATAGGCAGAAGCTCCACAGGCCAGCTCCAGCTCCATGGGCCTTAAGTTTGACACCCCTGATTTAGAGCCCTCTCCAACATGAATCACCGGCCAGCAGTGGCTAGGGCTGGATGCATTCACAGACCCCTTGCAATAACTCCATGGACCCTCAGGCACACCCAGACCCAAAGCTGAGAACCATTGACCTAAACCATAAAAGCTTCTATAGAATTTTTAAGCTTTTGTTTAAAAACAAGTAAAGGAACCCAAGCTTTATGGCTGTAATAGCAACAACAAAATTCAGTGTTTAAGCTTTATAATATACTACACCTTGTTAAAAAAAAAATCAAATGCAGCACCAGACAAACTACCAGCATTAATTTCCTTATTGTTAAATGTATGTAACTTGAAATCTGGCTGTCCTCCCAGAGTCCACAAACAAACAGCTCTGCTTTTACCACTGCAAAAGCTCTGCCAAGCACAAGTAGAATAAAAATTAACAAGTCTGATGAGCTTTACAGCAGCTATTACACAGTCTCATAGGCAGCAATGAAACTCTCAAGGATCATGTTTCTTGTTGTTTCTATTGGGAAAGCTTCCAGCACAACAGGAGAGACAAGTACCAGAGTTATTCATACTGGAGGATCACCCAAGAAAAGATGAATTGCCAGAGGACTAGAGAGACAAGCATCTTTCTTATCACCACATTTCAGCTGCTAAGAATTAATGGTAATGGAAAGTCAACTCTTCACACCAACCAGGAGAGGAAAATTAACTGTAGCTCCCCCTTACTTACTAATAGAGCACTTTCTCAGCAACCAGCCCATGGACAGACACAGGTCCCTGAGATCTCTCTGACACAATACAGGAAGTCGGAAATCTCCTGGACACTGTATAGCAGTGGTTCCCAAACATTTCCTTTGTGTGAATCACTACATTGTCACAGAAAGTTTTTGCAAACCACCACATAAGAAAGCCATTTTGAACTTTATCACCACCTATGGCTGATGGGAATCAAACTTGTATATCAAGGCGTATTAAAGACACAGCTATTTCTAATAATTTATTATGCTCACTCTCAAACATATTGCATTCATCGCAGTACTGTTCCCTGCAGTACCTGTCTGCCCTCACTGAACACCTGCAGTACCTTCACAGACCACAGGTGGTACACAGATGACAGGCTGGGAACCATTGCTGCATAGCAAATTAGTCCTAGTATCAAAAAGGCTGAGAAATACTGTGTTAGACCATGTTGTGTTTTCAAGTTTATCAGGTACTTACTAGCCAGAGGTTGATATGAAAGACAGAACACAAGACCTCAAATTACAATGTAATCAGCTGCAGAGTAATAATACATTTAAATCTGTTTCCAACTACCCAAAAAATGATACTTCTTAGTAGAAAATCTATGATCTACTCAAATACACAATACAGAAAGAGCTACCTCTCCAAATATTGACAACAATGACGACACTTGGGATTCTCGACAAGGCACCATACTTTCCAAGCGAAGGAGTGTAGCTTCAGGATATTCTGGATGTTCAAAACAAGGCATTTTGATTCTAGTTTCTGTCATCAGTCATCTAAATAAGCATGCAGTCACCTTCCAAGATGCAAGTAGGATTCAAGTGATGACCTGGAAAATAAAATATTTTCTTCATATGTGGGGAAATTAAAATAATCTTAACAAAAAGTAACCATCTCTGATTATAATTAGACTTTTTATCCAAGGACGATTGTGATTACTTACTTCATGGTAGAACCCAAATGGTGCTGGGCATTATAATGAAATAGAAAGAAAAAATACAATACCAGCCCTGAAAGGTTCACAAACAAAAGGAAGGGGCTGTGGTTACAACAAATGAGCAATGAACATGCTGGAGAACTAGTCCAACTTCTCTAATTCATGGATTGCAGTTGGTTTTTACTTTATTTTGATGGTAAAGACAAGACATAAAGGGGAAAGAAGATCAATAGTTTGATGTGATCCTCTGCCTAGCCATGAGCAGCAAACAGATTTTTAAGCATCACAGCAGAAACTATACTTAAAGAAGCATATGAACAATAAAATAGTGGCTCTTCTGATATTATTGAAGAGTTTTCCTTAAGCTCAAGGAGCAGCAGGGCAGCAAGTAGAGAGACATTTAAAAAAAGCAGCTGACTCAGGGATGATAAAGGATGGGAACACTGACACAGTAAGTCACTAAATCAGTTAGGGAGTTGAGGCTAAGTTAGGAAGAGACTTAAAAAGTCTCAGCAATAAACTTGTATTTAATGCCAAAGCAAATGGGAAGTTTGTGGGCACCCCAGAAAGGAATTAACATGGTCAGAACAATGAACCTAGAACACAGGCCTTTAATATGAATAAACTGGACAAAAATAATGTTGCAGTAGACAAGTCAAGATGAGGATTTCGTTGAGAGTCTTCACTGAATAGAAAGAGAAAAAAAGGTTAGATTTCAGAGATGCTGTATAAGCAAAAAAACCCCAATGGACCAGTCTAGGCAGTAGTTAAGTTACACTGCCTGAGTGACAAGGAGAATAGTGGTGTTATCTTTCGGGGGGGGGGGGGGCAGGGGCACAAGGAGTCCTGTGGCACTTAAAGACTAACAGATTTATTTTTCGCATGAACTTTCGTGGGAGAAAATCCCACTTCGTCAGATGCTTTGAAGATGGGGGAATTTATAGAATGGAATGAAAATAAATGCAAGGGAGTGTAAAACATGGGATCAGGTCATACAGTAACAGCAAATCAGAGCAGTTGTTAAGGTTCAAACCTTGGGAAGGCTGAAGTCAAATGCCCTGCAAAAGGAAGTGGCCGGATGGGAGGACCTGAGGAGAAAGAGCCAAACCTCAATTTTGGCCATGTTTAGTTTAAAATGAGGACTGGACTACCATGAACAAATATCAGAAAAATACACTGAGACAAGACTTAATGAAGCAGGATACCTCATTAGCTGAGAGGCAGATCCATGAGTTTTCAGTGTAAAGATGATTCACCAACTGCTTTACAAACATTAAAATGTCCATATGGAGCAAAACATTTTACACACATGGTACAAAGAAAAAAAAACATGGCATCCCTGTTTCTGGATTGGGAAGTGGGAAACCAAACAGTCCTAACTCCCAAGCTTTGCCACCCATTTTCTGAACATGAAGAAACAGAACTGTTCCACTGTGTGAAAGTGCACCTTGACACCAGATTACTTCCGCTTCCATGTCATGGCATCTGATTAGCACAAGACAACACAACCACTTCACTCTGCCACAAGGGCACTACTTTATTCTCCTCCCCCCATATTCAGAATAAACACAGGCCTTGCCAGATATCTGGCCATGCATATCAAAACTTTGCTGCAAACTCGGTGGTACTTGGCCAATGCCACCGATGTCCTATTTCCCTCAAATTCAAGGGAGGGACGTTAACAGTCCACACCTGTGCCCCTGCTGCAGCCAGTGCCCTGTCATCCTCTATGCAGGTGGAAATTGCAGGGCTACCATTAAATGCCCCGATACCTTATACCAGGGGTGGCCAAACTTATGGAACTCAAGAGTCGCACAAGTCGATTATTAAAGTTTTGAGAGCAGCACTGAGGCATATAACCACATACTTCTACCTACTCCAAAATTATTAAGCTTAAAATTCATTGCAGACTTCTATGACCATGCTGCGCTTCTCCCCCCCACCTCTGTTGCCGCTTCCCTGCCAGGTCCAACCATGTCACACTTCTCCCCCCCATCTCCCACCACGCCGCCCCTCCCTGCCGCACTCTTCCACGAGCCACGCTTTTTCTTTGAAGAGCCGCATGTGGCTCGTGAGCCGGTTTGGCCACGCCTGCCTTATGCATTGGACAAACAGGACAATCCCTGTGCAAAAGAATAAATGAACACAAAAGTGATTTCTGATGTCAGAACACACAAAAACCAGTTGTTGAGCACTTCCATCTTTCTAAACACTCTATAAATGATTTGTTAACGACAGTACTCTGGGACATCAGTGGGACAGCAAGACTTTGAAGCAAAACAACAGAACTGGAATTAATATGCAAATTAGACTGTGTGAAAGCAGGATTAAACCAAGACTATGGCTTCTTTTCCCATTACAACAGGTGATTTGATGTCATCTTGCCAAGCTCCAAAGACCTACCCATGTTGTAGCCCTGCAAATAGTGTAGTGGTTAGCACTGCCGCTTAATAGGCAGAGAGGCCTAGGTTCAAGTCCCACTTGACGATCTCATGAGGTCCCATCCAACCCTATGAGTCTAGTCTAGCCCAGCAAAAGAAAACAAGGAGCCCTTACAGCAGGGGCCTGGGCCAGTGCCTTGGGCCCTTCCCCAGGGCAGTGACGCTCCTGCCTTACAGTTTCTTTAAGTGCCACAGCACCCCTTGTTATTTTTGTAATTCGACTTCAGCCTTCCCAGGCTTTGAACCTTAACAACTGCTCTGATTTGCTGTTACTGTATGACCTGATCCCATCTTTTACACTCCCTTGCATTTATTTTCACCCCATGCTGTAAGTTCCCCCACCTTCGAAGCATCTGACGAAGTGGGATTTCCTCCCACGAAAGCTCATGCGAAAATTCAATCGGTTAGTCTTTAAGCGCCACAGGACTCCTTTTTATTTTTACCCTTGCTGTAGCCATTATGCCCTGCACCTTTGCAGGAGGTAGCACCCCGCCCAGGACCCCACTCCCAGCAGTGAGGGGAGGCGCAGCTGGCATGAAAACAGCCCCCAGGACCCCCCCACTGCAACCCTTCAGCCCAACCACTAGTGGCAAGCACGTGCCCCTGCAGTCACCGCCAGACAGACAGACAGACAGACGGCGCCCGGCCCAGCCCTCACGCTCCGCTCCCGCCCCCGCCCCAGGCGTGCGGCCAGGGCAAAGGGCAGGGCGCAGGCGCACTCCGCGGCGGCGGCCAGACTCGAGGCCGGCCGCTCACTCACCCCAACCCGCCACGCCGCCTCCGCCGGCTCCCCTCAACCTCCCCGGCCGGCGCACGCGCACATCGCGCCAACGACTCCTGCGCGCGCGAGCATCCAGCGCGGGCGCATGCGCGTTAGGGGGTTGAAGTCAAAAGGGCCGCCGCTGGCGTCCGTACACTGCGCCTGCGCCGCCCCTCCCCCCTCAGCGTTCGGCGGCGGGGATGGGAGGAGCAGCCGTGGGGGGACTATGAGGGGAGGAGACTAGGAGCAGGCTGGGGAGCGGGGGGATGATTGGGGAGGAGCAGCCTGGGCAGGGCTTTCCCTAACACCCGTCCTAGACCCCCCCCCCGAATTTCCCAACACCCCCCTAATTGTCACCTAGCAACAGTGTTATACCAATGTAATGAGCACCCCCAATAATCCCTACACCTCCCCCTGTGCCCCCTGAATTTCCCAACA
>ML682008.1:11199959-11226055 GCA_007922195.1 Podocnemis expansa
CCCCCTGTAAACATCCCCCTAGGCCCCCTGAATTTCCCAACACCCTACAGTTGTCACCTAGCAACAGTGTTATACCAATTTAATGAACACCCCCAATAACCCCCTCTACCTCCCCTTACAGCACCCCCTAATTTTAAATCCTGGGGAGAATACTGAGCCTGGGGGTGGTAAATGCAGGGCTATCAGATACCAAAGCCTGGAAAGGAGGAAAGTACGGAAGTAAGGAAAGGAGGACATTGGAGGACACAGGAGAAAATGTAGTAGTAATCTATTACTCTTCTGTTTATAGCAGGCCCTGGAACACTTTCCCCTAAAAATAAGGTATTCCGTGGCATTCCAGCACACTTTAACCGCTATAAGTAAAAAGCCAGACAAAGTCATGTATTTTAAAATGCCTGCCAGAGGGAGAACATGAAGGTAAAAAGGAGGACATATCCTCCTTTTGCCTGACATCTGGTAGCCCTAGGTAAATGGGATGTGGGAAGACAGGGAGCAGCTAGGTGTGGGTGGATGAGATGAGAGATGTGGAGCAGCCAGGGAGGAGTGATGGGAAGATGGGAACAGCTGGGGGAATTGGTAGAGGGAAGGGGGTCAGCATCCTGAAAGACAAGAGCAGCCATTTTTACAAGTTCCTTCAATAATCAAGAAAAGCAAGGAGTCTTGTGGCACTTAAAGACAAACAGATTTATTTATCACATGAGCTTTTGTGGGAGAATAGCCCACTTTGTCAGTGTCAACAGAGGTGGCAGCCATGATGGCCACCCCGCCCCACACGTAGCCCCCCTGGATTATGCTGCTCTCAGGGAGGAATGTTAAGTATCAATCTCCTTGATGGGCCTCACCCTCTTGTGTGAGTTTCTTCCTCCCTAGCTTTGTGTCAACAAGAAGGGGGGTGAGTTCCCATCCCCCCTGAACAGTTTCTCGGCACCCCCATCACCACGAAGGAGGGGTCATTGTCTGGGGTCTCAGTTCCATCATTGGTCCTGACCAGAATCCCACTCCCTATTGGCTATTTTTACTCTGGCTGGGCAAAATTCTATTAAACCCCCCTGTCTCAGCTAGCTTGTTGTTCTCCCACCCTCGGATGCTAAAGGGCACATCGCAACCTGGTCGGACTGATCCCCCGACTGAGACAGGGAGCACCCACCCCCGAGACCTTTTTGTTTGGGGTATACACGAATTTGCCAGCTGAACGATTAAGTACTGGGATGTTGCAGCTGGTCTGCCTCCTCGCTTTGGTTTCCACTACGGTGCTAGGACAGGTATTGTAAATCGATACAAGCCTCCTACTTCTCTTAATTCTTCTCCTTGCTACTATTGTATAGTCTGTTACTGTAGCTCCCTTATTTGAGTTTTGTATAGTTTGTGTAGCTGTTTATTATTCCCCCTGTATCCTGCATAATCCTTTCATGATATAGATGTTCATTGCCTAGCATAGATTGTTATTTTGCCATATGTTTATTAGCCATTTGTATTTTGCATTTTTATTGTAAAGTTTATTGCTCCACTTCTGCTCTAAACTGCTGTCCCCAAATTCCCCCAGCATTTGCGGAGGGAGCGTGGGAGTTTAGTTTCTCTCATCTGACTCCTTCATTCTGCCACCCACCCTTCTTGGCTAGCAAGGAGGAATGGCTTTGAGTCATTGGTAAATACGCGTCGGGTGGGCTGATCAGTGCCTATACCGATGTTGAGGCAGTAAAAGGCCAGAAAAGTCCTTGACTTATTATGGCCACTCTCTTGTAGGTTATTGCTCCATACTGTTATTTGGTTATAAGTGTTTTACATAGACTTTCTTGTTCCATACTGTTATTTGGCCATAAGTGTTTTATATAGACTTTCTTGCTCCACACTGTTAGTTGATTATAAGTGTTTTATATAGACTTCTTTGCTTGATATTGTTAATTGGTCATAGGTGTTTATGGTATCACTATAAAAGTAGTTTTTTTTGTTTACTTGAACTGGTGTCCGTCTCAGTGGTAGGTGTTGCTGGTCCGTCGCAGTTACGTCGTGAACCTGGGGTTCAACAGTCAGATGCTTTGAAGAGGGAGAACTCTTCAAAGCATCTGACAGAGTGGGATATTCTCCCACAAAAGCTCATCCAATAAATAAATCTGTTAGTCTTTAAGTACCACAAGACTCCTTGCTTTTTTTGCTTTACTAGACTAACACGGCTGCCTGTTTGGAACTTCAATAATCAAGTGTTTTGAGAGCTGCAATGGGTGTTGCTTCCTGGTTGGGAGAGCTGGGTGTTGGGCCAGAGTGCCTGCTGCAGGATCCCTTAGGGCAGTGGTTTTCAAATTTAGGTTCGGGGCCCAGTACTGAGTCGTGGAGCCTCAGGTAATAGGTTGCAGTGTTCCCTGTTGCCACCACCAAAAGACTGTAATTGTTAGGTTGTGGGCAAAGATGATTTTTTTTTCAAATGGGTTCCCAGCAAAAAAGTTTGAAGACCATTGCCTTAGGGGTTAAGGGGAACCTGGGATCAGGAGTGGGCCCCATGCAATGTCCCCCAGTAGTAAGGGGGAGCCTGGAGCAGACTGTCCACAGGGTCCCCTGGTGGTGGTGGGGAGCCTGATGCCCAGAGCCACAAGGGGAGAGCCATAGAGTTGCATGTGGCTCCAGAGCTGCAGGTCAGAGACCCCGGTGGAGGGGACGGATGTGGAAGGCTGGGAGCTGACTGGGAGGGGAAGCTGGGAGGCCTCTCAGCATGAGAGGTTGTGGGAACAGTGATTGATGAAAGCTTCCTTATTTCAGCATCTGTGGGGGAGAGATGCACTGAGCTTTGAAGCCATCATTTGTAAAGGCTGGTGCCTGGTCCAGGGGATCAGGCAGAGTCTGGGCCTGTGCCTGGCAAATGGCTTGTTTGGAGCCTATGGAATTGGGCAGAGGTCAGTGCTGGGACTAGGGGAACAGGAAAAGAAAGAAGGACATTGTTTTTCTCCAGCTTGTGTTAGAGCGTGGCCTAGCCTATATTTTAGACTTAAATCTGCATTTTAAAAACTTTGCCTATTTATAGATTACAAGTATTGTATTATTCTCACTTCTGGAAGTCAAGAGTGTTTGGATGTCTGTGCTGAAAGCCACTTTAATTCCTCTGTGGGGAGGATGAAGCTTCCATCACTGAGATAGATATTTATGGTGCTGTGCAACACTCAGACCTGAATCTGAAGTTGCTCATGAGTGCAAGCAACTATAGAGCCTTAGAGTACTGAGATTAAAGATGGAAAAGATCATGGGTACATATAAATATTTAACTAATTCCTTGAGTTTTCAGTTTAACTTCTGTCAACTCCGTGTTGAGTTTAAAGAGCAATGTAAAGGCACCAATTTTAGTTTCATTGTGTAGAATTGAGAGTAACCTTGATGTTGCTCCCAGGAGGAAGATGGTCCTGGAAGAAGCACGAGGGAAGGGTGGACTAACGGATTAAAAGAACTGCTGATATAATAGCACACACTACTATATCAAGGTCACAGATGGGCTCTAGAGACATTTACATCTGTCTCATAGCTAACGTTTTCTAATTGTTACAAACGGAGAATAAAACTAAAGGAAAATCAGTATGAGGTATCCCCTAAACATGTACATTTCCAATATGGAATATGATTTATCTGAAAGGAATGCTCATGCAAATTCAGCTCAAGTTTTATAAAACTACCTTTGAAAAAAACTACTTTTTCTGTGACCACCTTTTACAAAACACAGAAATAGTATTTTAAATGACAATAAAAAATTTATGATGTAATTCATTATTATGTAAATCTTTAACTACTGTGTTAGACTGCTTGGAACCATAACACTGTAGTGCTAGTTCATGAGAACCAAAGACATAATAGTCACACTCCAGATTTGTTTCACTGACCAAATGGAGTGAAATGCAAAATTAGTGTATGAATGTCTGTGATCTGTTATACTTAAGGTTCACATGCAAAAACATATACAATGCTAGTAAACCAGCCAAAGGGAGGGGAGGCAAAAATACAGATTAATAGGCATATATATTAAAAAATAAATCTAAAATGGAAGTTGAGGGGGAAGGAGTGATACAAAACTATCACCGCCTGGAGTTCCTCTCCTTTAATTCTATCCTAGACTCTCTACAGTCTGTGCTTGTATGCCTTGCATTCCACTGACAAGCATTCACCAAAAGCTCTAATGAGTTCTAACTAATGCTAAGGATCTATATGCCATCCTTGTTCTCCTTGACTTGCCAGCTGCTCTTCTTGAAATTTTGTCTGACTTTGGCTTCTGTGTTTATCCTCTCACCTTTCTAACTGCTGTTTCAATGGGTCATTAAGAACACCCCTCTCATTTGCCCTCCAGTTCCCTGTTTGAGTTCCACAGGGCTTTGGCCTACCTCCCCTTTTCTTCCCTTAGACTTTATGTGGTGTTTTGGAGTACCTAGGGTCATTGGGGTTGTCATAGTGATAAATGGGAGAGTCGTTTAGGTGCTAGGAAAACCTGTCTGTCTCCTCTCTCTCTCTCAGTTCTCTTTCAATAAAGACTTCTTATACAGCTCTGAATATGCTCTCCTCCTTATTAGATTATAATTTCCCTTAAAACTCTACATCTGGTGACAGAGGATGGAATTTGTGATGGAGTGGCTATCCTCAACAATCCTGGCAACTTTGGAAAACCAGAATACAATGTAAGAAGCAAAACTTTATTTTACTGCTTGCATGGGGGTTGGGTTGTAGCTGTGAAAGCTGAGCTGTTTGCCTAAGGGCTAGCTGGCTATTCTGAAAGCTGATCTGCCTGTTGTTAAGCACAAGGAAGAGGTAAGGCTGGCTGGCTATTCTGAAAGCTGATCTGCCTGCTGTTAAGAGAAGTGACAAACAATAACCACAAGAGGGCATCATGGCGTTACTTACTACAACCTTTGAAGCATATGATCATTCAGCAGATTCCTGGCAGACATATACAGCCCAATTTCAAAATTTTGTAATAGCAAATGACATAACTGCTGAGAAGAAGGTACCAGTTTTTCTAACAGTCATTGGAGTTAAGACTTATAATGTGCTATGTGATTTGCTTTATCCGGAGAAGCCAGAGCAGAAACCTTATGGGGACCTAGTGGAAGTTCTGGGAGCACATTTTTCCCCAAAGCCACTAGTAATTGCAGAGAGGTATAGGTTCTACCAAAGGAACCAAGAGGAAGGTAAATCAGTTGTACAATTTGTAGCAGCTCTGTGAAAGCTGGCAGCACACTGTGACTTCAAGAACATGTTAGAGGAAATGCTGCGTGACAGGCTGGTGTGTGGCCTGCACAGTGAATCAACACGAAAACGCCTATTGACTGAAGGTCAACTCACCTTGCAGAAGGCTGTGGAAATTGCAGTCTCCATGGAACGCGTCACCCAAGACATGCAACAGATCTGGGTCAGTGTCCGTAAAGTATCCCTACAACCTGCCCCCAGGGCACCGGGGAGATAAGAATGTTACCGGTGTGGGAAGCAGGACCACCTCGCATCTGAGTGCCAGTTTAAAGAACTACTGTGTCAACAATGTGGTAAGAGAGGGCACATTGAATGTGCCTGCAAACAAAGGAAGGGTGAGCCAAACAGAAGAGGCAGACCTGAGAAAAATGTGCCGTTGGTTTGGCGGACTGAGAGGGAAATTCTGCATGCAGTAGAGCAGAATACAGGTGATCATAGTGACACCCAATTGGAAGATGATGATTCCCTTCATGTTTTGTCTATAACAGTGGGCCCACATAAATTCTGGGTAACACCTGTGTTGGAAGGCAAACCTATACGCATGGAACTGGACACTGGCGCAGCAGTTTCATTAGTTTCTAACCTTGTGTATGAGAAGGACTTTAGACATCTGTCACTTAAGCCGACAGTAGTCGTTTTGAAGACATATACTGAAGAGACTGTTCCCCTGTTGGGTACTATTGATGTGAAAGTAGAACTCAATGGACAGACCACAAAGCTACCACTGTTTGTGGTAAAAGGGAATTACCCAACCCTAATGGGAAGATCTTAGATCAGGAAAATCCAACTCGATTGGTCAAAAGTGCATCAATTGACTAAAGAAGAAATGAATCTAGAGTGGTACTAACGAAACATGCTGCTGTTTTCAGTGAAGACTTAGGCAGTATGAAGGGAATCACTGTGAAATTAAATATAAAGCCTGATTGCCAACCAAAACGTTTGAAGGCCAGGATGCTGCCATTTGCCATCAGACCCAAGGTGGAAGAAAACTTGGAGCGGTTAGTCAAAGAGGGAGTCTTGGTGCCAGTTACTCACAGCCAGTGGCCGACACCCATTGTCCCAATAGTGAAGAAGTATGGCTCCATTCGGATTTGTGGAGATTTCAAGGTCACTGTCAACCCAGTGTTATGTGCAGAACAATATCCTCTTCCCCGCATTGAGGACATCTTTGCAGGTTTGGCTGGAGGACAAAAATTTAGCAAGATTGATTTGAGTCAAGTGTACTTACAGATGCATGTTGAAGAAGAATCTCAAGAATTGTTGACAATTGTAACACATAAGGGGTTGTACAGATACTGTCGTTTACCTTTCGGCATTACTTCAGCCCCAGCTTTGTTCCAAAGGGCAATGGATCAGATTTTGAGTGGTTTATCAGGAGTACAGTGCTATCTGGACGACATCCTGGTCACGGGCAAAAATGAGGAGAAACACCTTACGAACCTGGAAGCTACTCTGCAAAGACTGGAAGAGTATGGTCTACTTGTTCACAGAGACAAATGTAAGTTTTTCCAGCCCTCAGTTGAATATTTAGGACATGTAATTGATGCTGATGGTCTCCATAAGTCTCCAGCCAAGGTTAAGGCTATTGTGGATGCTCTGCTACCTCAGAACATAAGCCAACTTTGCTCTTTTTTAGGGTTATTAAACTATTATAGCAAGTTTATTCCACAATTAGCGACGCTCCTGAAACCCCTACATGAGCTTCTGGGGCTGAAAAAGGCCTGGAACTGGACTGAAGCCTGTGATGTTGCATTTAATGAAGCTAAATGCTCACTGGTAAACTCTAAGGTTCTGACACATTTTGACCCATCCTTGCCCCTACAGTTGGCTGGTGATGCCTCCCCTTATGGAGTTGGGGCTCTATTGCCACATATTATGCCTTCTGGTGAAGAGAGGCCTATTGCTTTTGCTTCATGCTCCTTGACCAAGGCAGAAACTAACCATGCCCAAATTGAACGTGAAGCACTGGGCATTGTTTTTGGCATTTGGAAATTTCACCAGTACCTGTGGGGAAAGAAGTTCACACTTCTCACTGACCATCGACCCCTGACATCAATTTTGGGACTACACACAGGCATCCCACATTTGGCTGCTAGTCGGATGCAATGATGGGCATTGATACTTTCTGGATATACATATGAAATCAAGTACAGGCAATCCTCTTTGCATTGCAATGCTGATGGCCTTTCAAGGCTACCCTTACCGGCACACCATCAGGATCTGGGCCAGGAAGGAATCTTTTACTTTGAACAGGTGGAAAACACACCCGTCACGGCTTCTCAAGTGAAGAAAGCAACACAGGTTGACCCAGTACTCTCACGAGTTATGGATTTCGTGATGCATGGAACGTTCTTACCTGACTCTCAGGTCTCTCCTGACCTCTGCCCCTATGTGTCTAGGAGGACAGAGTTATCAACCCAATCCGGGTGTTTGTTGTGGGGTATGCGTGTCATTATCCCACCTTCATTAAGACCACGTTTGTTGGAACAGCTCCATTCAAGTCACTGCGGCATAGTGTGCATGAAAGAAATTGCACAGAGCTGTTTCTGGTGGCCGGGCTTAGACAGGGCCATTGAAGAAACGGCTAGAGCTTGTACCTCATGCCAGAGCGTCCGGAACGCACCTCAGTTGGCACCTCTTCACCCACAGGATTGGCCCGAAAGGCCATGGCAATGTATCCATGTTGATTTTACTGGCCCATTTGAAGGATGTATATTTTTAATTGCTGTGGATCCCTTTCAAAATGGCCAGAAGTCTCCGTAATGCAATCCACTACTACGGAAGCCACTATTCAGACCCTGCGTGGCTTTTTTAGTCGTTACGGTCTTCCAGAACAGCTGGTGAGTGACAATGGACCACAATTCGTTTCTCAGGATTTTGAAACTTTTATGAAGGCCAATGGAATACATCACATCAGGTCAGCACCGTATCATCCTTCCACCAATGGACTTGCTGAAAGGTTTGTACAGACTATGAAGCAAGCTCTAAAATCTGCAAACGGACGTTCACCTCTTCATAAGCGTCTGGACAACTTCTTGTTGTCCTACAGAAACACTCCACAGGCTACAACTAAGGCATCTCCAGCTTTTCTTATGATGGGACGGCAGGTGCGCTCTTGCTTTGATTTGTTGCAACTACGAGACACACGGCAAGTGGTTCAATGCCAACAGCAGGACCAGGTCAGCAGACGTTCACCAAGAACAAAGGGCCGCACCTTCAGTATTGGACAGCCAGTTCTTGCTCGAAACTATGCTTCAGGAGCTAAATGGGTCCCAGCAACAGTCATTGCCCAGACAGGACCTGTTTCCTACTCTGTCCAGACAGCGAGTGGCCTAGTTTGGTAACAGCATGTAGATCACCTGTTTCTCCATCATATCCACCCAGAAGATGCATCTCCAGCAGACATATCTGACTTCACCCTTACTGATGATACAACATCAGAGCATGAAACTACTATTTCTGTCTCTCCTGCTCCAGCCACCCCTTCAACGCCTGCAGCCTTCCTGGACCAACCAGACACAACATGATCTCTGGTTCCGGCTACTTCCCCAGTACCTGTGATCCCACCACCACCAATACCACCTTGTGGGGTGGGCACAGCAGAAGTTCGCTGTAATCCACCTCATGACAGAAGGCCTCCTGATCGGCTGGATCTTTATCTAGTGGTGACTCCCTCTTCATGGGGCAGAATAATTCCCCGGGGTTCGCCGGAGATGGGGCAGTCTACCCTCATCTCCTAGTTTAGTTCTTATTCTTTCGGTGGGGGAGAGGGCTTTATTCTGGGGGGGGTGCTCATTAGAGGGGGAGGAATATGTGGTGTTTTGGACTACCTAGGGTTATTGGGGTTGTCATAGTGATAAATGGGAGAACCATTTAGGTGCTAGGAAAACCTGTCTGTCCTCTTTCTCTCTCTCTCTCAGTTCTCTTTCAATAAAGACTTCTTATACAGCTCTGAATATGCTGTCCTCCTTATTGGATTATAATTTCCCTTAAAACTCTACACTTTATTTCCAGGTCATCTCACGCACATTCATCTACTATCTGTTTGTTGGCTCCTCACCAGTCTACCTCTCCTCCAGAGCCTCTCTTTGAATCCCTCCATGGGCTCCTCTTCTCTTTTGCATCAAAAGTAAACTGCACGATTTCAGTTTCAAGGCCCTTCACAATCAATCACCACCCTACCTGTCATCTGATCTCATTCACTACTGTGTTGTCAGTGCTTGCATGCAATTGGATTGACACCAGTTTCCATTGCCTACTTGTTAAATTGCAAAACATACCTCTGTGATTTCCTCTAGTGCTCTCCATGCACTGAGGAGATGGTCTCCTCAAACATAGGAAAGCTATCTCATCATTCACCTTCAAATCCTTCCTCCAAATTCTCCTTTGCCATGATGCCTAACAAAAAATGTGACAATAATTAGGCTGTTGGTATGCATAGAGCATGGCCTCCAATGCTGTCCAGTGTTGCCTTACTGTTTCCTTGTACTCCCTCCGTTGTCTCATCTTGGGGCAGGTCTCCTTTAGAAGCATTACAGCACTGTACCATGTCTAGTCAAGAAAAAAAAAGCACCTTCCTCTTGGGGAAATCACTTCCAGAAGATGCAGAAGCTGCAACAGCGGGAAAGTGTCTCATGGCAACATAGTGCTAAGGTAGACAACGCTTGGTCACTGTAATTTGTGTTGCTTTCGGGGTGTCTTTTTCACACCACATGGCAACATAAGTTAGACTGACTTAAGCAGTAACGTAGACCTGCCATTAGGGCTCATCTGCACTTACAACACTGCATTACTTCAGCTATGCCACTATAGCGCTTCAGTGAAGATATTACCTATGCAGTGGGAGGGGCTCTCTCATGTAGCTACTCCGGCTCCCCAAGAGGTGATAAAAATTCTCCCATCAACCTAGCGCTATCTTTGCCAGAGGGTAGGATGATTTAACTGCATCACTCAGAGGGGGGGACGTAATTACATTGATGTAAATTTCCTGGTGTAGCCTGAGCCTTATAATAAACTGTAAACCCCTGGGGACAGCAACTAGCACAATGGGGTTCTGGTCCATTACTAAGGCTTCCAGGTGTTATAGTAATGGCAATAATAAATAAAAGGAGCTAGGAGTGGACAACATAAAGATTACAAATCTGTCAGGGATTCTCCTATAGGATTGCTTTCTAGTTGCTTTCTATGAGAACAGGAGTTGAAGGTCTGAGTTACGCTCTCTCATGTTTGCTAAAGATAGCTATAAATTCCTCTTTGTTTATTAGTGTTTATCATTGTCAGCAATGGATTTCAAGCAATTAGTAATTAAGCTCTCATTTATAACTCAATATAAAAACAGTTATAGGTGAAACATTGCTAAAATATTTAATAGAGGGGACTTTTGTAAGCAGAGCTGTATTGTGAGCTACCTCTAGGGTTTCAGATCTCTGAACAGGGTTTAGGGTGCATATGCTCATGGTTTAATCCTTCTGTACATCAGCACAGCTAGTAATATATTACACAGGTTTTTGTAGCTTATGTAGAGTTCAAGCCTCAGAGGGGAGATTGTAGGAACTGAGCTCTATACTCTGCTAAAAAAAAGGTAAAGAATGGCTATCTCAAGAGTACGCTGTCAAATGTTTGCTGCCAACAAAGCAAGTCAATTTTTACTGGAGGTATTTTACATTTTTAGTTACATTAATTGTGTAAATATTTTAATACTGCTGAAAGATAGTTTTGGACAAATCATTTGCTTAGGAATTAGTCCCAGCACCAACCTGTCATGTTAAATTAATGTATTAATTACCATGTGTGCCTCTTTAAGCAGGTAAACAGCAGCCTGTGATGTATATTTACATACAGAATATTACAGGGTTGAATGTGTACTATTTGCAGGTAAGAAACTAGTGAAAATTTGTAGATCAAGGTCTATATTTACACTTAAATATGAGGGGGGAACAGCAAGAGTGATGAAGCTGTGCATGCTTAACTTAGCCCAGAATTTTCACCCAACATTATAGAGTCAGATCCACATTTAGGCACTTAAAAGTACTGAGCACCCTGAGAACTGACTGAAGTCACTGGTAGCAGCAAATTATAAGATCTGCTTACTTAGATGCTTCAATGTGGATCTGAATGCCTATCATTAGGCATCCAAGTGTGAAAAATGTTGGCTTCTGTGTTTCTACAACAAAGAACTGGTATTTCAAAGTACACTGCAGGAGACTGAACTTCATGTATTAATAATGTTTGTTGCGGTATATGGGCTTTGTAGTTATCCAGTATGTTGGTGATAAATATAGATTCTCTTTCAGGATTCGGTATTAGCATAGGATATAGTCTATGAGACACCAGGCTGGAAGTCTTTTTGGTAGCAATCCTGCCAAGGACTGCATTGTTTTGTGTGTGTTATTTTTAATAATTTTGTGAAACAAGGGAGTGTTTACTTACAGATATAAAATAATACTGACAAGTAGTTCTCTGTAACATACATTCATCATGTTAATTTCCCTTTCAAGATGATTTGGTTTTAGTCACTAAGAATTAACTGCTCTTATATATTTTTGCAGTTTTAGAGAAATTGGTTACTCAAATAGATTTTTTTCTTTGTAGTTAAATGAAAGAGAAAGGCTGGATCTTTTGTAATTGCTCACAAGAGAATTAGGTTTTAATCTGCATGTTTAATGGACTGATTGCTGCCTTTGCATCAAGCTGAGGCTACGCTGATACTGTCCCATCCTTCAACCAGGGTTAATTGTAATTTCTTCATAAGAACAGCCCTACTGGGTCAGACCAATAGTCCGTTCAGCCCAGTATCCTGTTTTCTGACAGTGGTCAATGCCAGGTGCTTCAGAGGAAATGAACAGAACAGATAATTATTACCTGATTCATGTCCTATTTGGCCATTCCCAGCTTCTGGCAAACAGAGGCTCTAGGAACACTTAACAGCATGGTTTTGCATTCCTGCCCATCCTGGCTAATAGCCATTGATGAACCTATTCTCCACAAGTGTATCTGATTCTTCTTTTAATCTAGTTACAGCATGGCCTTCACAACATCCTCTGGCAAAGAGTTAGTTTCACAGGTTAACTGTGCATTCTACAAAAAAATACTTTCTTTTGGTCGTTGTGAACCTGTTGTTGTCTATTCATTTCATTTGTAGATTCCCTCATTCTTGTCTTATGAGAAGCCATAAATAAAACTTCCTTTCTCCACACCAGTCATGACTTTATTGATCTCTACCTTTTCTCTCAACTGTTCCAAGCTGAAAAGTTCCTGTCTTATTAATTGTTCCTTGTGTGGAAGCTTTTCCATACTCAGTCATTTTAAATGCCCATCTCTGTATTTTCCCAATTCCAATACATCTTTTTGAGATGGGACAACTATATCTGCATGCAGTATTTAAGATGTGGGCATACTATGGATTTATAAAGAGATGATATAATGTTTTGTTGTATTTATCCATTTCCTAACAATATCCAACATTTTTTTAGGATTTTTGACTTCCGCTGCACATTGAGGGGATGTTTTCAGAGAAATATCCACAAATGCATCCAAATCACTGTCTTGGATGGTAACAGTTGATTTAGACCACCCTCATTTTACATCTGTAGTTGGGATTATGTTTTCCAGTGTGCATTTACTTGCACTTATCACCACTGAATTTTATCTGCCATTTTCTTTCTCAGTTGCACAGTTGTGTGAGATCCATTTGTAACTCTTCACAGTCTGCTCTGGACTTACCTATCTTGCATAGCTTTTGTTTATGATGAAATAGCCCCTAAAAAGGGCATGATTGGACCAAAATTGGGTAGAATTGAACAGTATCCACTTTAGCTAAATTCTACCAGAAGCGAAAGATGGATTTACAGGGAAAGCTTTCAGCAAATTTTAGTCAACTTTAGCTGAGATGACTTTTTCTCTTATGCATCTGCAGCTAAGAAGTTGTTTGACTCCATAGATTACTTTCACCTATATCTTCACCAAAATTGCTGATCCAAATGAAATATCTAGAATTCAAGAGCACTGTGTGGATTTTTAAATATTTTGTGTCAGATGCCTGTAACCCTTCTGCCAGGGCAGGCTGGCAGGACAAGGACCAGGTTCTATGTCTAGGGGATTCCAAATAATGTAACACCAGCTGGCTCGAGCCCCCACCCAGATTTCTGGGAAATCATGCACCATTCCCTAGGCACCCCAAAGGGGTAAGGCTTTTCCACTCATAAGCATGAGATTAGTGTAGTATACAGAACTTTTAATAGTAGTAAAACAGAATGTAAAAGGCCAAATGACAGAAATCAGCACTGATCTAGAAAATCAGTACAGAGCAAAGTTCCCAACAATCCACACTGCATAACAGAACATATAAGACTTAATGCAAAACCTTCCAACATGATCCTATATATCATAACAGCAAATGTAAACCCATTAGCAAAATCAGCACTGATCTGGAGAATCAGTGCCAACTAGGCTCCTGACCCACCCTAGGGTATATAGGGAATGTCTTTCACGCCAACTGTCTGCTGGTGCCAACCACTGGTCACTCACTCCATCCTCTAGCACCGTCCCTTGGCTCTGCCTGCTCTCCGCCGGCTCTGCCCACCAGTCACTCACCATCTGCTGTCTGCTGGCTCTACCCACTGGTCACTCACACCACCCAGCTAGCTGCTGGCTGCTCTCACCATCCACCAGCTTTGCCCGCTGATCGCTCATGCCACCGAGCTCACTGCTGGTTGCTCTCACCATCCGCTGGCTCTGCCCACTGGTCACTCCATCTGCTGTTCCTCTTCAGTGATTTCAGCTCAGAAAGAGAGTTTGCCTCTCTCTAGTGATTTCAGCTCTTCAACCTCAGGTAGCTGCAAACAGCTACCTCCATTAGCATAACAAAGAAGCCCTCAAAGAAGCCCAGCCAGCTCTATTATATGACAGTGGAGCCATGGGGTGAGACAAAATGCCTCAAGCATTTTGCTCCAGAAGGAGCTATGCAAAACCTCACCCCCATCTTAAACTTTTTGAGGCTGAACCATGCAGTGGCCTCTCTTACAGGTATCTTTTTAACTAAGGGTAACTTTTACCCTTTAACTAACCCAGACAGATTTGGAACAGAGTAGCATATCACAAAAAGACAGTATTTCTTATTACCCCTCAGTAGAATTACAGATATTGTGCTTATGCAAACAAAACCGATGTAGATTAGATGCCCTGCTTCAGAAACTGTTAGGCACAGCTCCTAAGCCAGCGTTACACGCCACTGACTAGACAACAAGTGAGACAAATATATAATTTTCATCTGTATAGGATCTTGCTCTACCACTGCTTCTGTTTCTCTTTTGTCTTGACATTATCAGCATTTCAAAAGGTAAAGAGTATCTCTAAGCATGAATAATCCACGAACTATGAAAATTTAATTTGCTATCATCATTGAAAAATCTTTGCTTTTTAAAACTACTATACGTGAGTCTAACTCAGAATACAGTACTGATAACATGCTACATCAGTGAAATAAGAAACATGTCACACAAATGCTTCAACTGCAGTATGCCTGAAATAATCTGTGCCATACCATAGACTAGTATTTTTATGGCATAGTTTAGGTGACTACAACCAAAAATCTTGATTGATGTATGCTGTTCATTTCACTGACAGGAATTCCATAGGCTTTGCTACAGAATGCTGCTGTGAATGAAACATGGAATTATTGGGCTACAGCCAATATAATTCAGTTTGGCAAACTCCTGAGTATCTAATGTTGAATATATTGAAAAAGCAGCAGACTACAGTGAAGACAAAATCTGTGCCATCTTCTTTTAACCCTAGAAGTGCAGAACAGTGATTTTCCCCCTAATGGATTGGCACAGGCAACCTTATTCCACTTTTCAAGTACCAGTATCTATGTTAACACTTCTACAGAATACTAGGATAACCCAGATTATTAGAGGGGGACAATGGAAGTTCTTACATAGGAGTTTTTCAAAAATGCTGTGCTCAGTTAGAAAGGCAACTGGGGTAAATATTACTTAAACTCATCATATAAAACAAGGAATCTTTAATTATCAACAACAACTTGCATGTTGCCAAGATCCAAAGGGGCAGCCATGTCAGTCTAGTTCAGTAAAACAAACAAGGAGTCCTGTGGCACTTAAAGACTAACAAATATATTTATTGCATGAGCTTTCGTGGGAGAGAATCCCACTTCATCAGATGCTCTCCCATGAAAGCTCATGCAGTAAGTATATTTGTTAGTCTTTAAGTGCCACAAGACTCCTTGTTTGTTTGTTTTAACAACAACCACCAATCCCAAAACATCAAATGTAGGCACATTTTGGGAATTAGCTATTGACTGATCTTGGACCATGTGCATATCTGAGATGCTGATCTGCAATCACTTGTCAGAGGTAACTTGTAGCCAGAAGCACAGAGCCTTGTTCTCAGTTACTTTGATCCTATGCTTGAATTGAGAAGGAGGAGGTCTTTCAGATATCATTGCAATCCTTGTATTCTGGGGTCGTGCAGGGGTCTGCATAGTGTCTAGTGTAAATTTGAGCAGCTTTATGGCTACTCTGTGTCCTACTTTTCATAGTTCAAGAGAATGTCTTGCCAAGTCCAGCTGTCTCCTGAATTGTCTATATCCTAAAGGCTGACAGCAAAGTTGACATATCGTCCTTATACCAGTTGTATACTATATATTAGTTGTACACTAGAAAGGGAGTTACCTGCACAAGGTATGTTTTTCAGAGGCCATTTCTGCCCATTTTAAGGCCCTTTACATACCCAGAGCAGCATAAAATGGCCTTAGTGTATTAGAATAAGGCTCACAGAGTGAGAGAACTGCATTTATGAAAAGCAAATTTTCTACCTTTATCTTACGCACAGAACTGCTGAAACATTTCTTAATGAAATTTTCTTTCATGTGGCAGAATCTTGCATTAGGATTTTGGTGAAAAACCCTTGTGACTCTCTTGCTGTTATATAAGAACACAAATTGTGTGATTAACTTTGTTCCTATTTTTATGAGTTTCCGAAAGAGTATAAAAGACAAGTCCCAATGCATTTTTTTTGCCAATATACAGTTGACAATGTCTTCAATCTGTAAACAGAACAGCAACAATGCATCTAAACTGCAGTATGGAACGACATACTAATCATTACATTTACTGACAAAACCTTAGCATCAGCAGACTTCTCAATTTATAAAACTAGAAGATAAGTTTTCCCCTGGGTTTATAAACTGCTTACTGAGACTAATAGGAAATCCTATCTACTGCTCAGCTTGATCTGGACCCTCAGTCTGTTTTCTACAAACATACAGCTGTCTTGGTCTTATGCCTATATCTCTGTAAAATAATCTTTTATTTAAAGGGGAGGGGGTGGTACAAATGGATGAGAGAAAGATTCCATGGCAGCAGTTTTTTTTTAAAAAATCCTGATTTTTTTTATAACAATAATAAGCAAAGAATTGACCTCCTGTTTGAGGTATAACTGAAGTAACATACTTGCAAAACCAGAGCAATTTACCAATGAGACCTCATGTTTCTAATTTACTAAAGCAATAAAAACAGTCTTAATGGTGTAAATGAAAATCAAACAGGGAACTTCAGAATAAATTTAGGTAATGGATAGTCATTGCAGTAATCATCAATGTATTAATATGGAGTTTCCTATAAAATTCCTTTATAGCTGTTCTGTATAAGTAACTAATGTATAACTAATAATTTCAGTAATATGCTAAAAGACATGAGTATTAAGAGTATTTCTATGCTTTCCAGTTATGAGAAAAGGTCTATATGGCTATGTCCACACACAGGCAGTTACATAGATTTAACTTAAATCAATTTAATAAAATTGATATAAAAATCATTACATCGATTTAAGTTAAACCAATTTAACAAGTCCACACCAAAAAAAACCCAAATCAAAATAGCATGTCCAGACACAGGACTTGCTATTTTGATTCAGGATAGGGGCACCATGCAAGGTATGGCAACATGGCCCCCTCTTGGGGCCGTTCCCCCACCCAATATATAGAAAAAGGAAAGCACCTGGGAAGGAGAAGGGCAAAAAGTGTTAAATCGATTTAACAGTTAAATCAAAATAACATGTCCGCACTGTGTTATTCTGACAAAACAATTTCGACTTAACCAGCATATTGATATAATACTAGATTTTATTATATTGATATAACTTTCCTAATATCAAAATAAGGGAGCATCATTTTTGAAATCGAAATAACCAACGTTATTTCAGTTTAAACATGCTACTTTGATTTGGGTTTTTTTGGTGTGGATTTGTTAAATTGATTTAACTTAAATCGATGTAATGATTTTTATATCAATTTTATTAAATTGATTTAAGTTAAATCTATGTAATTACCTGTGTGTGGGCATACCCTATGTGTTTAATTATTTACACAAATAGGGCATGATAGGGATATTATAAGGGGAAATTGTTTGGACTTTTGTTTTTATTATTAGAACACATCAAATAATGAAAGTCCTTCCCCCCTTACAATGTGCATTACTTACATCTGGCTCCTTTGAGCAAAAAGGTATGGGAGTGTGTGTGTCTGCATATCTTTGTTTATTTAAAGGTTTGAATCCCGTGGCATTTATTATAGTCATTGTTTGATGGCTATTAATTTTTTTTCTTGATTTATGGTTTACTTTATATATATATATAATCTGATGTTGTGCTATAAAATATTTATATGATATACAATTTATATGATACACAATTATTAGACAATACCACTTGCTTAAAATATTGGCTTGATGGAAATTGAAAATATGTCACATCAGCTTTCTCTGAAACAAAAGAAAGCAAGTGAAGAGATGAAGTTAAGAGACTTGGGAAAGGTTAAGTAAAATCACTTTGAATACAACAAGTTTCTTTGGAAGAAAAATTATTAAAATATGTTGACTTCAGCAAGATATGAGGTAGGTGCTTTTTAAATGAAACTGTATACTAGAAGGAAGGAATATCAACAAGAAATCTCAACAAGTAACTGTTCTAGTACAACAAAAAAAAAAATGAATTTAAATCCATACAACATTGAAAAATGTGGTAAACTTTTGCACATCAGCAACAATTCACGGATTATTTTCATCTTGCTGCCTGGAGTTTACACTGTTTATAAAGTTTGCAAATTGTAATTCTGGAGGAAAATCAAATGCAAATATTTTCAAATACACTATGACATGAACCCTTCAGCAATGATGGAAAAGCCAGTCCTTTTGCCCCCTGTAAAAGGGATTAGATTTCTTATATCCTCTTCTGAGTTGAGTTTAACAGGTGCTGCTGTGACACCAGTGATGAAACAAAATGGAATTTGATACACCCTGCCTGTGTGGACACAATCAGGGCCGGTGCTGGGGATCGTGGTGCCCCGCCGCAGAAGAGTGATGCCGGCGCAGATGAGTGACATCATCAGGGGAGCGCCACGGCACTGTCCCCTTTTGATGCCCCTCAAAATGCCGGTGTCCCCCTGTTACACAGGGGCTGCTTACCGCCTAGCGCCGGCCCTGGACACAATGGATATGCTGTTCGTGTGAAATCCTTAGTGTTCAAGTCCAATAGGTATATCCTCTAGACTCACCAAACTGGGAAAGTTTTCTAGAGCAACTTACCTGGATCCTGTTTGACATGAAGGTCAAGGCTTACTGCTGTAAGAGATTTCAGTATCTGTGCTGGCAACACCTCTTATGCAATGACTCAAAACAATGTAACTGTACTTGATTCCTCACTCACCTAAGCCTTGACAGGCAGACCTCACTTACAGACAGCCCCCCAACCTTAAATGGATACTCACCAGCAACTAAAGACCATACAGCAGAAACACTAAGGCAGGCACATATCCCTGCAAGAAACCCCACCATCAACTCTGCCTACATATAAACATTAGTGACACCATCATAGGACCTAATCAAACCAACTGCTCTATCAGGCTCAGTCACCTGCTCATCCACAAATATGATGTATTCCAAAAATGCCCCTCTGCCTTATACATCAGACAAATGTGACTATCTCTGCTCAAAAGAGTAAATGGACACAAATCTGACATCAGAAATGGTAACATTCAAAAACCAATAGGGGATCATGTCAAGCTCTCCGTTCACTCCATGGAAGACATGATTTACAATTTTTAAACAAGCTAATTCTAAATTAAAACTTCAAAGAGAAACCATGCAGTTACAAATCATATGCAAATGAGACACCATCAACTTGGATTCAAATAGAGACATGAACTGGCTTTCTCATTACAAACATTAGTCTTTAAAAGTGCCACAGGACTCCTCCTTTGTTTTTCAGTTTTCACCTCTCACAACCCCACCACTTTCTGATATGTTGTTCCATCCTGTTCGAATCTATACAACTTGTTTGATTCGCTGAAGTAACCTTAGCTGATGCAGCAAAATGTAATCACAGGATTTATCTTTCCCTCCCATACTGTAGGCTTTTTTGCATTTTGTAACATCCAATGAAGTGGGACTTTACCCATGAAAGCTCATGTGAAAAATGAATTTGTTAGTCTTTAAAAGTGCCACAGGATTCCTTTCTTGTTTTGCTGAATTACACTAAAACAGCTACCCCTTTGGAATTTCCATTCTGGAGTTTCACTCAGGTACCCTGGTCAAAAATTAAAGTGTTGTCTCCAGTCCACATAACAGTACTTTGTACTGAAAATGATTATTGGTAACTTGGATTCTGAGTGACTTACCATGGTCTTGCTTTGAGATATGAAATCTAAGATGTTGAAATCTAAGAGCTTATAAATACTGAAGGAGGAAAGGAGATACTGTACTCTGTGTCTGGGGACGATTTTGAAACAGAAACCTACAATTGGATAAGACCTGATTTTTTTTTCTACTGAAGTAAAATAAGAACATAAGAATGGCCATACTGAGTCAGACCAAAGTTCCATCTAGGTCAGTATCCTGTCTTTCAAGAGTGGCCAATGCCAGGTGCATCAGAGGGGATGAATAGAACATCAAGTGATCCACTATTCTCAGCCTCTCTAGCAAAAAGCAACCCCTGTCTATCTTGACTAATAGTCATTGATGTACTCCATGAACATATTTAGTTCTAGCCAGGGGCAAAGCCAGCCCCCATTTTTTGTCCAGGCTCCTGTGTCTACAGGGTGGGTCCAACCAGTCCTGTTTCTGGGCACATGACAGGAAGTTTCCTGATGGAGGAAGAGGGATGGGGAAGAGGCAGCTCAACTGCAGAAGCTTCCCAGGCCCAGAGCTGCAAGGCAGTCCAGACAGAGAGGAACCCACCTCTGCCCATCTGCCTGCAGTGCCATCACTTCTGGCCATGGGCTCCTGCTGCTGGCTGGTCCACAGTCATGGTGGCAAATCTGTGCTGCTGCTGGGTGCTGCTGCAGGTGTGGGTGGGTGGGTGAGCCTGCTGTCCAAACAGGTGGGCCCAAGCCCACCCATAGTTTCGCCCCTGCTTCTAGTTCAGCTTTTAATGCTGTCAGTCTTGGCCTCCACAACATCCTCTGGCAAAGGTTGCATGTTGTGTGAAGGAACACTTACTTTTGGTCATTGTCAATACAATATAGTCAATCGCCATTTTGGTCATAGTGCTTATTAATTTCATTTGGTGATCCCTAGTTTTTGTGCTATGGGAAGGAATAAATAATACATCTTTATTTACTTTCTCCATACAAATTTTATAGACCTCTATCATATCCTCCCTTCATCTTCTCTTTTCCAAGCTGAAAAGTCCCAGTCTTAATCTTTCCTCATATGGCAGTTTTTCCATATCCCTAATCATTTTAGTTGTTCTTTTCTGTACATTTTCCAATTTTATATTTTTTGAGATGGGGTGACCAAGTATGCGCATAGTATTCAAGATGTGGACATGCCGTGGATTTATATAGAGGCAGTATATTTGCTGCCTTATCTATCCCTTGTCTAAGGATTCTCAACAGTTTCTTAGCTTGTTTGACTACTGCTGCACATTTACTGAATGTTTTCTGAGAAATATTCAAAGATGTCCAAAATCTCTTTGAGTGTAACAGTTAATTTAGATTCCATGTATAGTTGAGATTACATTTTTCAATGTGTATTGCTTGCATTTTTCACTATCAAAATTTCATCTTCCATTCTGTTGCCATAGTCACCCAGTTTTCTGAGATCCGTTTGTTACTCTTCGCAGTCAACTTTGGACTCAGCTAGTAGTTTTTCACCATATGTAATTTTTGCCACTTCCCTGTTTACCTCTTTTACCAGATCATTGATGAATATGTTGAACATTATAGGTCCCAGCACAGACTGCTGGGGGACATCACTATTTACCTCTCTTATTCTGAAAACTGACCTTTTATTCTTACCCTTTGTTTCCTATCTTTTAACCAGTTACTGATCCAGGAGAAGACCCTCCCTCTTATCCCATGACTGCTTATTTGATTAAGAGTCTTTTGGTGAGGGACCTTGTCAAATACTTTCTGAAAATCAAAATGCGCTATATCTACTGATCATCCTTTGTTACCCCAAAAAATCAGTTCCCGGACTGTCCAGCTGTCTGAGTCTTAATTTACAAAATTCCAGGGCAACGAGGGTGGGACCATTATTTGCCTAAATGGGCAAATGCCCCAAGTGGAAAATACGGCTACAGCTTGCCGATCAAGCACAGACCAAGAGCAACAAAAGACTTAGAGCCAGGGGTTCTTCAGAAGCAAAAATAAGGTTTATTCCAATGCTTATTTTAAGTATTGACAAAGAATCACTACTCATTTCATACATAGCTTAATAATAATAAAAACACCTGAGAAACACTCTGTACAAGTAAAACACTAGAAAACACTTTTATTTAGAAAAGGCATTCAGCAAGTGGCGATCAGGTCACTTGCAGAATGGAGAGATCTCAGCTCTTAACTTTACTCCTTTTCCAGCCTGGTGTGGGTTCCTTATCTTAAGCTTTTCCTGCCGGTTTACCGGGTGCCACAAGCTACTTTGTACGGATTGGGCCCCTGTCAGCGGTTAGCGCTTTAAATGGTTTATTGGTCTTTAACCCTAACTAGCGATATTTTACCCTCCTTGGGACCCTCTTCTTACCACAGTTCGAGAAGATTTGGTCTTAATAACCAGTTCACTCCTCGTTGCTGTTGTCATGTCCGCTGCACTCCGTCTCTCTGCTGCGGTCTCCTTAGCAACTGGAATGACCGTGGCTCAGAAGGTTCTCGAGAGCTCGCAGGTGCACCTGCCACTTTGTATCAGCAGAGTTCTTTGTGGTGCTTGCAGGAGTTCTGACAATGTCAGGACTCCAAAGCCTTGAGTTTTGAAATGGGACTCGTGTAGGACTTATGTGGAACCAGGCTCCCTCAGAAGCATGCACCTTGAGTCAAGGCTCAGGTATCTGATTGGTGCAGCCTCTTTTGGATAGCCTATACCAGAGACGTTGAGACATGAAGTCCCCCAACTGGGAAGATGTCCCAGTTGTACCCTCTGGCCGCTCCTTCCCAGAGACAGTGAGACCCGAAAGTCCCGTAGCAGAGACTTCACTCTGCTGTACCCTCTGGTTGTGGAGTGTGTGTGTAAGTTTTTGGCTGTGTGATATTCATTGCTCACAGACTTAACCGCAGGACTCAGTTATCTGCCTGTCTGGAGTGCATGCAAGATTGACCATCCAGGCTCACCCTTCTGAGACTTAAGTCCTGAGTCCCCGCTCAGAGACTAAGTCCAGAAAAGTTCCCTTTGAGATTAAGTCCCGCTACTTAGCTCATAAACTTCCACCAGAGACATTACTCTTTCTGGGTATGAGTGATAGTGTGACTCCTAGTGCAGTGGGAACATAGCCAGAGGCCAGTGGAACCCAATAAGGAGGGGGAGAGATATCTGAAGTTCTGCTGCTGTGCTGCTTCTTTTATACACTCTAATCGCCCACTCACATCCCCTCTAACCACTCACAAGAAGGGTGATTTCATCCTCAACCAATCACAAAAAGGATGATTTCATTCAGCACCTGTGAGGAGATGTGATAGAGATCAAAGGGTTTTGGGGGTAACTGGACAGTGGGAGGAGAACTTAGAATACTTGATGGGAGGGGGAATGAGGGAGTTCAAAAGTTTAGAATCTTCCTCCATCTTGACTTCCTTTCCCTTAAAAAGATAGGTCTATCAAGTCTGTTCTCTTATGATCCATATGTTTGGACATCAGGTTTCACTTGCTGAGTGCATTTTTGAATACTAGCTTTGTTTCAAACACTTGTAAATGATAACATGGCTATTTTATCACTAATTATTACATATTATTCTATTTTTAACTTTATTTTAACACAAATTTCCACTAGATTGCATTACATTATTTTTCTACTCATATGTGTCTTTATCCAATCAAGATTTGCTCTAATACTAAAGAGATGGCAAAAATCTCAGGCTACAATTCCCCTCTTTGCTGGGTTTGAAAACTTGTTTTCAAGTCCAGCACCTGCAGAGACTTTTGTCCAATTGATTCCTCCGGAAGATTTTTGTTCAATTTGGGCTTAAAGCTCTCCATCGAAGGAGACTGAGCCATTATGTTCTCATAATGACACAAATCTTCCATTGGGATCCATTCGTGGCGTTTCTTGTCCAGCTGGCGCTCAAGGCTCTCCATGCTAGGAGACCGAGCTGTCATGTCTTCGTACTGGCACAAGTTTCTCCTGTCCGGATCCATATGCGAGAATCTGTCAAGTGAATTTGTCAGAGAATTGCAATGTATTTTGCCACTTGATAGCCACAACATTAATGTCAATTTGTTAATTTTTCGTCATATCCAAAACACTAATATCATGAGTGAAATAGCCAAGGCAATCTGCATCATTAATAACATCACCATTGGATGTAACAGAACATTTAAGTATTTTGTGGCTGTGGAGGATAATCCCATGAATATTCTCCACCAATTATGCTGAGAAATTCCTTTAACCCATTCCATTACTTGTTCAATTTGTTTAGCCGAATGTCGTACAGTAAGTAATACGCTTTGAGCAGTTTTTCACCTTTTCTACTTCTTTCTTTAAATCAGGATGTTCTATTAATTTCCTATCTACAGTGACATTTGGTCCTAATGGAACTGGATCAATTTGTTCATACAATTGGTACTTGTAGAGGAATTCTCAGTAAGCGGGGGCCACAAACTTAGTGAGGAGTGGAGCTTTATTCTACACAGCTGTGGGCCCAAAGGCAAGCACCCAAGAGCCCTGAGAATAGTGTACATTATTCTTATATAGTAACATATTACCTCATATTGCAAAGCATAAACTACTACTGTATAGCCAAGTTAGTTCGGGGTCCAGCCCTTTTGCACCAAAATGACCCCAATTACAGCCCCTACCTTTTGACCCGCCTTACTCCACATACCCTCAAATCATAATTCACCTGCATCACAGGTAGAAGAATTCTTTCATCTGGGGTAGACTGACCCTTTAGAATTGCAAGCAAATCCAAACATCTTTTTTGTCTCTGAATTTCAGTATACTGTCCTTGAGAGCAGACACAGGCTCCACATAGACCCAGCAAGGCTCTTTAGAGCATACCTTATCAGTTAGTTGCTTATATTGGCTCTCTTCCAAGCATGTTAGTGAGCAGAGAAGTTGCAGCTTTGTTCCCCCCTCCCGAGGCCTACTAAACTATCTGTGTCTCAACGCTGCTAGGCCTCAGCCACGGAATTCCTCCACACACTGTTCTCTAATTTCTTCATTAACCATTAGGGGTAAGGTGTATTCAACATCACATCCTGCTAAAGATGTAATATTACATAAACATTGATTTTCATATGGATCATGTGCAATATCATAAGCATAGTTCAGTTTAAACAATGTACACCAGCTTCTTCTACATATACAAGTTTTCCCAATATCATTGATTCATTGGAAGACCTTGGGCTCAACTGGTAATAACATTCTCCTTGTTCTCTATTCAGACAAGCATCACAGGATTGAATAGCATTGTTATCAGGGGCATTGCTGCCCCGGGGAGGGATCTGGGGCAGAGCCCAGGCCCCACCCCCTGGCCCCAGGCCCTGCCTCCTGACGAGGGCAGGGCCGGAAACAGCTGCTGGCGGCTGGGCCCCGCATCCCCAGCCGGGGACGGGGATGGAGTGGCCACCGCTGCTGTGGGCGGCCGAGCCCCGGATCCTTGGCTGGGGACAGGGCTGCTGCGGCCGCGGGCGGCTGGGCCCTGGAACGCTGGCTAGGGACGGGGCCAGGAGCAGCCTCTGCGGTTGAGCCCTGGATCCCCAGCTGGGGACGGAGCTGCCACGGCCGCGGGTGGCTGGGCCCCAGATCATCAGCCTGATCGGGCCGGAGATTGGAGGGGGTGCCCACCAGACCTGGGGCACCAGTGCTGGGATTTGGGGCACATGCCCTGGGTTCTCAGTGCCAGTGACGCCCCTGATTGTTAATACAGACATATCCAACGCCATCTGGTTCTTCAGTACAAGCCTGAAGTTCTATGGTTTTCCAGCTATTTTCTTGTTTTAATGCCCATAAGTTATATCCTGTTGGTTGCATTACTGTTGAATTTAAATTTATCCCTAAGCCAATTACTGGAGATATCCACTTAACTTGAGCCTTGGAGATCATTTATATATATAGGTGACTGGATAGCGTAGTGGTTAAGAGCACCGTAGTGGTTAATACCAACGCCCTGTGATACAGGAGACCGGGGTTCAAATCCCGGTGGGTTCCTATCTACCTTCCCAGTAGGGGTCCTTGGGCAAAAGACCCCCTAACGCCTCACTTGCCTACCTCGAATATGAGAGTGACACGAACTAGGAGAGTCATGCTGGCTCGGACGTCGCCCGGATTAACAAGGTCCGTGCCAGACGTTGGGGAACCAGGACAATCTGACGATAAGTGGGCTACTGGAACAAACCATGCATGGATGAGACAAGAGAACCTGGAATTGATGGAATGCTACTACA
>ML682008.1:11231055-11274536 GCA_007922195.1 Podocnemis expansa
CAATATCTCTACATCTGTGCTATTCAGAATTCCCAATCCTGTTCCTGCTCCTCCTAGAGCTGTTTCAATCATACTTCTCTTCTTCCTATCTTTGCTAGTACTTGGAAAAACTTGAGGGTATATCTCTTTTCCATCCTTTTTCTAAAGGCTTGGTATAATTTTGGCATTGGAGTTTTATAGAAAAAAAATCTGTGTAAGATCTAATTCTATTTTCTTATGTGAATAGGATGGATCTATTATCAATTGCTTTCTAATATCTTCTTTCACTACATAAGGACCAATATTTGCTACTGTTGGTTTAAGTACCCATGTAAATGGAAAGGTATAAATAAAATCTTTACCTGAAAGTTTCCATGTTCTGCTACCCCATTGTCTTATTATGTTTACTTCCGCTTCACAATAGTAATTAAATAGTGTTTACTCATATGAACCTGTTTGGCATTCCTTTTCCTGTAGAAAACATTTATACACCATTGGATGAAATTGTGCTATATCTACTTTGGTTAAAATACTCATGTTCATTTGACACTTAAAGGGATGTGTGCTAATATTCCCTTTAAGATCTTCTAATCTGAATGTATATATGGTATTGTTGTGCCTATTATGATACCACCGAACATGTATTTCCTGTATATTTCCTTTATTCCACAATGGAATAACCCAAACAAGGACTCTGCATCTGGATTCTTTTTCAATCATAATTGTTCTTTGTTCTGAACTTGCCACTACATTTGATCCCTCTATAATAATGCATTGCCGATGTCCTGGCATAATTGTTTTCCCAGATATTTTTCCTTTGTTTAAATTGTAGTCTCAAATCCACACATAGATGGTTTAGGGGCAAAGTAATATTGTGGATGTGTTAAAATTCTTCCCTGTTCTACTGTGTCAAATTTGAGAAAACACTTATGTGAGAGTTGTGTAGCAACATTTCGTATATTGTGTCTCTGCATGATAGCTTCTAATGTTCCCATCATAATGATAAGAGATTTATTCTTCTTCATTACCTCCTTCCTAAGCTTTTCTTGAATTATGAATTCACAACCTTGAACCTGACATGCAGAAGGTCCTGGGTTCAATTCCCAGGGGGTTGGACTCAATGATCTCATGAGGTCCCTTCCAGCCCTATGATTTGATTTGATTCGATTCATTATCCATGCTGTGGGAGAATCAATCCATTGGGTGTTAGCAACTATTTCTTGCCTTTCTAATGATTGTATTATTTCTACTTTACCTGTTACTTTTTCCCTTATAACTCTTCTAATAGATTTATTGGCAATAGTGATAGAATTTTGAATGAGAGTGCACTGCCATGGTCCTAATCTATTTACTTCACCAATCAATCTCCCTTGCTTTCTGGTGTCATCCTATGTGCAACTAGAACGTTGTGGCAACACTCTACTAGAACCTATAATGTTTACCCAACCGCTCTCTTTATTGTTGAATTCAAGAGAACATTTATGGGCACTACTTGCAGAAAAGCTTTTGTTTTGAACTAAAAATTCTATGCTCTCTATTGGTCCCATGAGAACTATAATTTTTGTGTTGTTTAGTGGTGGAAGTGTGAAAATACAATCTTCTACACTTCCATATGCAATGCTGGAATCTTCAGCTTGTTTGCTCCATTGAATGGTTACAATCGGGTCTGTCTTGTTCACAATACCATAACAGCAGTACGAGTATGCAGAGACCCAAAAAGGCAAGTACAAATACCACTCCACCTTCCATCTGCTGGATTCTGGAACGAAATAAACACAAAGAACCCTTCCTTCTTCCTTTAAACAACAATTGTTTCCTTTATTTGACACTATTTACAACACAACTGTACACATTTATGTGATCTGATTTACTAGGAGTTTCGGATAGTAGACAAGATTCTAGCTAAAATTCATTCCTACTGATATTTATGCTTCTCGGATTTCTAAGCAGATTAAATCAATAATCATGCTATCTATAGCCTTGAGGATATCTTTTCCAACAATTCCAAAAGTAAAAAAATGCCAAAACTTTAATCCAAATCTGTGGTAAGTGCTTTTCCTTCCAATTTGAATACAAATAGGATGAGTTAAATATATTTTGGTTTGCTGGAATTTTACTTGACTTGCTGTAGGTGGGAGTGTCTCCATTCTTCTTAGATTTATAAAAGACCAAGGTGCAGTAGGCACAAAATTAAAATAATCTAACTGTGTAGAGTTTGAATGGGATAAAATAACAGGAATCAGTATACATCCATTAATTGGATTTCTAACAAGTCTAACAATTAGATCCAATTCTCCTTCCCATTCCTCTACTTCTATGGGATGATTAACATTTTCCTGTCCTTGCACCTCTCGAGATGGTAATGTTGCTTCATCTCCTGGTACTTCTGCTTCATCTGCAACTTGGACTTCTTTGTCCTCAACTATGATTTTTTTTGTCTCCCTTGTATTCTAGGATTTAAGGATGTGGAGACCTTTACTCAGAATTTCTTATTTTATTCTGGTAACCAAAGGAGTCTAACAAAAATAAGCACAAAATCCTTTTTTTCCATAACAAATTTTTTTTTATAACTGATATTTAAAATTCCTTTATCTTACTAAAATTTGGACAGTTAAAACATTTTTCTTCTTTTTTTGTTTTCCTATTTTACAAAAACTCATTGCTTTATCACTATATCTTAACATAACTTAAACTAACTACACTAAAACTTGTTCCTTACAGAATTAGACTAAAACTTATCTAATGAAACCTAAGAACTTAAAATTTCTTAAAAATTAATATATATATATTAACCCATGATTACTATTTTTAAACCTCCTGGATTTCCATTCTTTCCATATCAATAATACGTCCCTTTATCTTCAATAATAGATCTTCTCCTAGTGTTCCTTTTACATTAGAATTTAAATTTATGATTCCAAAACAATGATTTACTTGTCTTCTCCCTATACACACTTGAATTGGATGAGTGATCCGCATCCAATTGGGGTGCCGCCCAGTAGGTTGCTGGCATAATCTAGCCATCCCTGAGAAAGGTGGAGAGACAGGGAGTTGGTTTATATTTAAAATAGATTTAACAGAACTTGGGGCCAGATTAAAAAAGATCATGACGGTCTAGCCCTCATAGTGGAGGAGCACTAGACAGTCAGGGCTCCTGTTCCTGTTCTAAATAATTGGACCACAGGATCCCTGGCAGCCTCCCAGTCCTCCCTTTCAAATTCTTCTTCATTAATAAAACCCTCCTTGGGGAGTGCCGTCTGCTCTTCAGGTTGCCTTTCTGCTTCCTCAGCCTCCCATGTGTCTCTCTCCTCTAGTTGTCCCTCTCTATGCTGTGCTGCCATTCTTCTCTCTTTTTTTTCCTGTTTATTCTTCGCTATTCTAAAACTAAAACAATAAAACTTATCATCTGGGCTCTTAATATCTTGCCAAATATTTAGTATATATCTATCTATGCATATTATTTGTATTATTACATTTTAAAACTAAATACTTAACTGTATAATTAAAATATACTCATTTCGCTTCAACTAACAAATGTAACAAACTTAATACAGAGGACTTAAACACTTTCTTTCAGAATTCTAATTTCCAATCATCTTTCATCTATTACATTTCCATGTATTTTCCTCAAAATATCACCTCCAATAGTGCCAAAGGTGACACAGAGCAAAGTTATCATTCTAAATCTATGATATATTAACTTTCTTCCAATTTGAACTCAGTCAGGATGACTCAACCTAATTCTTCTTCCCATGCTTCTGAAATATCCTGCTGGTTGAGGGAGAATATCTAATCTTGTCAAATTTATTAAAGAATAAACTGAACTTGGTCTTAAATGTAAATATTGAAAAGTTGTATGGGTTGCATAGATCAATGTTATCAATGTAAAAGGGTTCCTGTAAGGAAGTCTCTAGTTAGTCTCACTATAGGATGTAAGTTGTGATCCCAGTCTTGTTGTTCCAAGATGTTATCATGAACTTCTTCAATTTGGACTCCCTGTGGGTACATTGCCTCTCCATTTACTTCTGCCTCAGCTGCTACAGGAAGAATAACTTCTGTTATCTGCTCTTCTTTTCTTTGCTCAGTCATCCTCACTGAATATACCTATAAACAAACACATTACTTACTCTTATATTCCGACATTTTTCACACACTACTTATACTTCTATTCTATTGTTTCTGATACAAGTATTTTAATCTACTTGCTAGTCTGTATACACAAAATTTATAGTAATTGGACCAAGGCATCTTTTTCCAAGTCAATCTAACATTTTAACATTCTTAAGATTTTGATCCCAAGTATTCCATATGGACTTTCATCCATTTCGATTAATTCAAATTTAACATTTTCTATTCTTTTATTCCCTATTCGTACAGCTAGAGAGGTTGTAACTTCCACTTTCCCTGGTATTTTTGTTATTTTGATTCTCTTATGTGTTCAGTATGAATCTGTGGCATGATTTTAGTATTGATTATGGAATGCAACGCTGTGGGATCTATATAGCATATGTGCCTCATTTCATTATCTTTTACCTTTACATATGTTATTATTAATGGTCTGTTTTGATGATCTTTTAACAGTGGAGTTATATCTGTTATCTAGAAATACAACTGTTGGAACTTCTGTCCGAGTTCCTTTTTCTTTTGTTTCATTAAGAATGTTAAAGAGAAACTCTTCCCTCAACTCATCTGAATTTTGTTTTTCATTGTGATCTTCTTGTCACAAAATCCACTCTATTTCTAAGCTTCTCTTCGTGGTATTTCCTTGATCCAATATCTTCAATACCTCATCATCTTCCATCGAGGTTACTCCCTCCACCCAATTCGCCACATTTGTGAATTTTACAAGAATAACTTATTACCTATATCTAAGACTTATTTTACACACTTATTTCTATTCGTTATCACTTTCAAGTAAACTTCTTCTTCCAAAGTCTAGTGTACAGTTCATTGCTGTGATCGCATCTAATCCTAAAACACTATATTGTTCTGGACCTAAATCCATAGGTCCAAAATTTCCAAGCAACCTTTTTGTTTCTATGTGGACTCTTGGAGGAATACTTATGGGAATTACTCCCCATCATTCTGAAGAATGAACCCATCTCCTTTCCTCTGTAGCTATGTTATTAATATTCATTCCATTGGTGTTTAGGATAGAAAACTCTGCTCCTGTATTTATGGTAAAGTACACAGTTTTAAATCTTTCTTCTACATTCACAATTGCTGCAACAACCCATCTACGGTCTGGATCCTCTAATAATCTTGCAATTTCTCCATCCAATAATCCATTTTGATCCTCTACATTACATTCATATCCACTGTCTTCATTCTTATTCTCCATATTTTCTACAAAAATGAAAATCAACTATACTTAAACTATACATATGTACAAAACCTTTTTTTGACTTAATCGACTTCTTAATTGCTTATTTTTACTGTTTTAATGAACTCTCCCTTCCACTTTTTCATTTGAGAAAAATGGAACCACTTAACTACCTTTCGTTTTCCTCGTTTAATCTCTAGCATATATACAGTGGGACTTGCTTTATTGATAATCTTGACTGTTCCTTCCCATACAGGACATAGGATATGGTCCTTCTCTTTAAACTATCTCCTATTTGCCATTCTTGTGGGTGCAGAATCAGTCCTAGTTTTTGATCCCTTTGCTGAGCTTTTTGCTTTCACAGCTATGGCTATCTGCTTATGAGTTTCTGAAATAGATTTTAGGAGTTGTTGCATCCAGTGATCCGTTAACACTTTTGGTTGCACTTCATCTGGAGGGTTTCCAGCTAACCACCATCATTCTGGCAATCTCATGCTTCTTCCTGTCATTGCTTTAAATGGTGTTACTCCATGAGATGCTACTGTTCCTCTAATAACCATTAGTATTAAAGGTAGTTTTTGATCTCAATTCTTTCCTTGCAAATTTACTACTTTTCTTAAGACATTCTTTACAGTTCTGTTTGTTCTTTCCACTTGTCCTGAGCTTTGTGGGTGTCCTGCTATATGTAGTCTTTGCTTAATTCCAAATGCTTGGCATAATCCTTTTGTTATTTCTCCTACAAAATGTGGACCTTGATCTGAATCTATTTTTTTCGGAATTCCTCATCTGGAAAAGACTTGATCTACTAATACCCTAGCAGTGGTTAGTACTGTGTTATTTTTGGTGGGAATTGCTTCTACCCATTTAGTGAAGGGATCGACAATCAGTAAGCAATATTTGTTTCCCTTAGCAGTATTTGCAAGTGGGCCAATATAATCAATTTGTAATCTTGACCAAGGACATTCAATCCTTTGATGTCCTAATTTTCCTTTCACTATTTTAGCATCCACACTGTTCGCTGCACAAGGCAAACAATTATTCACATATTGTTCTATATCTGTTCTCATGTTAGGTCACCATCCTGCCACTTGCAATCTCTCCAAAGTTTTATCTACAATGAAATGTCAATGATCATGTGCTAAGGCTATCACTTCTGTTCTAAGAGCAGATGGCACTACCCATACAGGCATTTCTTCCTCTGTTTTAGTTGCTAGGACTAGTCCTGTTTCATGCTTTTTAATATGCCATCCATGAAACTCTCCTTTTTCCACTAATTTCTTTATTTCAGGATCCTTCTTTTGTAATGTTATTAAATCAACTTGTTCCACTTGTTCTTCTCCTATACGGGATATTGGGGCTGTTTGGAACTGTATTTTGGGTTCCCATGGGGTCCCCTCCTTGGCTCCTAATTTAGCTTGTTCATCTGCTTTATTATTCCATTGAGCTTCTTCAGTATTTTTCTTGTGTGCTTTTACTTTTCCCATTAACACTGGTTGTGATCTCATTTGAGCTAAGTTCCACAAGTATATCAGTTTTTCAGAATGAGCTATGGGCTTGCCATCAGCTGATTTCATTTCCCTTTTCTGCCAATGAGACATCCAATCCACTGTAGCTTGTGATACCCAATCAGAATCTGTGAAGATAGCAACTTGTTTGTCTTGTGGGACATTTTCTAGTACTACAACGACAGCTACTATTTTGGCTGCTTGAGCTGAATGTGGTGAACATCATCCCCTTATAGCCTTTTCATCAGAGATTCTGATTGCTGCATATCTAGTAAAAGGCTGGCCGCCTTTGTGGTAACTTGATTCATTTACAAACCAAACTTCATCTAACTTGTCTTTTATTTCCTGCAATTTTGTTCCTCCTTGGAACAGTATAGGACCTTCTGGAAGAATTTCTGACAAAGGACACTCATGTTGTTCTCCTATTATAAGCCCATAAGGGACTGGAGATAAAGCTAGAAATGTCTTGATGCTTACATTCTTGTTTAGTAAGGCTAGGGTCTATTTAGCTAACCTAAGACTGGATACATGATCATTATTACTCTTTCCTGTCAGAACACATTTTACAGGGGAGTGTGAGGTTTTTAACAATACTGGGGATAATCTGACTAGATATTCCCAACGTTGTAAAGCCCATACCAATGCTAACACTTCCTTCTCACAAGGAGTAAAACCTTGTTCAATTCCTTTGAGATTTCTAGAAGTGTAAGCCACAGGTCTTAGTCCAGTACCATGATCCTGACTAAGAACTGCACTCATTCTGGTGTTTGTGATAGCTAATTGAAGCACAAAAGGTTTTCCTACCTTTTGGGTAAGCTAAAGCTGGAGCTTGTGCTAGTGCTTGTTTTAATTGGATAAATGCTGTTTGCTGGTCTGTTTCCCATTCCCACTGGGCACCTTTCTTCAATAACTTGTATAATGGAGAAGCTTTTTCTGCATAATTTTCCATAAAATCTCTGGAAAAGTTTGTCATTCCTAAGAATGATTGCAGAGTGGAAATATCTGTAGGGGCTGATAATTTCTGTACGACTTCCACTCTTTGCTTATTTAGTGAACGTCCTTCTTGTCCTAAAGTTACTCCTAGACAGTTTACCTGTTGTTGGCATATCTGTGCTTTTTCAGGGCTAACCTTAAAACCTGTTTCTTCTATTTTCTGCAGAACTGGCTCAAGAATTTCCAAATTTTCCTCTTCAGTTTTGGTGCTAATCAGAATGTCATCCACATAGGATATTATGTTGTCCTTTTTAGGCATGTCATCCAACATTTTGATTACGTGCATATGGTACATCTTAGGTGACAAATGGAATCCTTGTGCAGCACAGTTGTTGACCTTGGTACAAGTTTGCCTTCACTTTCCAACAGTCTCAGTGTAGTGGTATGGAAAAGAATGCATTTGCCAGGTCTAATACAGTAAATCATTTTGCTCCTCCTATTATAGAAGCCATTACTTCTGGATATTTGGCCACAGCTGGTGCAGTTATTGGAGTTACTTTGTTCAATGGCCTGAATTCAACAGTTAATCGCCATGTCTTTCCATCTGCTTTCAGAACTGGCCAAATAGTTGCATTATTTCTGCTTTGTTTTTCTACTACAACTCCTTGATCTAGCAGACCCTGAATTGTTTTTGCCAGACTTTCTTTGTTTCCTTGGGATATTTATATTGTTTTTGAGGTGGGGGATCAGTTCATGTAATTAGAACTTCAGCATTAATTTTTCCACATTCTGCTTTATTTTTCACCCATACTTTTGTGTTGTAGAGCGATTTCTAGAATTTCTTTTAGTCAATTAGGCCATTTTACTTCCTCAGCAGCTTTTATAGTAGGTAGACTATAGACCTGCTTCTATGATTACAGATTCTTTTAGAGCATCTTCCTTACCTATGGGCATTTTCCATCAGGTTTTACTTACCAAATCAACTACAAGTCTTAGACTTCTTAGAATATCCATTCCTAATATTTCATTTCCATTTAATTCTATTAGGCCAAATTGTCCCTTTCCATATGTGTTTCCTAATTTAAAATTTACTACAGGGCTGAATGGAACCCTATTTTCTGCTTCATTAAATCCCTGCAGGTTCCTAACAATGACTGGAGATCCAAATAGATTTTTCTTTTTAGTGTTAACTAATGAGAAAGTGGCACCTGTATCAATTAACATGTTTTGTCTGAACACTCCCTGTTTAAACTCTACATAAACTGTAGGTCTCCCCATTTATCTTGATCTAGATGTGCCACTAAGTCAGCACGCTCTCTGGCTGACACTGGGGAAATAGGGGATGCTTGGCCTCCCTATTTTTGATCTTGTGGGAGAGGAGGGGCAAATGAAGCTGGGCTTTCATATTTTGCTAGTCTCTTTAATATTTCTGCAGTGGGCAATCCATCAATCTCATCCTTTGACTTGTATTCAACAACTTCTTCCATGCCCATGCTCTTCCTGGATCTACTCTCTTTAAGAGATAAGCAGCATTTGGGCAGGAATAAGAATTTCTTATTCCATTTTGCCTTCCATTACAGCCATTTCTTGTGTGTTTAGATGGAAAGTTCTCTTTCTTTTGTGGACCATTATTTGAAAAGGTCACTGTTGACACCTCTTCACTTTTTCTAGGAGTAAAGCTAGTCTCTCGCTGAATTTCATATAATGCTTTTGCCCTTTCTTCTATTTCCCTTAAAGGTATCTCTACTGGATCCATAGAAATCATTGCTGTTCTCATGGTGGGACTAAAACCTAGCAGTAATGCCTTCTTAAATTGACCACTCACTCTTTAGTTAGTTCACACCAGCCTCTTGCAGGTGATCAGTCCTAGGCAGCAAGTGTGCACCCTGTGGCCACTCAGGCATTGGTCCCCAGTGAGCACTCCCAGCCCCAGATACCATAGTGGGAATTTGTTTTACAGGAATTAGGATCCTTCTCCAATCACCATACACTTATGCCTGTCCATTTAACAAAGAAATGGATTGTGCCCACCCTCCCTCACCCATACCCTCTAAAGTCCACACAGCTTTAGATAAAGCAACTACTAGTTTACTGATCAGGATATGATTTTAAGTGAGCGTCTAGCAAGTCAATTCACAATCATTTAATAAATATCCAGTGTTACCATGGAAAATAAAAGAAAACATACATACTACACTATAACACTACTAGAAATATGCTCATCTCACCCCTTAAATCTGACTATGATGCATTGCAGCCATCTCTGCCTCTTCCAAGCCAGGGCCCAATTCATCTTGTAGATGTTTCAAAGATGGCATTTCCCAGACAAAAATCCCAGAGTTGTTCAAATCATATGTCTTTGTTTCCAAAAAAAAAAAAAAAAATCCTTAGCCACTCCCTTTCTGTGCTTCTGTGATTCATAAGAAAACAAAATGAATTTAAAGAGAACAATCCCCACAAACACTGTGGGAAAGAAACCCAAGAGTTCCAATGTTTAGGTGCAGTTCACCTATATCTCAGTTGCACTCTCTACTCAAGTCCAAAGGCTTGAGTTGCAAGAAACAGTGATCCTCTTCTTTGGGTACAGGGATCTTAGGTAGGAATCTATGTGGGCTTTAATGTTCTGGAATTGGCACCATGTCAGTTTACTGGTTAACCAGCAATCAGTTATATATGAGAAAATTCTGCTGCAACATGCTCCCCACAAGGGAGAAAACATCTTGTTGTCCACTCCTGGCTCAGCTTCTGCTAGTAACACAATGAGAAGAGCCCATGTGCTTGTTGCAACTTGCTGGTTGCTGCTCTCAGGCTGCTTCTCTTATGGCATCTGACCACAGCAGCAGTAGAAAACCTTGTGGAACATGCTCAATGCAGCCACTCAATTTCCAGAAGTTTCTAGACCTCAGCCCCCAAATCTGCCCAGCAACATAACCCAGCCTCAAGAAATCCCTAAAAGACATAACTCTTTAATTAGGCATATGGGTTACAGTGTCAGACTCATTCAGTGTGGGGAGCCACATTAGAGGGTAGGGTATCTGATCCAGGCCATGTGTCCACCCAGGTGTCCCAACCCTTTCCCCTGCCACATTCAGAGCAGCATGGGCTCTTTCCCCTCCCCAACCCCACAGGCTCTGCAACACCTTCCCTTTTCCTTACCCTGTGCTTCCCCCCACCCCCAGCTGGGCCATTCCAGGACCCCCCTGCAGCTGGGCAGCTCCTGGCCCCCTGTTCCCTTTCTACTTCCCATAGGGCATCATGGCAGGCAATCGGGCTCAGTCACAGCCATGGGCAGGCTGGGCTCCTGCCTGCCCCCCTCCTGCCCCCTCATTGTCAGGCATTCAGCATACTGGCCTTTGATTGGCTTGTTCCTATATGGGCCCTAGCCCCTTTTTCCTTTCTTATTTGTGATTCATGCAATGTGCTGTCAATCAAAATAGCATATTGACTGCCAGTAAACAGTTGGGGTGGGGGATCAGTGAGGTGGATCTCTGGAGCCCAGCTCAGTCTGCTGTGACTGATATGCTGATTGGTTGGCAGAGATGAGCTGGGACTGGGCAGAGTGCTTCCTTTGTTACTCTGTGCTGTGACTTAGATCATGAGAGAGTCAGAAGCATGCCTTAACCTGCTGCACTGACAGCCTGTCCAAACCCTCAGGCATAACCCAGGCAGCCACTCCGTGGGCCAGATCAGAAACCTTGGCAGGCTCGGTGTAGCCCGTGGGTTGTAAGTTTGACACCCCTGGGTTATACAAAGAACTACAAAAATTATACAAGCTGTTGGGAAAATGCATTATAGAGAGGAACTTAAGAAGCTCAGTCTGCCTAAATTATACAAGAGACAGTTCTAGGTGACTTGATCATGGTTTAAAGTGCCAAGATGGTTGTGATGGAATGTGTCAGGTTTTTGTGGACACCTGCTATAGGTGCACAGCCTTGTTGCATACCACACTAGGAAACAGTCCTCTGAGAGGACATGAGAAGCAAATATTAGACCACCTGTCGTGCATGGAAAGGCATGCCAGGAGCAGTCATTCTGGGAATTAGTGAGATCTGGGCCTTCAGAAAACAGCCAATCCAGGCCCAGAAGACCAACATAAAATGAGAGGAACTGCCTGCTGTCAGCAACTCAGGTACTGGTGAAGTCAGAGAGATGAGATGGGATGTTCATTAGGCTGCAGCCAAAGGAACCCAGATGAATCAGGAGCCACTCCTGGCCAAGTCAGTGGGAGGAATTCAGAAGGAACCCTGCTGATTCAATTCCAGAGAAGGAATGTAGCCAAGAAGGGTAAGAAAATGTTTTGCTTATAATTGTCCTTGAAGGGTAAGGAACATCTATTTTGTTTGTTGTACCTGGGAAAGGATTTTGGACTATGGAACCTGGCTGAAGGGCTGTGCATTATCTCTTTACTTAACAAAACTTGTGGTCTCATTAAAAAGGACCTATTTTCATATAACTGTGTAGGGTGGAATTCATTATGCCACCATCCTTTTAATTCTTTACAGATTGCATCTCATATCAGCTTTCCCTGGAGCCAATTTTCACAATCATGCTCAAATGTCTTACGTTGATCTTGTCACAGTAGAGCTAGGTTGGCCCTGCCTTTCCCTCTGATTAACTGCATCCACCACAAAGGACCCAGGAGTAGGGTGCTTAAAAAGGAAGGAGAATTTATCTGCAGGGATATGGTATCCCCAGTCCACAACCTTGGACACCGGAGAAATAGAGGAGGGGTTTTGCCACCACACCTTTACAATGGAATATACCTCCTCATGCAGAGGGGCAGATTGTCACATGTGGGGCAGCTTCCCCCACATCAAAGAGGGGGTTGGACTGCTCCTGGACAATCCCCAAGTCTAGGTTCAAGTTTTCTGCCATGCTCCTAAGGAGGTCCTGTTGGGCGCAAGATCATCCCTGTATACCAAGGGCCTTCGATAAGCAGCCTCATCCGGTGATGAAGGAATTTGCAATCTACGGCGCCGCTTGGCGCCAGAGTCTGGCTCATCATCCACGTCATCCAATGAGCCAGGGGTTTGAGGAGACGATGGTGCCGAGTGTCGCAATGATGCCAGCTTGTCCTTTGAGTGATAATTAAGCCAACCATTGGTCTATTCCTGGAAGGATCATGGGGTGGAAACACAGGAAGCTCTGATGCTACCACTTGCTTTCACTCTGGGAGCCGCTCTGGGGTCTACTTTGCATCTACCCCAGTGCCAACTCAGTGGGGGGAGTGGTCTCATCACCAAATGCTCTCTGGCATTGAGAGACAAGATGCTTCAGCGGTGAGGAGTTGGGGATCTCTTCCAGTGCCGTTTCCCTGCCAGTTCCTCTCTAGTAGGAGCCGGTACCGGCGATGATGTGGACCTGTGGTGCCATGGCTCATCATCTGACAGTGCCGTGGAGCTTGAAGATGATCTTGCTCTTCTTGAACCCTGTGAACTGTACCAAGGGTTCACATGCTGACACTGGAGGCATGTGATAACCATTCGACGAATGCCTCTCTGGCCCTGGGGCCGCAGTGGTTTCCTCTGATACCAGAGAGGCTGATAACGATGCCAAGACTGGTGCCACCTGTACCGCCGAGGACCATTCTTTAGCTGAAAGGGCCAGTTTACTTCTGGACTGTACCACCCTTGGTGGTGCCAGGGTTGTCAATTCTCATAGTAACTTTGTCATCGCAAACGTCTCCGGTGTCAAGGGGATGGGTACTGGCTCCCTTCCCTGAGGCGGGGTGGATGGCGGAGAAGCAGCACAGCACTGAGGCGGTGCTGAATTGGAGGCCAATTGTGGCTTTTTAGTAATAGCCAGAGAGCGGTGCCGAGTCTTCTCCGGTGTCGAGCTGGCATGTGGTACCGGCAAGTTCTTGGACTTGGCAGGTGTACCTAGAGCTGGTAGTGCTGCCCAATTCTGGATGAGGTTCCGGAGCCTCCGTTCTCTGTCCTTGCAAGTTTTTCTTTTGAAGGACTTGCATTGGGGTATTTTTCTGTGAGATACGACTCACTCAGACAGGAAAGGCACCTATCTTGGGGGTCTTCAATTGGAAATGCCTTACAACAAGCTGTGCAGGGTTTAAATCCTGGCAACTTAATCATGCAAAAATAAAAAACCTAGATAAAGGGACAGGCACTTGCTTAAAAGCAAGGATGGACTGTTCCAGTACCATCAATGAGAGTGGAAAGAAGGAACTAGGAGGGTCAGGGTCACATATATAGCCGCAGTCACAGCGCAGAGGGAGTGTTCGCTGTTGACCCTGACCTGACAGACTAGGACTAAAAGGTTTTCTGGATTACCGTACGCTGCAGCACATAGACACTTGTAACTGAACGATATGAGTGGCACTCAAAGCAGCAACATACTTCACAGATTATAATTTTTCCATTGATTCCTTGTGATGTATTTGGTACAAGATTTTTGCAATTTTATATTAGTGTATTTAATTCTTTTTTGTGCAGCATTACACTGACACAAGATAGAAAAAGGGGGAAAAGACCACTGCTGTTGAGCTGATGATCTTTTAGTCCCTAAACTTGTAGATCAGGATTTTCAGCACTCTCGAATGAAACATAAGATACAGCCTGAGCTGAAGGGTTGTATGAAATGTGGATGTGTGTGCTGGAGTATTTTGTCACCATATGAAGCGTTTGCTTATGCAAGTATAATCTGGGGACACTGCTACCTAAGCAAGTGATTTTCAGCAAGACAGACTCTTAGGCAGAACATACTTCATTTGTATTGTGCTCAGAATGTTAAAAGCAGTGCATCACTGCTGACTATAAGCACTAACTTCAAGAGCCAACTACCTCAACATGCAGAACTTGTATCATTCTTTGTATTAGTACCACCTGGTAAACTCCCCCTGGAGTTGGGACCTTGCACCTGGATTAGAAGTGGTGAGTCACTCAGCCAAGCCTATGGTTACCAGATGTAAGGCAAAAAGAGGACACGTCTTCCTTTTTACCTTCACATCCTCCATCCTGCAGGCATTTTAAAAATACATGCTTTTGTCTGGCTTTTTACTTACAGGGGTTAAAGTATGCTGGAATGCTGTGGAACACCCTATTTTTAAGGGGAAGTGTTCCAGAGCCCCCTAAAAACAAAAGACTATTACATTACTACATTTTCTCCATATGTCCTCCAATGTCCTCCTTTTTGTACTTCCCTGTCCTCCTCTCCATGCTTTGGTATCTGGTAACCCTAGAAGCCCGAGTTATGAAGGATGTCAGATTTCAGGGGCAAATTAAGGTCAGGGTAGAATAAACCTTGAAAGGATCTCAGTGGGTTCTGGGTGTATGAACAAAATGTGTGACATTCAACATGATTTTGTATCTGAAAAATAAAATAGAAAATATTTCACCTATGTGACAACTTAAACACCAACACTGCAGCAGCCATCTTCTGGAAAAGGTTAATAAAGTCAGCACTGTCAGATAAAAAGTACCAAAGCTGTAATATCATTCAGGTAGACTCAAAACCAGTCTCTTTGTCATCTTCACAGATGCAAACTTTGGTACACTTCAATTTGGAAGATTAGCTAAGTACTAGGTCTGGATCTTGTGGAATGCAGAGTACCATGAAAGTTGCACATTAAGAAGATCCAGCCCTCAGTCAGAAGTCTTAGCATGCAAAAATAAACTGAGTTTTCATACATCAGAAAGTTATGCAATGCCAACATTTAGTTCACTGTGCTAGAACAGATAATTTCCTTTATCATCATGCCTTAAGGCCAACAAGTCATGGAATGTATTAACCATTTTTGCAGAGTCTTTAGTTTTTTCAGATCCAGATTACAATAAAAAAAATCTGTTTTCTGCTTATGAATAAATCTTATCTAAGGAACACATTAAAAATCTGTAGTTTAATGAACATACAAGCACATTATTTTACTATCTTGCAATCTGTAAAAAAAATCAGAAATCTTCTGCTTATAAAATGTGACTTTAAAATCATATTTTTTTATGAATCATTTTATATTTGGGAAGGCACATTCTTAAAACACTTGGTAAACTAAACTGATAGTTTGATATGACTGCATATTGTACTGATAAGCTTAATGCTAATAACGATATAGACTAAGGGTGAGCAACTTTTGCCAGCTGCTGTGCCAGCCCTGCCTACTGCATCCTCAGCAGGTGTTGAGGGTGGGGCCAAAAGGGGGTGGGGGTCAAGCCTCCAGTTCAGGGCTGGAGCCGGCTCCCAGCGGCAGAGGTGAGCAGCCTCCGTGGGTTGGGGCCAACTGCTGCCACCAGCGGCAGCTCTGGGCTGACCGACCTGCCCCACTCCCCTCTAGCCATGCCCAGCAGATGGCAGGGCCAGCAGGGGCCAGGAGTCCTATGCACCACAGTTTTTCTATCCCTGCTGGCCATGCTCCGCAGCAGAAAAGCGCAGCCAGTGGAGGCCTGGAACCATGGTACACGGCTCTTGCTGCCCCAGGCCACGCAGCGCTGGGGGTGCCTAAGCGGAGCCATGTGCTGCTCAGACTCATCCCCCCCATGCCATTTTTGGCACATGTGCCAGGGGTTAATGACCCCTGGTATAGACAAATGTCCTTTCTTGTCTATAGAGAAACTTGACATTTTCAATCGTTAGGTTGGGTTTTCTTAAACTTTAAAAAAATTTCTTCTTCATGCATCTGTAAGCGAGCACCCCTGTTCCACCCAGGGGCAAACACTCTCAGGCCCTACGTGTCAGGTGCAGAAAGTCTGCCACATGGGGCAGGGCTGACAAATACAACTAGTCTTTGGCCCTCAGGCAGGACAAACCCAAATAGCCTTTGACCCTCAGATGCTTTCCCAGGTCCAGTAGTAGGCAGCTGGTCTCAGGGGTCAAGTAACTATAGGCATGCTCCCCCTGAAGCAGGAGAGAAGAAGAGAGATGCAAGCTCACCCCTCTCCACTGTGTCCCAGTCCAGGGTCCTAGTAGGGGCAGCTGGCTTTGACAGAGGACAGTGAGGTCCTGGCCACAATATGCTGCCCTGTCAGGCTTGGAGCCATGAGGCCCACTGTGGGGCCTCTCCCTGGAGTCACTTCTGCCCTTGGCACTACTTGGTCAGGGTGTTCCCCGTCAGTCTCCTCTGGGTAGTTGCCCAAGGGTAGGATGCAGAAGGCCTCCATGTCATCTGATCAGGGCAGGCCTGGCAACTCCACTTGGTTCTTCGCAAGTGGCAGCTCTTCCGGGTCACAGCTTGCAAGGGTTTTATCCTCTTCTTCAGCTGCTAGAAGCTCCTCCACATCACAGGATGGTGGTTGTGGGTCTGTGTCTCAGGAGCCTGGCAGCTTGGGGAAGGGGCCAGGACCCCACGGCCAGTGGTCCCAAGGGATTCTCAAGATCCTGGGATCTGGCACCACCTCTGGGGTGGGGGCCATAGGCGGCCCTGGCCAGTCTTCCCAGCCCCGGGCTGGAGGACCATCCTAATCCACCCAGAGGGAGGGGTGGAACTCAGAGGGGAGCAGAGAGCCATCCTTCCCCTTCAGCAGCTAGGACTGAATTGAGCTCTCCAGCCCCGTTCTTGTACTTCCTGTCCCACCCCTACCCCCCCCATGTCTGTCTTGACGAGTAGGTGCCTTCAGGTTCTGCCTGTGACCCAGGCCTCCTAGGCTAACCCTCTGAATGTGCCAAAATCAGGGCAAGCTGCAAAACCAGGGTCTAAACCCCCCAAACCACTGACGGGTGGTACTTAAACCAGTCTCCCAGTCAGTAACAAAACATGCTTCTGATTCCCCACACCAATCATCACCAAGCATAATACAATAGAAACAGCTCCCTTTTATGCACATCAGCTCCTATGGTCCCCCCTGGCCACTGGGTCTCTTAAAGAAATAGGTTTTCCTGACCCAAAAGGGCCAGTCACATCACCCAGAATAATATAGGCTTGGATCTTAACCAAAATACCACACTGCCAGCCAATCCTTTAGTAACTACAACTAAAGGTTTAATATAGAAAGAGAACAAAAAATGAGAGGTGTTAAAGAGTGAAAGTGAATCACATACACGCAAGTGACTCAGAGTCCACAGAAAGCAGGTTCTTGAAGAACATGTAGTTAGCAGATTTATCGCATGTGCTTTCATGGGAGAAAAATCCCACTTCAGTCTGTTAGTCTTTAAGTGCCACAAGACTCCTTGCTTTTTTGGCTTTACTAGACTAACATGACTGCCCCTTTGGAACGTAGTTAGCAGGTTAGTCCACTTCCTCTGATATGCATCCAGCACCTGGGTGGGTCTCAGTCCTTTGTTCAGTCCCAGAAGAATAGTTCCAGAGAAGGGTATTGGTTGTAGACAGACTGAACACTTAAGACTAAAGATAAAATGGACATGGGCTCTAGCCTTTTATCACCCCCAGTCCTCCCCATGCTTTCAGTGTCCTTGCCAAATCGAAATGGAGCTGAGTCACATGGTCAGCTTGGGTGACTGATCAAACAGGTTTCCTCCTAAGTCCACTTCAACTGGGAGTTCCCTTGATGGGCCATTGGAAGGACAAAGGTTTTGCAGACACCCAGTCTGAGAATGCCTTAAAATCAAATCACTTGGAACACACATAAAAACAAATACATTTCTAATGCAGGCATGATATTACATATAAACCATATAATCATTCTTAGCAGATTACAGCCTTTCAACTGATATGAAACATGGTATATCACATATGGATTACTACAAATATGAAATAATATGAAAGATAATCATAACCAGTCCCCTAGACCCAGACAGCATCACACTGCCCATCTTGGGTCAGCCTGGTGCTCCCTGCCAATCTCCCGTGGAGGCCATGCCCCTTCTCTACATCATCTCATTACATTTTATTTATCCAGCACTTTCATCACCAACACTATATCCTTACTACAGCAAGGAATGAAAATATGAAAAAAATCCCATGTAGAAGACTGTTTATCCACTTTGAGTGTCAAGATCATTAACAGTAATCTACTCTCCTAATTTGGTGTGTGTGGGTGTGTGTGGGGGGGGGTGAGTGAGAGAGATGTGAAATGCACCACATGACCACCCGCCTCCTGTGCACATGTGCAGATCAGCCAGGTGATCCAGGGAGACTGGAGGCAAGCCTGCCATGCTTCCAAAAGTGGCAGCTCCTGTGCTTTGAGCTGTTGCACTGCTAGCAACATCTTGTGACTCCAGAGAGCAGCTGAGCCAGCTGGGTAGCTGCTTGGGGCGTGGGGCTGCTGGGGTCACATGGCTCTGAAAAGTGCCAATGCTTTTCGGAGCCGCACAGCCCCAGCAGCCTCACACTCTGATCAGGTGCCTGGATGCTCTCTAGACCAGTGTTTCCCAACCAGGGTGCCATCAGTTCTGAGCAGGTGTGCCACAAATTTTTTGAAAAACTACTCAAAGAGCTCTGGATTGGCTCATTGACTCATGAATATTCATGAGTTCATTTGGAAACTATATGGTGGTGCTCCTCAAATTAATTAAAAGTAGCAAGGTGTGCCATGGCAGAGAAAATGTTGGAAACCATTGCACTAGAGACACAGGAGGCAGTCAGCAGCACAGCAGCTCAAAGTGCAGAAGCTGGCACTTGTGGAAGCATGGCAGGCTTGCTGGCTCTTTGAGGTAAGCTGAGCAGCCAAGCCAGGAACAACTCCAAGGGATGGGGTCGGTAGGGGTCTGGCAGAGGCTGCGTAGGGAATTCATGTAGCCTGTCCCTGCTTTAGTCCCTTTCTGTTTTGATTTTCTCCTGTCATTTTTGATGGGTTACAGCTAGTGAATATATATATTTTCCTAATAAGGTTAGTATAAGCAACATGTCCAAACATCCAGGGTAAAGAATGTCTTTGCATGTAGCTGATCTGAAATTTTATTTTCTCCCAGTCCATTTCAGGACCTTCATTGCAAGATCTCAGTCCCTTGATCTCAGCCATTCTGAAACCCTATTGGAGAGTGTGGCCCACCTACTGCTGATCAGCTAAGTCTCGGTTTTATACTACACGGTGTGATTTTGCTAAGTATTTTTCATCACAAATACATATAACACAATAATACAAAATGTTGCTCTAGTTTGCCAAGTAGTCTGACTCCATGCTCCAGCAGTATTTCATGTTTGAGGGGGGAAAAAATAAACAAAGTTAAACTATACTGAATTAGTGTCTTATCAGTACAGTTTGAGCTCATTGGAGAATACATGCTACAACCAAAATGATTTTTTTTTTTTTTAAAGGTAATTGACATGTGGTGCCCAGGAGCTTTGCTGCCCTGGGAAAAACCCAGGGCACGGATGCAGACCCTGCCCCCCGCAGCCCCGATTTTCCGCCAGGGCCCAATATGGCCTTGGGCTCCTGCCCCCACCTGCCTGGCCCTGGATCCCTGGCTGGGGCTGGGGCTGGGAGAGGCTGGCACTGCGGCAGGCGGCCCGGCCTGAATTCCTGGCTGGGCACCAGACTGGGAGTGGCAGGCGCAGCAGCCGGCAGCCATGCCCCAGATCACTGGCCTGGGACTGGGTTGGGAGATGGAGGGGCTGCCCCGGACACTCAGGGCACTGGCGCTGGGACTCAGGGCACGTGCCCTGTGTGCCAGGAGCCAGCGGCACCCTTGGTGGTGCCCAACTGGAGTCACTTTGCAGGACCCCGATTTCTCAGTAAGTGCTGAGCATCAAAAATGCCTCAGGTCTGATACCCTCATGTTGAATCATTCAGAAAAAAAAACCAATCACTTAAAAATCTTGTCCTATACATGCAAAATAGTAATAATTACTAGTTATTATTTTGTGGACTTTCAGACCATAACACAACTCATTATTTGAAAGTTACCTTTAAAAATACATATCAATCAAGCCAACTCTGTGCTGCTTCTTTTTTCAAGATGGCTGCCTTGAATGTTCTTCAGATGTGAAAACAGCTACTCTGAGCAGTTCCATCCTTCTGATGCTTGAGATGATGCTGCTGAGAAGCAAGAAAAGGAAGATCCATGTTTAATAATATACTGCTGGTCACTGGCTTCTCTACTGATCTTGTTTCATTTGCACTTTATTTGAAATTTAGATTTAAAACAAGCAAAAAAAAAAATCACGATTTGCAGTCTTAAGAAACCAGTTCATTAAATATGTTTGCAGTGTGAGGCTGCTGTGTTGGTCCCATGGTATGATTGAGACAAGGTGGGTGAGGTAATATCTTTTATTCTACCAACATCTGTTGGTGAGAGCGAGAGAGAGAGAGCAGCTTTTGAGCTCTGAGCTCTTCAGATATTACCTCACCCACCTGGTGTCTATTATTAAACACCTTGACCATCTAGACATTTTATTTTAATGTCAACATATTTGAAATCCCAGAACAAGCAGTTAGACTGACAGTTGCTCCACAGCAGGTGAATTAATTTTTATTCTTTGCCCCCACCCCCAGTTACAAAGAAGAAAGAGGATCTCTTTTGGGTCCCCTGAGTACAAGGATTGCTCCTTTCTAATCCTAGCTGCCTAGGAGCAGCATACTGTAAACCTTCTGCCAATGTGAGATGGCAGAACAAGGGCCAGGTTCTATATGTAGGGGTTTCCAAATAATGTAACACCACCAATCAGCTCAAGCCCCCACCCAGATTTCTGGGAAATCATGCACTATCTCCTAGGCACCCCAAAGGGGTAATGCTTCCCTGCTTGGAAACATGAGTGAGTGTAGAATACAGAACTTTTAATGGTAGTAAAACCAGAATGTAAAAGGCCAAATAAACAAAAATCAGCACTGATCTGGAGAATCAGTGCAGAACAGGTTTCCAACATGATCCCACACAGCACGTGACTGTAGCAAAACCAATAGCAAAACCAGCACTGATCTGGAGAATCAGTGCCAAACAGGCTCCCAACAAACCCCACCGCATGTAGGGAGCATCTTTCACACCAGCTGTCTGCTGGCACCAAACCACTGGTCACTCACTCTGTCACTAGTGCTGTCCTCTGGGCTCCACCCGCTGGTCACTCACACCATCCAGCCTGCTGCTGGCCACTTTCACCATCCACTGACTCTGCCTGCTGATCATGCACTCCATCTGCTGTGTCACTTCAGTGATTTCAGCTCAGAGAGAGGGTTTGCCTCTCCTAGTGATTTCAGCTCTTAAACCTCCAGTAGCTGCAAACAGCTTTTTCCATTAAAATAACAAAGAAAGGCCTTATAAGAAGCACAGCCAAATTTATTATTTGAAAATAGGGTCAAGGGGTGAGGCAATGCTTCAGGGCATAGCTCCAGAAGCAGCTATGCAACCTCCCCATCCCTGTCTTAAGTTTTTCAGGCTGAAACAGGCAGTGGTGTCTCTTACAAGTTTCTTTTTTTGCTAAGGGTAGCTTTTACCCTTTAACTAACCTAACCAGACTTTGATTAGCCAAGAGAGTAGCATATTTCAAAAGACAGTATTTCATGTGTTTTTTTAGTAGAATTACAGATATTGACAGATTTGTGATCAGATTAACCCCAAATACAATTACCCATATTGCCTTACACCCCTGGTGTATTTATGCTAATATGTACTTTGTGCTTATGCAAATACTAAACCCATGCAAATTAGTTGCCCCCCCCCCAGAAGCTGTTAGGCTTCTAAGCCTACCCTACAATACTAAAAGGGTACCAGGAAAGGGCAAGACAAAGGCCCCATTCCCCTCCTCAGCATCAGCTCAATCCACTCTTGTGCAGAGCAGAGGGCACCGAACACATACCATGCTCAAAGAGTAGTATTGTGCCTCCTGAGGAAGTGCTCTTCTTCACTACCAGTGCATTCAGGGCAGAGACTTGAAAACCACACCAGCCCATGGAACAGACAAAAGAAACAGTCCAATAAACAAAGTTTGGTGGTTTTCCCTTCCTACAGGCTACAGGACTGATCCCACACTCCACAGTCAAACTTACTGATTACAGGTGAACACATGGTGGCTGCAACAAAGCCTCACAGGAACATCTGGAAGAACTGAAAAATAGCTGTAACATTCTCTCAATGCAAAAGAGCCTAGAAAAAGCTTGTATTCTGCAAGCATCTCAGGATCTGTTTATAATTAGCCACCCAGGATTGGCCCGTGCCCACTGACTTGAATTCACCAGACTTGGGCTAAGGGGCTGTTTAATTGTGTTGTAGACATTTAGTCTCATGCTGGACTTTGATTCTGGACTCTTTAGAGCTCTGTGAGGTGGGACAGTCCCAAACCTCCAGTTGCAACTCAAGCCAGAATATACATGCTTACCTGGTTTGCTAGATCAGAGGGAGAGTGTAGGTTCAAGCCAGAGGGTAGAGAGAGAAAAAAGGAGGAGAAGCTTTCACAACATGCAGTTATACTGAAATGAGTAAGAATACTCAGGTGCTTTATATTAAGCATCTGCTTAAATGCTTTACACTGAGTATCAAAGTAGAAACAGTCACAACCAGACTCATTATCGTCCTGTGCTGGATCCACAGCACCTCACAGAGCATTGCCAAACAACTATGCTATTTTGAATAGCATTACATGTGTTTGATCTAATTAAACTAACATCTTTAGAAAACTTTTTTAATGTACTCTATTAGTTACTAAATCCCACATCAAGAAAGCTAGCCTAAAGCATATGTGGCATGAAAAACCGAAGCATTCATGCCTTCTGCTACATCAATTAGACTGCAGCTGATGTCAAACCTCTTACAGCATAATGATTACTTCTGACAGAAGCTGATAAAAGCTTCAATAGTCTCTCAGTGATGGGTGAGTTAACAACCGTGATATGGACAGCTTTCCTTACATATGGGGGTTTGTACTAGATTAGAATGTACATGTTATTTTATTGTTGGATTTGTACTTTTCTTTTGATACACAGAGGCAATGATTTACTTAGCAGAATGCTGTTCTGGTACACAAGATTCAATATTCCCATTAGCGTTAATGGTCAAGGGAACACATTTTTCTAAAATAAATGTTCCTATATATTTTACAAGGTAAATATAGCAAATAAAATAGAGCATTTAAGAATGCTATTAACATTGCCTCTTTTGTAATAACTTGCATTGAATTCCTCATCTACTTGTTTAGGCTGTAAACTCCTCAAGGCAGAAGCCTTGGCCAGCTTCTGCTTTCATTTACAATGCCTAAAAATGGGAATAACTGCACTGACAAAGGTGGGGTTTTACTAATGCAAAACCAGTGTAAATACAATCAGAATCAAAACATTTAGGTTTTCTTTCATCTGTAATAATCCTTGCACATTCTGGCTGCTATACAGATCATTAAGAAAAAATAACAGGTACCCAAATACATGCCTGTATTTAGTCATTAGGAGTCTTAAGCGTAGACAGTCTAAGGCACATGTCCAAGATACCAGACAGACAGATTAATAATGCAAAGCATCTTCATTAGAGCTGACTGAACTCCTGTAATTTCTCCAGTACCTTTGCAATTTCTCTGCAACATGCACATTCCCTGACAGTTTCCATGACCACACCATTTGTGCAAATATACAATGAAAATTTAAAATGTATTTGCTTTGTTAGTTCTCCAATTCATTAAAATGGGCCCATGCCTGCCTCTTGGGGAATATGCAAAATATATGGTTGCAAATAAAACTAAAGTGAACTGAATAGAATTGTGCAACTATTATTACAGTAAGTAAAACTGGTCAATTCCAATATATAGTCTTATGTTTATTACAATCCAAGTCTCTTAGCAGCATATAAGTATGTTTCCCTCATGTATAGTGAAAATGATGGTTGTCTTTTCTTTATCTTGTCTTTTAAGATGACAATAAAATTAATACGTAAATTTAGAAAAAATAAAAGGAAATACTTGTTCATACAGCACACAGTCAGGTGGTCAAAAATCACTCACAGGGGAGATCATAGGATTATAAATGCATTTTTCTGCATTGCCTCATGACGCTGACCAATTTTTTTTATAGTTCCACTTTGTCTGATAAGGGTAATCAAATCTTATTCTTCGGGGTGTGGGAAAAGATTATTTTAGAGATCAGAAATCTCCCTTCTGCCCACACTGTATTTGGCTGGCTGCATCATGGGACACAGGGAAGCCCCACTTTCTTCTGGAGTTTCTGGTATAGGTTACTGCAAGAAGCAGAATCCATGATTTGATGAAACATTGATCTGTTTCAGTACAGCAAATGGTATTTCCATTTGATCAGTTTACAGTATTTGGTAGCAAAAAGTCATAGCAATTAATAACTAGGTCATGGTCTTTCATAAAACTGCAGAATTTTCAAGATAGCTCAACTAACAGCCATAGGAGAGCAGAGACAGCCTTAAACTATCTGGGGCCTCAGGTGAAGGCCCACTGCTGAGCCCCCATACGCCCCTGTGACACCTTTCCCCTAGCCTCAGCTTCCCACTATCCCCCCCCCCCACTGCAGCCCCCATTACCGGCCGCTAGTCCCAGCTCCCCATTGCCAGCCCCACAGACCCAGCTCCCCACCTCAGGCCCCAGCCACCCCTCCTCCAGGGCCAGTACCTGGATACTGGCATGGTGGGCAAATCCCCTCCCACCCACCAGTTCTGTGATGCCCCAGTGTCTTCCCCACAGGTTTCCTGACTGCTCCTCATCCCCAACTCCCCCAGGGGGCCCCTTCACCCCCTTATCTGGCTGCTGGTGGGAGATTTAAAAACTCCCAACCTGTCGGCCAGAGGGCTGGCCCACTTGGCCCCTGGGCCAGCTATTCCCTTCCCCTGAGGCGGGGTGGAGAGGGCCAACCCAGCGACTGGGCTCTGCTCTCCCGCCCTGCCCTTGGGCCGGGGCAAGCTGACACGCCTTAAGTGAGCGGATGCAGTTTTTCACTGAAGCAGGTGACCACTTAGCACCCCTGCACTCGCTGAGGTGGTGGCAGGGGCCCTAGGAGGGCATGTGCCTCACTTACCCCAAAAGCTCTCTCTGTAGGACAGTAGCATTGATACATGTGAAGTATAAAGTAATGCTAATATTTTACCCTTCTACAGCATCTTCTTTCCCAGGAACTCAAAGTGCAGAACCTTCCCTAAATTTTTGTAGTGTAGTCAGTGATCCTTGTTTTACAAATCTAGAAACTGAAGTACAAAGATGGCATGTGACTTGCTTATGTCACAAAGCTGGTCTCCAACGGAGTCATGAATAGATCCCAGATTTCCTAACTCTCACCCTCTGTCTTACTTACAAGTCTGTCTTTTCCTTTCTTTCTCATCAATAAAGGAGTTAACAGAACATCACAGTGAAATATTCAAAATGCACAGGGGGCTGAAGGATCAAAACAAAAACAGTGAAGAGACAACTTTTTTCTCCTCAACTCTGCTGTAGAATCCCTATGGCAACACACCCAAAGTGAAACCATCCCCACCCACATATCCCATCGTAACTCAGCAGGTGCCCAAAAAACCAACATGCCAGCAAGCACTCTTGTCTGTCATCCCATAGATCACATACATTTCCTTAGTCATTTTTTACAAGGACTGTATTTTCTGGATCATCACTATGATAAACACTGTGATTGCTTTCATGTTCATTCTCACATGAAGAATCTTTGCAAAAAAATAATGATCAGCAGTATCTAATTCACCAGCCTCTGTACAAACCAACAAACAGCAATAACTGGATGTACTTAATAAATCCTCTGCATTGCAGTGGAGAGCAAAAAGCACATGCAGAGAGCAGAACAAGAACAAAACAAAAATAAAAACAAATTTGATTGCTCATTTTTGCTGAACTTTTCATTGCACTAGTTCTCAGCTCTGTTTTAGTTTGGAAAAAGGCTCCTGCTGTAGGCTTTCCTCTCCATAACATCACATTGAGACAGCTGTCTTCACCTTCCCTCCAGAGTCAGCATAAAACACATCCCTTGCATCAACCCCATTTTAATAGCTGGAGGTCTCTGAATACCATTTTTTTTAAAGCTTTCACAGAAAGCAGAAAGAAAGCTGCAGAAATTTCAAATGCTGCTTAAGCAATTCAGACACCCCTTGAGTAATACAGATTGTCTTGAAATCTCTGGGAGGATTTATTAAACTTAGCTTATCACCCTTAATTTTTTTTGGGTGCTCTACTTTTCCATTTAGTTATATAATGTCTGTAAGTGAAGTTTGAGAGAGTTAGCCTTGGATTCTGTTGGAAAAAGATACAAACTCCTCACACTATTTGTCTTCATAACAGATTGTGAAGAGCATCTCTTTTTCTCCATTCTGTTCAGAAGTAAATGAGCAACTCTAATAAGGAGCCTCTAGATATACGTTTAGAGTGACGGACTCTCCAGATTTTTCTGTATCCACTTTAATGCCAGCCATACATGCTTCACCTTTCCTCCTGCAAGCTGCAAGTATTTATGAATCCGAATTTAGGGAGGGTTAGCTACTTTCATTGTGCTACTGCAGAGGGCCCTACAGGTGTCAAGGCTTTTCTCATCAGGCATTTGCAGATAGTTAATGATTCATTAAACTTGACGGAGTCATGAGATTCCAAAAGAAAAAGTTCAAGTTTCCTTTCTGCACCACGGTGTCAGAAATGCAGTGTGATGGGGTATTGGCTCACCAGTTAAGAGACTCTGGCTTTCTTTTTCAATTTGCTCTATGTTTTTGGGAAAGTCAGTGTGACTTAGCTTTTCAATCTATATAATGGGGATAATAATTCCTGCCTTAGGTGGTGCTGTAAGGGTTAACATGGGAAAGGCCTGAAGGGCATTAAATTGGTGTATTGCTTCATGGTATTTTGTCCATCCCACAAATGTTTTGGAACATGCACATTGCTGTTAGTGTGTTTTGTGTGCCTATTATATACGACACCATTATTTCCATTACAACTAGATAAAGCCAAGATATCAGCAAGTCTCTGTTATGCCTTTGTGAGAAAGGAAGACTATGGATGAAATTATCAGTTTTGCAGACTGCAACCCCAAACAATATAGCAGGTTGGAAAATCTGTTCTGGTGATTAAGTTCACAGCTGTAAAACTTCCTTTTTTTGTTGTTGTCTCTTTGTACAACACCTAGCACAATGTAGCCCTAATCCACGTCTGGGGTTTCTGAGAACTACTCTTATATAAAACAATAAATAAATACTAAATTAAATGACAAATACATAGAACACTGATTTTTTCCTTCAACACAATTTGAGACCAATAAATATATTGACATCTCTAATTTTCCCAATGGCATATTGTCACAGTAAAAATACAGATAGGATTGGCTATTAGCCCACATAAAAACAGTTTTGTCCATAAATGAAATATTTTTGAAATGGAGCAAGAAACTCATTTTCAACACATTGAGGATGTAGATTGTTTTCTTCTAAAAAGAAGCATCCACAGAAACCTGAGTATTTACATTTGTAGTATTTAGAAAAGGCATTTACAAAAAACCAATTCATGGCCTTAATGTTTTTCTTCATACGAAGCATGTAGGGTTGCTTTTTCCTTTTGGGGCATTTGGTGTGGGGGGGGGGCAGTGTTCAGTTGTATTTTTTGTTCTGGTTTGGTTTAGTTTTGGGAGGTTTTTGATAAGTAGCTGAATGGGCCTTTTCTGACTGTGGAGCTGAAAGATTCTGATCTTTGTCTCTTTAACAGATGTTTTAGATTTCTTTTTGCCTTCATTTTCAGTTGGCAGGATTGAAGAACTAACTGCTGTTGGCTATCTTGTCTGGAGAAAAACACTTTGCTGTTCAATTCTTCTTGTGAATCGGTCTATAAGTGGATGAATGAATGCACGTGTTATATTCTGGAACATTGTGAGATTGACACTCCATTGGCTGAGATTTAACCAGCCTTTCCTCAGGTTAAATACTCTGATGTAGAACATTAAAAATAAAAAAGTTTCTCTGTGTATACCACCCTGGGAACTCCTGTCCTACTGAGATTGGGAGCCACCCAATCACCATCAACTCATATCTGACCATTTAACATTGCACTGCTATGAATGTGAGCACATCCAGCCTCCCTCACTCATACCCTCTACAGACCATATGACTTTAGATAAAGTAACTACTAGTTTATTGATTTGAAAATGATTTTAAGTGAGTATATAGCAAAAATCAATGCATTAGTCATTTAATAATGCAGTCAGAAATAGCCATAAGTCAAATAAAAGGTATAAAACACATGCTAATATAATGGCACTACCTAGGATGACATGTTAGCTTGTCGTCATCTTTCTTAACCCCTGCCCCTATGCCCAGGCTGGCTGTTTGGTGGTTTTCAGCCAGACTATGCCCTCCCAACCATGTAGATAGAAAAAAAATTGCAAGAAACTCAGCCTAAGATTGAGAAGACAGAAGCTGCTGCACCAAGGGTCTGCATTCCTTTCAATCCCTGTCTGCCCCCCTCCTTCCAGGGCAGAGGTGCTAAAGGCATTCAGCTAGCCCCCGTTGTCTTTTGTTATGTAATCCAACAGTTGATTTTCTCTCATCTTTCTCTTTATGCTGTTCCCCAGTGTTTGAATCTTAACAACGGCTTTGATTTGCTGTTATGGTGGGACCTGATCCCATGACTTACACTTCCCTGCATTTATTTCCTCCCATTCTGTAAGTTCATCAGATGTTTTGAAGATGAAGGAAGTGGGATCTTTCCCCACAAAAGCTCATGCAATAAATAGATTTTTTAGTCTTTACATGCCACAGGACTCCTTGTTTGTTCACGGAACTAGACTAACACAACTGCCCCTTTGGAACTTAGGTACATATGAGGAATTGCTCGCTCTTAGCCTTGCAATCAACTCTGAAGTATAAAATCTTTGGTACAGATCCTTGTGAACAGTTAGACTAAAGGAAGTGATGATTGGCATACAGAGACCTCATAAATCAGTGGCTTTTAAATCATAGGTTGGGACCCAGTACTGGGTTGCAGACCCTCAGGTACTGCATTGTGGCACCCGCTGCTGTACTTGCCAAAAGACTAGCATGCATTGCTCAAAGATGTAGTTGTTGGGTCACAGACATAAATGATTGTTTTCAACTGGGTCCTGAGGGGGGAAAGTTTGAAAACCACTGTAATAGATGAAAATTTGGAGGGGTAGCTGTATTATTCTGTGTACAGCAAAAACAGTGAGAGTCCTATGGCACCTTAAAGACTAACAGATTTCTTCAGGCATAAGCTTTCATGGCTTCCAATCCACTTGTTGCATCTGACGAAGTGGGTTGGAGCCCATGAAAGCTTATGTCCGAAGAAATGTTAGTCTGTAAAGTGTCTTAGGACTCTCACTGTAGTAGATGATCACGTTGATCCCTTCTGACCGTAGAGTCTATGGCTATGTCTACATCTAAAACCTTAGTTCGGACTTACTTAGTCCGAACTAAGTGGTGCAAACTTAATTCAAATTAAGCACAGTATTTTAGTTTGAACTAACTGGTGTTTTTTTGTTTTTGTTTTTTTAAAGCTTGAACTAACTTTTTAGTTCAAGCTAAAAAAAACTGTGCTTAGTTTGAACCAACTGCTAGTTCGAATTTACTTAGTTCAAACTAGCATGTCTTCATTGGGCTAGTTCAAACGAAACTCTGAAATAAGTTTGAACTAAGCAGTTAGTTCAAACTAACCTTTGATTAGTTTGAACTGGCCAAAGGCTAGTGTAGACAGGATCCAAATTAGTCCAGACTAAGCAAATCCAGACTAATTTTGTAGTGTAGACATAGCCTGAGTCTGAGGAAGCTGCTACAGCATTTGCTGATAGGAGTATTTAAAAGACTTTTTTGAATATGACCTGTGTCCTCAGAGGTGACAGTTTATCATTCCATCTAGAATTAACTGTCTGACACATCTGTTCAAACATTTGAGATCTAGGAGGGCACAAACCCACCAATACTTAAAGAATTCCTCAAAATTATACAGCATACCAGATATACACCCATAAATTCTCTTAGAGATTGACTCATCAGCTTCCATCCTAACCCCGTGAGGCTTCATCTGTAAAAGATGTAGCATTGTTGAGGATATATTCCATGGTTTTCATGGGTACTCTTGTTTCTGAGATTTGACCCAGACAAGTGTTACAAGTCTATGATGTAACCATTCTGGGTTATCTCATAGATCACACACTAAATATTGTCAACATTTTTGTTGTTTAAAATGTTCAGAGAAAGGGATCCCGAGATATTAGCTACTTTCCCCACATGAACTTCTGGAACTCCAATACACATTAAGTTTGACACATATTCCAGAAATGAGGCGATATCATCATTTTCCCACTTTCTGCAAATGACAGTTCTGCTGCTCAGCATGAACAGCAGTTTCATGATCTTTTACACAGGGCACTCATATAAACATAGTACTAATAATGCATATTTCTCATGAAGTGCTTTTCATTGTTAAATCTCAGAGCACTTCACAGCTTTCAAGGTATTTATCCTCACAATGCCCCTGCCGAGAGGCATCGCTGGCCCAGGGAGGGACCCAGGGCACGGGCCCAGCCCCGCCCCTGGTCCGCAGGCCCTGCCCCCAGCCTGCAGGCCCTGCATCCCCGGCCGGGGACAGGGACAGAAGTGGCCGCGGCCACCGGGCCCTGGATCTCCGGCCCGATTGAGCCAGAGATCCAGGGCACCAGCGCTGGGATTCGAGGCACGTGCCCCAGGTGCCCAGCGCCAGTGATGCCTCTGCCCCTGCCAGATAATGAAGTATTCTCATCATCCCCCTTGTACAAAAGGAGAACTGAAGGACAGATAGGCAAAGTGACTTCCCCCAGGTTACACAGAAAGCCTACGGCAGAATAAGGAGTTGAACCAGGGTCTTCTACAGCAAGTGCCCTAAGCACAAGGCCATCCTTCCCTTATAAGCAGATTACTCAAGAAATCTAGAATACATTTTCATTGTAGATAGAACATGGACTTGAATGACCTTTTCAACATAATGAATTATAGTCAGTAGCTAGTAGTGAATCAACTCAGGCAACTGCAGAAAATTGCAATCAGTGAATAACTGCATAAAAGCAGAGGAGTTTTTTCCATAAATTCATAAGAATTATGAAACATTGTAATGATTTTGAGGCATATTCAAAAATACAGAACTTAAGCAGCTAATATTCGGTTACTTATCTCTCCCACAAAAATTGAGATCTTTTTGCCCCAATTAGCCACAAGTTATTTTACTTTGAACATTTGTTTGTTGTGTCCTCTATATAGTCATCCTGAGAAGGACCAAATTCCTACTGAGTAACAGATAATATGTTCTAAGAGTGATTTTCTAATAAGTATTTCTAATGACTGAGTGGGCAGCAAAACTACATTTGTAGACACAAGCGCCGTGCATTTTGAGCTTTCCTTAAAATTTCCATTTGTTCTACTGCTACTGGACCAACTAGACCATCAACTTCTGGCACTTTGAGTAACCAAAATTAGTTACAACCACCATTACAAGATCTTTGTCTGCTGATGGTGGATATGCAGCGGGCCTAAGAAGTGAGGGTAGGTGGGGTAGGTTCTGAGTTATTGTAGAGAATTCTTTTTCAGATGACTGGTTGGAAAGACTTGCCTGCATGCTCAGGATTTAACTGATCACCACATTTGGAATCAGAAAGGAGTCCCCCCACCCCAGGTTGACTGGGTAGGGTGCGGGGGGGGGGGGGGAGGGAGATGGCTTTCTCTATAGCATAGGGCATGGCTCACTTGCTAGTGAATTCTCTATATCTTAGAAATCTTAAATCAAGATTTGAGGACTTAAATAACTCAGTGATAGGTTAGAGGCTGATTGCTGCAGTGGGTGAGTGAGGTCTTGAAACCTTCATTGTGCAGGAAGTCAGACTAGATGATCATACTTGTCCCTTCCGACCTTAGGCTTAGAGTCTATGAGTCTTATTTTGTAATATTTTATTTTCTTTAAAAAATGGAAAAGAAATTTAATAGAAAGAAATTATTCAGTTTCTGCTCTTTAAAGTATATTATATTGAATGTGGGAGAACATTTTCTATTAACTTTAGCATACTTAGAGTTTGGGGAAGATAGAGGAAAAGAAGTATATACTTTGTCATCATTCAGAAAAATATCTGTTTTAAGCTGAAGCAAATACTCGGGCTGTGCTTTAAACAAGTTATTCTATGTCTTGAGTAGAATTTTGGCCTTTCCCTTCTGTACAAGTTCTTTTGAAATACCTTTTCATGACTCTCATTAGCAAATCTTGAATACGCATAAGAATCGATTCCAGAATTTTTACTATGGCAAAGTGAATGAGGAAAAGCAGAAAGAGAGAATGAGAAAAGTTGTAGAGAGCTAGAGGTCTCTAACCACAATATCTTGAAACAGCCAGTGTATGGATAAACCAGATGTAATTATCAAGGAATCCTCTGAGCCAGAGCATCCAACAGAACAAGCTCACATTAGATTTGCAGAAAATAAATGAACACTTAACTCACAATGGCTCCTGGCAATTAAAATCTGTAACTTAAAGCAATAGCTCTTCACTGATTAAAGTAAAATATTGTCAGTCAGGCCACTGACCTGGCCAAGTCTTTTGATAGGACAGCCTGGCTCCATTCCCTCTCACAATCTCACCCAGAATTGATCATTGAAAAAAGCAGCCAGCCTTTTAAATCTTACTTGATGAGGCCTGATTGGACTCTGAATGCTCCACGCCCTTCTTGCCACTAGAGTGCTCCAACTTTTTAATAGGGACAAGCTAAATGTCCTGCCCATTGCACCCTAGTTGAGCAACAAGGGATAAATTCCAAGATGGTAAGACTCAAATCTACCATTAAATGCATGATATGTGGATAGCAGGACTTTGGAGTTGACATGAAATTTGACAGGAAGGCTGCATAGAGATTTTAAAAGGGGAATAGTATAGTCAAATAACTGACTGCCCAAAAGAGTATGAGCAACTGCAATCTCTGTACTCTTCATATAACAATCAGTAACTGCTGCAAACAAGAACTGCAATAATCCAGACTTTGAAAGGCAAACCCTTTATCATCAATTCTAAATCCCCCCTCTTTCAGCAAGGGTCTCAGGCAGTGATATTTCATAGATGGGGCAAAGATGGCCTAGTGACAGAACTGAGACACTATCTATTGATCAGTCCCATGAAAATATAACAGCCAACCTCTTAAATCTTGAAGGTGGATGTAAGAGTGCTGTATCAGCTGTGATCACCAGCAAGGGAGCCTCACTCAGGAAATGTTTCCAAACCTTTCTCTGCCTACATCCCTTTTACCTACTTCTATTGATGTATTGGTAGGATGGACTCTCTCTGTCTTTTTTCACAATGTTCCAGTGTAACCCAGGTGCCCAATTGAGATCTGTCTCTTTAAAGGAATCTCTTTGCACTGCACTGCTGTTGCTGGGTGCATTTATCTACCCACAGCCCGTGGAACAGCTGGAGGCCTGGTAGCTTTGAGCATGCTACACAAGCTTTCCCTGCTGCTAGCTAGTCAGAGGCCAGGAGAGCAGCAGGCACAGCACTTGCATTGAGAAGAGCCTATGGCTGTGTTCACACAGCCCCCTTATTTCGAAACAACGGAGGTTGTTTCAAAATAAGGATTCAGCTGTTCACACGACGCATGGTTGTTACGAAACAACCTAAACCCCATGCGGGGACGAAACAACGTTGTTTCGAAACGACTTGTTTCAAAACAACGCTGTGCGAACACGTTTCGAAACAATGGTTGTTTCAAAACAACCGTCGGACCTTCCTCCCAGGGTGCCCAGCACCCTGGGGAACAGGAAGTTCCAGTCTGGGCGTGCCTGTCAGCCAGCATGCCCACTGCCTGACAGGCACATGGCGACCCAGGCAGGCTCCTCCGCTGGGGGGCGCCGCAGGGCCCCACTGTGGACAAGGGAGGACACCCTGTGCCTCCTGGGGGTCTGGCAGCAGCCAGACATCATGTCCCGGTTCCGGTCATCACACTGGAACCGGGACATATACGCGGACATCGCCGCAGAAATGTCCACCGCCGGCCACCCCAGGACCCTCGAGCAAGTCCGGAGCAAAATAAAAACGCTCCGGCAAGACCACTCTCGGACCCGGGAGGCCCGGGAGCTCCAGGGGGCAGGGAGCAACATCATCTGCCCCTACTTCGATGAGCTCCACGCCTTCCTGGGTCCAGAGCCCAGCGGCCACCCCGCTGAGGCTCTGGACTCAGGAGGGCATCCAAGCCCCTCGTCGGGCCCTGAGGCCCAGGGCTCGCATGTGTCCGTCGGGGGGCCTCTGGCCGCGCCACCACCATCCGTGGTGGAGGCCACTGCCAGCAGCCCGGAGCTGTTTGCCAGGCCTGAGCCGGAGACCAGCGGGGAGGACCAGGGGCCGACCACCGCCCCAGGGTCGGACACAGAGCCCGGGACATCACACCGGACAGCTGGATCCCCTGTTGGTAAGCACCCCCCCACCGAGGCACACAGGGCTGGGCCTGTCCAGCAGGCCCCAGGCAGCGAGGGGGCCAGGGCTGGGTACCAGGGCAGGTAGGGCACAGGATTGGTGGGTGCAAAGGCACCCCTGTGGTCACAGGGCCCATGGGGACGGGTGGCACCGGGCACACGGGCCTGTGCGCCTGGGGGCAGTGGACAGGGCCTGGCTGGCAGAGATGCGACCACATCCCGGGTGGGGTGGGCAGCATGCAGGCCACACCACTGGCAGGTAGCCGTGGGAGGCCCCCCTAGGACAAGGTGTGACCCAGTCCAGCCCACCCCTGTGGGCACGACGGGCATGTGTGCCCCCCGGGGAACGGTTCCCAGGTGGCAGGCAGGAGGAGGACATGGTCCCCTTCGTGCCGTCCTGTGCCCCTCTCCAGACCCTGAGTCCCGGTCCGGCAGGCTATGTAAGCTACAGGGGTTTGCCAGGCATCAGACCGGAGGAGTGGAAGGGGCCTGCACTGCCATAGACTACTGATCTGTACAGGCAGGTGGTCCAGGGCCCCCAGGCCCCAACGACTACCCCAGCCGGACAGCATCGCCGCCCGGTGTCCCCCAATGTCCCCCGCCAGGTACCGCCCTGGCCTCATTCCCGAGGCCGGGGGGACTGGGAACCCCACCTCTGGGCACTCCCCCACAGGATCCCGGGGCCCTCTGGCAGTCAGGGCAGGGGTGTGTGGAGCGGACAGGTGCGAACAGACAGGACCAACAGGCGGCAGGGGCTGACTGTATCTTGTGCTTCTCTCCGGCAGGTCGCAGGTCCGCCCGTCGCCAGATGCCACCACCACCGGCAGCCAGATGCCCGAGCCCCCGGGCACGCCAGCGGCGGAGGAGGGCCCCACGCACCCGCCTGGAGCTCCTCGAGGCCCTGGGTGAAAGAATGGAGGTCTCCACCCAGGCCTGGTGACTAGAGCAGTGCCAGCGCCTGGAGCAGCTGATTGCGGTAGAGACCGATCTGGCCACCGCCCTAAGTCGCCTTGCAGACCAGCTGCCATCTGGGAGCTTGCCCAGCAGCTGCCACCACCACAGCCCACAGGGAGCCCACCGCCTGGACCTTCCCAGAGGCGATGCCGGATGGACGGCGGCCGTAGGCGCGGCTGGGTTGCGCCACCCCCCCGAGCCCCCCCCCCCCAGGTCTTGCCTGACTTCCCCCTTTCCCCTGGACTTTCACATCCCCTTCCCCTCCCAAGTTACTGCCCCCTCCCTGACACCCTCGGAACCCCTTTCCCCCCGCCCCAACACCCACTGTTAATAAACCCCTGTTGCACTGTCTTTTTGCGCGTTAGTCTTTTTATTGGGGTTGGTGAACAGTGCAGGTGGACGGGTGGGGGCTGGCCATGGGTGGACGGGGGAGTGGGTGGTGCAGGGCAGGGCAGGGCAGGGCGGGCCTGACCCTCACAGGTCCCCCTCTGTGAATGCGACCCGGAGGGCATTGTGCACGGCGAGGGCCCGTTGGGAGGGCTGTTCCCTTGTGGGCACGGGTCCAGGCTCCCTGAGGTACCCGCAGCGAGGTGTTCGGCCTCAGCCTCCCACGCTAGCTGGATAGGCTCCCCCCGCAGGTCACAGTAATTGTTGAGGACCACACATACCCCAATGATGTGCGGCAGGGCCCTCTCCGCAAGGTGGAGCCGGGTGAGCAGGCACCGCCAGTGGGCCTTCAGGCAGCCGAATGCCCGCTCCACAACCTGGTGGCAGCCGGTCAGGCGTTGGTTGAAAAGCCGCCGGCTCAGGTCCAGGGGCCCTGCGTATGGCTGCATGAGCCAGGGCCATAAGGGGTAGGCCGCATCGGCCACGACGAGGACAGACACCACAACGCCCCTGAGGTGGATGTCGTGCCGAGGGAAGAAGGTGCCTGCCTCCATGTCCTGGTGGAGGGAAGAGTTCCGGAGCACCCGGGCGTCGTGGGCCCTCCCTGGCCATCTGACGTAGATGTTCTGAAAGCGGCCCCGGTGGTTGACGAGGGCCTGCAAGAGCATGGAGTGGTATCCTTGCCGGTTGTGGTACTCTGCTGCCCTGTGCTCTGGGGCCCTCACAGGGATGTGGGTGGCATCAAGGACCCCCGCGCAGTTGGGGAAGCCGAGGGCAGCCATCCGGGGATGATGTCCTGGAGCTGTCCTGCGCCCACCAGGCGCTGCATCAGGACCCGCTTGATCGCCCTGATGACCTCATGCAGGACGGCACAGATTGTGGATCGGCCGACTCCGAAGAGGTGTGCCACTGCCCGGTGGGCCTCCGGAGTGGCCATCTTCCATAGGGTGATGGCCACTCTTTTGTCCACCGGGATGGCACGCCTCATCGGGGTGTCCCTGCGGTGCAGGTACGGGGCAAGCTCCATGACCAGGGCAGTGAAGCTGGCCCTGGTCATGCGGAGGTTGCGTCGCCAGTCCTCTTTGCCCCAGGTGCTCAGGGCGACCCGCTCCCACCAGTCTGGGCTGGTTTCCCGAACCCAGAGCTGGCGGGGCACAGGGGTAGGCAGGTGCATGAGGTCTGCCCTGAGTATGAGGTGGATGAGGGCCTGGTGTGGGGGCTGGGAGCCCTCTGCGTCCACAAACAGGGTGTCCCGCATGTGCGGGACACTCTGCGGGTGGGCACGGGGTCCCTGGGTGGCACAGCGCCGTCTGGGCTGCCGGGCACTGTCCATGGCTTGCAGTGCGCTGCTCGCCTGGGTGGACAGGGAAGTGAGGTCAGGGCCGGCTTTTATGGGATTGGCTAGCAACATGGCCGCTGACATGGCCCAGTAGGGCGGCCATGTTGCCACACCTCCCATGGTGCCCTTCCCCTGGGGCAAAATAGCATGCCCACGGTGTGGATATGTTATTTCGATTCCTGCTTTTTTTCTTATTTCAAATTAACATTTTGTTAATTCAAAATAAGTTGTTTCGAAATAAGCGTTATTTTGATATACAGTTGTTGCGAAACAACCGTATTGAAATAACTGGCTGTGTGAGAACACAGCCTATGGTCTCAGCAGTGTAACTGGGAGAAGCTGAGCTAGGAGGGGAAAGCAAGATGTTTTCTCCCTACTCTGGAATATTTTGAAGCACAGTTTCTGCTTATGTATGCATGACTGATGCTGCTTCATCAGTAAGATGAATGGGATGGTGCTGGCTCTACTGGAGGAAGAAGAACCTATGTGGATTCTGCACCCAAAGAAGGAGCTGCTGCTTTCAACTCAAGCCTGTGAGCTTGGTGAACAGAGACTATAGCTGAGAGTCAGGCAAACTCCAACTAAATATTGAGACCTCTTAAGTTTCATCTCATCATGTTTCTGTGGAGACTGTACTCATTAAATTCAAATTGTTTTCTTAGCTCCGTGTCATGGAAAAGACAGCTGTGAAATGGTGAATGTGAGTTTACAAAGTAGTCACAACTTGTTGTATAGAGTAGCTTATTTTGTTTCTTTTATCATAGAATTTATTAAGTCAGTACTTAAATTATTTTTATTTTAATGTAATTAATTTAGTCAGTTAATGAAAATATAAATAATCTTTGCTGAGAGTCGCTTAAAGACTGAATCCTGGATCTCCAGCTGCTTCTCCATAGGAGTGGGAGTTTATTTATTTAGGCACTGGAGAGGCACAATGAGGTGAGCTCTTCACCCAAAGGGTAAAGCAGCACAGATGCTGCAGCCTCTCTTCTCCTGTCTGTTTTATCTTTATTGGTCTCTTCTGCCTCTTCTTGTTTAGCAGAGTTGGAGGTTGCTTGTTTTTTTGACTCCTCAGTTGTCAGCAGGGTGCATGCTGCTTTGGGCTGCTGGCATCCACTAGTGGCTTCATAAATATTGCAACAGTAGAAAAGTTAAATAGAAATGAGCAATGTTTGCTACATAGCAGTGAAAACCAATTATAGTTCCTAGTGATAGCCCCAATGTTAGCTTATCAGTAGAGCCCTGCAAATGAGTATATCCACATCTACAGATACAAATATGGGAATCCATATCCAATCTGCATCCGCAAGAAATGGTCCGTGGATATTGGTGTATCTGTGCAAGGCTCTACTTATCAGTGGAAAAAAAAGGAGTGGATCATAAAAGAGAACTCTTACATACACCACACCACACAAAAAAAAAAAACAAAACAAAAAAAAAACCACACACCAACCCACACAAAACAAAACACTGGATATGACAGCAATTGCTCTATAGGAATCACCTTAGTGATTAAAATTATTCAAAACAGAAACTGATAATTCATCTAAGGCTGCAGTGCTGCTAAGAGACAAGCCTGAACAGTACCAAATGTTGCTACCTGGTGCAAAGAACTTAAGAATCTGCTTCATCACTGCCTTCCTCCACTGTGCATAGATCCAAAAGAAAGCTTAAATCATCTTCTAGCAGCAAATGATCAGACAGCTTAAGAAAAGAGCTGCTGGTGTCCCCTTGCTCTCTGGTCAGTATGTTCAAATATATCACTTTACCAAGCAGGGCCACACTCTACCTCCTCCCATCCCTGTTCCATGTCTTCCCATGAGGCTTCCCACCCATCACACGCTCCTCTTCACCCCCTTCTCCGAAGTCACCTTGTCTGCTGCTCATGGTTCTCCATTCTCTTCCATTGCTCATACCTCTCCCACTTTTTTCCTGCCCCAAGGATGACCAATGGGAAGAGCCAGCAGAGAGGAGTGAGCAAAAGGCCAGGGGGCAAAGAGAAAGGTTTGTGAGCAGTGGACATGGGGATCTCAGGGGAGGGGTAAGCAGTGGATAGAAAATTTGGGGAAGGGGACAGAGAAGCATGAGCAGTAGGTGGGGGAACCTGAGGAAGGAGTGGAGCAAAGGCAGGTTGGGCATGGAACGAGGGTGTGGTATAGGCAGGCCCTCAGGATGGAGCAGGGGAGAGGGCCAGTCTGAGTACCTAGAAGTGGGTGAGGCACTGGGAGTCCCCATTGCTCACTCCCAGCTTGCCCACATGTGGGAATCATGCGTCTCCCATGTTTGCAGATCTTTGAAAAACAACAATATTGAGATGTCCCCTTCATACCCAAGACACCACCTTGATGTCTAATGGGACTAGGCCAGTAGTTGACAGAGTCAGTATCCCTCGATTGCCTTTTTGATGGTTTCTCAGTGAGTTCAACGATACATCAAGAATAGGATTGCCAGGTGCCCAGCTTTCAACTGGAAAGTCTGATTGAAAAAGGGAGCTGACGGTGTCCAGTCAGTTATACTGACCAGACACCAAAAGTTTGGTTTCCTGAGTAACTGAACATAATCAGCTTCTGTTCTACCGGTGGGATGGAAAAAAAAAAAAACAAAAACAAAAAACAAAAAAAAACAAAACAAAAAAAAACCACACACACAACAGGGAAAGGCAGCTGTTGCTGGAGAAGCCTCCAGGAACTTTCCAGCTCTAGTGAAGAGAGGTACCAATGCCCAGGAGGAGGTACTCTGAAGCACATGGCATTTGAGGAGCAGGGCAGTGGTCTGGCTCCTGGCCAAGTCCCCTTTTGCAGCCTCCTTTGTGCCCCATGCCTGGGGTCCTGCCTCCTGCTTTCCCCACTCCTGGAATATGGCTGACCTTATCATAGAATCATAGGGTTGGAAGGGACCTCATAGGTCATCTAGTCCAACCCCCTGCCAGAGGCAGGACCACTCCCGCTTAAACCATCCCAGTCATGGTTTTGTCCAGCCGGGCCTTCAACACCTCCAAAGATGGAGACTCCACCACCTCCCCTGGCAGCTCATTCCAAGACTTCACCACTCTCCTAGTAAAAAAGTTTTTTCTAATATCCAGCCTCGACCTCCCTAACCGCAGCTTGAGACCATCGCTCCTCATTCTGTCCTCTGTCACCACCGAGAACAGTCGAGCTCCATCTTCCTTAGAGCATCCCTTCAAGTAGTTGAAGGTTGCTGTCAAATCCCCCCTCAATCTTCTCTTCTGCAGACTAAATAAGCCTAATGCTTTCAGTCTTTCCTCATAGGGCTTGTGCTCCAGCCCTTTAATCATTTTGGTTGCCTTCCTCTGAACTCTCTCTAGCATGTCCCTGTCCTTTTTGTAGTGGGGAGCCCAAAACTGAACACAGTATTCTAGATGTGGCCTCACCAGTGCAGAATAGAGGGGAATGATCACATCCCTTGATCTGCTGGTAATAATTCTTTTGATGCAGCCCAGTATGCCATTGGCCTTTTTGGCAGCAAGAGCACACTGCTGACTCATATCCAGCTTCCCATCCACCATGACCCCCAGGTCCTTTTCTACACTGCTGCTACTCAGCTGAATGTTTCCCAGCCTGTAGCAGTGCATGGGGTTTTTTTTGTCCCAAGTGCAGGATTTTACACGCATCCTTATTGAATCTCATAAGATTTCTATTGGCCCACTGTTCCAATTTATCTAGGTCTCCCTGAATCCTGTCCTTGCCCTCCAACGTGTCTACCGTTCCCCCCAGCTTGGTGTCATCTGCAAACTTACTGAGAATGCAGTCTATTCCATCATCCAGATCATTGATGAAAATGTTGAACAGAACCGGCCCCAGGACTGACCCCTCGGGCACACCACTCGTGACCAGTTGCCAGCTAGACATGGAACCATTGATTCCTACACGCTGAAACCGTTGATCTAGCCAGTTCTCTATCCACCTTATAGTCCACCTATCCAACCCATACTTCCTTAATTTGCCAATGAGGATGCTGTGGGAAACTATCAAAAGCCTTGCTAAAAATCAAGGTATATCATATCAACAGTTCTTCCTGCATCCAGAAAACCAGTCATCTGATCATAGAAGGAAATGAGATTGGCCAGTCATGATTTACCCTTGGTAAATCCACGCTGACTGTTCCTGATCACTTTATTTTCCTCTAAGTGTTTGAGGATGGATTCTTTGAGAATCTGCTCCATAATTTTTCCAGGGATTGAGGTGAGGCTGACTGGTCTAATTCCCTGGATCCTCCTTTTTCCCCTTTCTTGAAAGTAGGCACTACATTTGCTTTTTTCCAGTCCTCTGGCACCTCCCCCGTTCTCCATGAGTTTTGAATGATAATGGCCAGCGGTGCTGCAATCTCATCAGCCAGTTCCCTTAGCACTCTTGGATGCAGTTCGTCCGGCCCCATGGACTTGTGCACATCCAGCTTCTTCAAGCAGTCCCTAACCTGACCTTCCATCACCAAGGGCCTGTTGTCTTCTCTCCCATCTGCCACACCCATGGTAGTGGGCTGGGAGCTGACCCTTCCTGTGAAAACTGAAGCAAAAAATGCATTGAGCACCTCAGCTTTTTCCTCATCCTCTGCCACAAGGATGCCTGCCCTATTCAGCAAGGGGCCTACACCATCCCTGATCCTCTTATTATTATTAACATACTTGTAGAACCCCTCCTTGTTATCCTTTACATCCCTTGCTAGCTGCAACTCCATTTGTCCTTTGGCCTTTCTGATTTTATCCCTGCATTCCCTAGCAATATCTTTATATGCCTCCTTGGTCATCGGACCAAGCTTCCGCTTCCTGTAAGCTTCCTTTTTATGTTTAAGCTCAGAGCAGAGTTCCCTGTTAAGCCATTCTGGCTGCCTCACATGTTTGTTCTTTCTCCTAATTGGAATGGAAACTTCCTGTGCCCTTAGCAGGGTTTCTTTAAAATATAACCAACTCTCTTGGACTCCTTTCCCCTTCAGATTAGCGTCCCAAGGGATCCTGCCCATCAGTTCCCTGAGGGAGCCAAAAATCTGCTTTTTTGAAGTCCAGGGTTTTTGTTTTGCTTCTTTCCTTTAATCAGCATCCTGAACTCAACCATGTCATGGTCACTACTGCCTAGCTTGCCATTTACCTCTACGTCCTGATCAATTCTTCCCTGTTTGTGAGCAGCAGGTCGAGCGGTGCAAGGCCCCTAGTTGGTTCCTCTAGCATTTGTACTAGAAAAGTTGTCCCCAACACACTCTGTAAAAACTTCCCTGGATTGCCCATGCACTGCTGTATTGGCCTCCCAGCAGATGTCAGGGTAATTGAAGTCCCCCATGAGCACCAGGGCCTGTGATCTAGAAGCTTCCGCTAGATGTCCATAGAACACCTCGTCCACCTCCTGCTTCTGGTCTGGTGGTCTATAGCAGACACCCACCACAACATCCCCCTTGTTGCTTTCCCCTCTCAATGTAACCCACAGACTTTCTACTGGCATGCTTCCACTTCCATAATGGAGCTCTGAGCAGTCAGAGCTCTTTTACATATAATGCTACTCCTCCCCCTCTTCTTCCCTGTCTTTCCTGAACAGTTTATACCCATCCATGGCAGAGCTCCAGTCATGCAGACTATCCCGCCACGTCTCTGTTATTCCTATGATATCATAGTTCCTTGTCTGCACTAGTATTACCAATTCTTCTTGCTCATTTCCCAGGCTCCTCGCATTAGTGTATAGGCACCTAAGATACCTGGCCGATTGCCCTATTTTGTCATGTTGGATTTCCAATTCTATTACATAAACCTCCTTGCATTTTTTCTAGGAGTTCTCCTTCCCCACTCTCCTCACATACTGGGGCTTCAGTAGAGCCCTTAAGACATTTGTTTGATTCCCCCCCCCCCCCCATGTTCCAACTACCTTCTCTT
>ML682008.1:11274636-11301951 GCA_007922195.1 Podocnemis expansa
CCCCCCCCCCCCCCCATGTTCCAACTACCTTATCTTTTATTGCTGGTGCTACAGTCCCAGCCCCCCCCAAGTTCCATCCCTTCCCCCAGATCACCCACATTGTCACTTACCCGTGGGCTTTGGTCTCCTTCTCCCATTGAACCTAGTTTAAAGCCCTCCTCACTAGGTCAGCCAGTCGGTGCCCAAATAAGCTCTTCCCCTTCCTGGACAGGTGAAGGCCATCTCTGCCTATCAATCCTCTGTCCTGAAACAGGACTCCATGGTCAAGGAAGCCAAATCCCTCCTGATGACACCATCTTCGCAGCCAGGCATTCACCTCCAGGATACATCTCTCTCTCCACAGGCCTCTAGCCTTGACTGGAAGGATTGAGGAGACCACCACTTGTGCTCCAAACTCCTTCACCCTCGCTCCCAGAGCTCTGAAGTCACCTTTGATCTGCTGAGGATCACCTCTCGCAGTATCATTGGTACCCACATGGATAAGCAGCATGGGGTAGTAGTCTGAGGGGTGGATGATTTTTGTCAATCCCTCCATTACATCTCGGATACAGGCACCTGGCAGGCAGCATACCTCTCTAGAGGCCTTGTCAGGGCAACAGATGGGTGTCTCCATTCCTCTCAGGAGTGAGTCCCCAATCACCACAACCCTACACTTCCTCTTAAGTGAGGTGGCTGTGATCTGCCCAGCCTTTGGGTTGAATGGCATCTCCTCTACCTCCTGCATCATGTCCAGCACCACATAACAGTTCCTCACCACAAGGGATGGTGGGATGTGAGCAGGCGTGGAGCACTGTCTACTGCCAGAGGTGACCAGCTGCCACTGTCCTCCCTCTGCCATAGGCATCCCATCCATTTCCAGAGCTGTGGCAGTAGCCCTTGGCACAGGGATAGGGACCTCCTCCTTGCAGGTCTCATCATGGACACTTTCAAGGAACTTGTCCAGGGCATAGATACCCCTGAGGTGTGATACCTCCTCCTGTTGCTCTACCTGTTTCCGAAGAGATGCCACCAGAAGGCACCTATCACATAGGCTCATTTCCCTAGCCTGATCATCAGTGGCAGGAAAATGAAGGCCACAGTCCTTGCAAATCCATACCAGGATCTGGGTGGAGATGTCCATGGACAGACAGTCTGGGTAGAAACAGAGCTAAAGGAAATAGCAGGGGCACTGGCACCAGCAGTACAGCTCCTCTTCACCATCTTGGCCTCACCAAACTCCTGCTCAAACTCCCTCGGGTCACTCTAGCAGTGGCTTTTAAAGGCCTTCTCTGCCTAGGTCAGCCCTTGCCCCTTGCTAGTCACACAGGGGGCAGGCCAATCACAAGGCTGCTAGAGGCTGGTGATTAAATGGTGCAAACAGCCCCCACCCAATCACACAAGCACAGACCCACAACTAACAGCAATCACCTGTAGGGAAAAAGACACAAACACCTTTCCCCAACCTGCTCTGGTAACTCACCCCAGAGCATGGCAGTCCCTCTGACATCCTGCACCAGTCCCCCCTGACTTTCCCTCCCTTGTCCTGTCCCAGTCACTCACACCCAGAGCACAGTTATCCCACCTCATTTTGCTAGTTCTCTACCCACCCCTGCTGAGCTGGCAGGGAGATGGAGAGAGCACTAAAATGACAAGGGAGAGGGAAAGAGGAGGAGCAGGGGTAGTGTTTTGAGGGAAAGAGGCAAAGTAGGGGTTAAGGATGTTCTGTTTGTCACAGATTGACATTGTTGGCTGTATTAGTCAAGCACCTTTCTTGGGCATCTCTACTGTCTGGAATGTCATACAATAAGCTGCCTTGAGCAAGTTTAGATGTGTTTAACACGCAACACAAAATGGAAATCATTTGATGCAGACATATCCCACCTTGCCACTCTCAATACCTCATAGGATGTATTCCAAAATGATTACATAATTTATTGCAAAGATTGTTAAGTGGCCAATAAGTTGAGGGATTTGGAGCAGGGAGGGGTGGGTTAGGATCCTGACTATGATATTACAAAGGACTGTCAGTAGTTCCTTGCCCTAGGGATAGTATTCTGAAAGTAGATTGCTTTAGTACTAACAGGAGCTTACCAATGCTCAATCATAAGCAATTTCCACCCAAAACAAGACAGGCACTCATTAATGCTGTTAACTTTGACGTAGCTTGCTTTTGTTGTTTTCAGTATTCTCAATATCAGAGACTCCATGAGGAACAGCAAGGAATATAATCCATTATGGGCAACAGTGGGACTGTTTCCTCTAAAATTATACAGATCTGTCAGGAATTCTTGAAACAACTTCAATAGATCTTGAATTTTTAATATGGTTCATGAGTTCAGAGACAAATCAGTGTTTCCAAACAGTTGGCATCCTGACGTAATCTTGGATGTCAAGTTACAGAAACTGATGCAAGATGAAACAAAAATAGCTATCTTTAAAAAGAGTTATCAGAAGTGGCCAGAAAAAGAATGGCTGTTGAAAAGTAGAAAAAGGCAGATCTGCAGAAGTGGCCAGAAAGAGCAAGAGGTCACCAATGCATGAGCCTGCTTCTTCATTCTGTCCCAGGCTCTGGCAGCATAAAGGAAACAAATGCCAGTGAAGAATATCCTTGCTCTAATGTAACTTCCCAACTGATAGGGAGCTAATAGATGTCCCTACAACAACCCTCCTAGCCCCAACATAGAGGGTAGCTCGTGACACTAGGAAACATGGCTGAGCACTTTGGCTAGTCTCAGATGATGCCACACAAAAGGTGGCAATTAGAATGGACTAAAAGTGATAGTATACTTTACAAACCCACTGTCAGCTGAGGAGATACAGGCAGGAAAACATGGGCATAACCCTATATTAAAGCCAGATAAGGTGTAGACTCCACACTATATCATGTGCAAAGAATTGGCAAGAGGAGGCCATCCATTCACAGTTTGCAAACACTGAATTGTGACCTTCCCACAATTCTCATTTGTCTGCACACAAATCAGTCAGCATACTTTTCCTACAAATAATTCACATCCATCACAGTAATGACACAAACAAGGAGTTCTGTGGCACTTTTAAAGACTAACAAATTTATTTATCACATGGGCTTTCATGGGAGAAAATCCCACTTCAGACATTTTGAACATGGAAAACTTACAGAAACAGTAATGATACAATACATGTGGCCTTAACATCATGCAGGAAACAGTCATGAAGAGTGTCACAGCCAGCTGTAGAGAGTAATAATTGGGTGATGTTGAACAGGAAGTTCATTAGCAGTGCTAAGACATATGACAGTTATCTTGTTTTTGGAGGTAACACAGGTAGATAGATGCAAATAGAAAGTTAATGTATAAGACATGCAGTACATGGTTCAACATGCCCACAAAAACCAAGTAGTACTATTAAAAACAAGTTCTCAGTAGGGATCAGGGGATTCTAAACTTAAGACTACCATTGCCCAGGCTGTGACCACTCTGACAACTGAGAACTAAATTTCACATGAAATGCCTCTACCTCATCCCCCACTACACCCTTGTGTACCTGTTGTGTCTTGTCCTAATGCTAAGCCATGTATTTCTGGAGCAGGGATAGTCTGTTATAGAATATAGGGCTGGAAGGTATCTCATGAAGTTTAGTCCAACCACCCTGCTAAAAGCAGGATTACTCCCACCAAATCAGCCTAGCCAGTGTATTGTCTAACTGGACCTTAAATATCTCCAAAGATAGAGATCCTGCCACCTCCCTAGGCAACCCATTCCAGTGCTTTACCACCCTCCTAGTGAGAAGTTTTTCCTAAAATCCACCTTAGATCTTCCCAGCTGCAACTTGAAACCATTGCTCCTTGTTCTGTCCTGTCATCACTGAGACTAGCCTGGCTCCCTCCTCTTTGGAGCATCCTTTCAAGTAGTTGAAGGTTGCCATCAAATCCCCCTCCTCAGTCTTCTCTTCTGCAGACTAAAGCACGTTATACAGTGCTGTGCTGTTCCCTGATGTGGGCCTCTTAGCAATATTGAAATAAGTAACCATAGATACTATTCATAAAACAGCAACAATCCACTGAGCATGAACACACCATGCATGTATATTCCAATCCAGCATATTATTTTGACTTCATGTAGATGAGCTCAAGGTGAAGCATGTGTAGTAACTCTGGCCTCAGCACTAGACCCTTCTGTAGTTTTGAGTTATTGAAATGTAGGGCATACAGCAGTGATTGATGCCTGATCCCAGAATGCCATGAGAAGGGACCAGTCAGGGTGAAGTTGAAGTGATGGGAAAGGGCTTGGATGACATTCAAAAAAAGTTGCAAAAAACTTTGAGGAGCAGGAAGAAGATAGAAGGATTTAGATGCTGAGTTAGTGGATGAACTGAAGCTGGGGTAGGAGGTAAGGTCAGAAAAATGAAAGAATGACAGGAGACAAAAAGGAAGGGTCTTGAAAGTGGGAGGAAAGGAAAAAGGAAGAGTTCTCATCAAGAAAAGCAGAAAAGACACAGAAGCAGTTATGTCAGCAGACCCTATGAGAAAAATTTTATGCACATACTCAACAGAGAGTATCAAGAAGAAAGAAGACAAAGAAAATATAAGTGGTGAAATAAGATTTGACTGAAGTTACTTAAGAGGTAAACAGGTCATGAAAACAATAAACCCAACCTGAGATCTGAAGTACAGGTACAGAGAGAATGACTGCTTGAACATCTACTGAAGGAAAACTATGCAAAGACACATGATGGACAAATGAGGATCACTAGATGAAAAACAGCCATAGGTGTATCAACATGCCAAAGAGAAGCAAAGGATAAGTCTGGAAGAGGATTTCTCTCTCCCTCCAGCAGTTTTTTTTTTCCCCCCCCTAAGGTAAATTTTTTTCCCCCACTGTCTGGCATCTGATAAAGTGGGACTTCACTCACAAAAGTTCATACAAAAAATACATTTGTTAGTGTTTAAAAGTACTAGAAGATTCCTTGTTTGTTTTGCTTCTACTTACAGTTTACTTTAACAGCTTCAGGGACCTTGCAGTCTCAGACACAAAAAGAGCAGAGCCCATAACCAACCCTCACTAGCTTTTCCCTATTTCAATTCACCTCTGCATTTCTCTCCTGAGAACTGTTTGTAGCCCCTGGCTAATGAAGCTGGCAGTTGTTCCCTATTGGCCCACTAAGGGCACGCTTACTCATCTGGCTGCAATTCCCTTTCCTTAATTGGGGGTCATGTAAGAAAGGGCTGGCTCAGCTTTCCTTTGCCTAGCACCCTGTCACACCTTATTAAGCTGTAAAATTGGACCTTGACAGATTTCTAGACCCATCCCTTGCCCTCATGGCAGAACTAAGTATTGTCTAGACTAGGGGTTCCCAAAAATTTCAAGGCTGGGGACCCTCTTCTATGGGAAAAAAAAAACTTTGCAGGTCCCTGGGGGAAGTCAGGCACTGCCTCCATGTGCAGAATTTGGCCTGCATGGGGCAGAATCTGACCTGTGCTGCTCTCCTGTTGGGGAGAAGGAGCTGCTGTGGCCATGGGGAGCTGGGAACCACCACGGCCATAGCCCCCTGCCTCTGCCCCCCCAGTGTTCCCTGCCCGCCCACCCATTCTCTGCCCCTTCCCCCACTGGCTCCCTGTCCCCAGTGCCCCCTTACCTGGTCACCAGAGCTGCTGGGACCTGACCACCCCCCAGGCTACTCTCCTTGAGTGTGTTATGCATGCTCAGGGCAGAAGTTTTAAAAACTCCCAGCCGGGGGGAAGCACCCTGATGGCTGGAAACCTGGGTCTCTGTGGCAATCGGAGACCCCAGCAGCATCCAGCCCCAGCTCCCAACCTCTCTGTGGCCCCTCAGAGCACCCTGCAGCCCTCCATGGGTCCACAGAGATTCCACAACCTTCCCTGGTCGTTTATTCTATTGCTTAATGACCCCGGCAGAAAATTATTCCTAAAGTCAAACATAAACTGCCTTTCCAAAATTTAAGCCTGTTGCTTCTTGTCCTCTCTTCAGAGGTTAATGAAAACAATTTTTCAACCTCCTCCTTGTAACAATCTTCTAAGTACTGGAAAACTGTTAGCATGTCTCTTCTCAGAATTCTCTTCTCCAGACTAAATAAATGCATTCTTTTCAATCTTCCCAAACAGATCATGTTTTCCAGAAGGCAGCAGGGAGCCAGATCTCCCCCTCCCACCCCGAAAAATGCATCTGAGCATGCTCAGGGGCAGGGGAGGAGATTTTAAATTCCCCCAGCTGCAGCCCCAGCCTGGAGCCCAGATGAATGTTCTTTCAGGGACAGGTAGGGTCTGGGCTGCCGGCCATGTGCCCTCAAAAACTAGACATCAGGGGCTTTGCCCTGGTTGCGCCCCCCAGTTACGGCCCTGTGTGTGCCCTACAAAGAGTAAGAGAAATAAGAATAAATGAGGAATAAGAATCATGACAATCCAGAGTAATAGAGGAACATGTGTTGTGCACTGCAATTTGATTGCACCCTTCCAGCTCTGCAAATGCTTTCAGTTCATAAAAATCTCCTAAGATCCACTAGAGGGCTAGAGGCCACAGGAGTACAATTTTCACAGCTTAGAAAATGAGCTGTCCTGTAAAAATCCTTCATTTTCTGTTCTTTTAATCACTTTCCCCTGTACAAGATCAGTTCTTTCATAGTATTAGTTAGGCAAGGGAAGACAAATAAGGACTGTGTAATGAATCAGCTAAGTAGGCAACTAACACTCAGAACAACACCTTCGCCTCACTAATCTGTGTCCCCTCAGGTTGATCACTCATGCTCATTCTCTTCCCCTTGGCAGCAAAAAGCCAGGACCAACTGGACTTGATCCTTGGAAATCTGCATATTCCTATTTGCTTTTAGTAGATGATTGATCTAGAATTTGCACCCCAGGAGGCCTGAAGAGGCCTAAAACTTGGTTGGATAGCCCAAGGGGCCTAAAGAAGAACTCTTATTGTTTCACTATGAAGTCACAGTTCAAACTGACATGGCTTAAGTCTGAGAGGGTTGAGTTATCTTCTGACTTGACCCCAACCCTTCCATCTGAATCTGAACCAACACCTCTGCCACTGCCTCCTGCCCATGGAGCTGGCTCTCCTCCTTCCATCCGTAAGGTTGGTGTCATGATGCCTGCCCTCTGTAGCACATACACATTGCAGGAGTGAGTGGCATTGTTTTGTAGAGTTTCTATTGAGGGCAATATAATGAAATGGTCTACCTTTTGTGAGTATTCCAACCAGGAAGTAAGCAGACTATTAAACATTGACCAGGGCTTATGTCATTTAGATGTTTTCAGGGGCTTAGAGCAGTGGTTCTCAACCACTGTATTGTAACACATTACAGCAGTGGTTGTCAAACTTAGGGTCAGGACCCAGTACTGGGTCGCAGACCCTTAGGCACTGGATCGCAGAACACTTGCTGCCACTTCCAAAGATTAGAGTGCATTGCTCAAAGATGTAGTTGCTGGGTCACAAGTATAAATGATTTTTTTTAACTGGGTCCTGAGGAAAAAAGTTTGAAAACCACTGCATTACAGTGTTGCTCATGTGTATAAGAGTGTTGGGGAGCCAGTCCCCATGAGAAGATGGAGAGCAGCAACAGCTGTAGATTCTTGGCAGGGAGGCTGGGTTTGGGTGTCAGGGGCAAGGACCTTGGCATCAATAGTGGGTGGGTTGGTGGCAGCAGCAGGGGGCTTGGCAGCAGTGGGGGACACTGTGTCACACACAATTGTGCACACCATCATGTCACAACACAAAAAAGCTTGAGAACCTCTGGGTTAGACAAAACTTCCAAATGCTGTCGTCCTCCATTCCACATGTATGTTATTTAGTACCTCCAGAACTGTTCCTGTTCCTTCTAGAGCTGAATTGATCAAACTTCCTTTTGTCTTCTTTGGAGGAGTGTTTGGCCAGAGTTGGGTCTCTATCCACCTCTTCCATCCTATAAACAGAAGTGCAATATATTTGGTACATTGTATCTGTATGGATGAAATGTTCATGGAGGTTAGGTCTATCACTGCTTTCTTTAAAGAGTAAGTGGGATCTATTATTAATCATGTTTTGACATCTTCCTTCACTATGCAAGGACCGATGTTAATTTGTTCAGACTTGAATACCCATAGGGTGGTAAAAGTTTTATTAAAATTAATAGAGCCAATAGTTCTCCATACCCCACTGCTTCTTTTTCTGGTTATATCTAACCAAGCTTTACACCAATCAGAAAATGAAGTTTGATTTACATCATTCTTCTCACACCTATGGTATTGTTCTCTTACTTGTTCATACCAAGGTGCACATAGGTTTTAACCATTCCTTGACCCACCTTTTGGCTGAGGTATACAATGAATTGTTGTCCTCATATATCCTTCTCATGGAGGAACAATACTAAATAAAACATTGGCTAATTTAACATCATTGTGGGCTGTAGTAGTTTCACATGGGTCCTCCTGCTGTTCAAGTCTTTCACTCACCAAATCATGCACAGACATCAGCTTTATGCTTCCCCCCAAGTGCTCTTTATTTCTCTAACATAACCCACCACTAGTTCCTGGTTTATATACATACAGTTTAGCAGGCCTCACTACCCAGCCACAAGCACAATAAGCATAGCTTCTGCAGCAGTTTTTCTGAGGCTAGCTATTTGTGATTCCCCTCTTCACATCCTTAGGCTGAGCTTTTAAGAAGCCTTAGAATCATAGAATCATAGGGTTGGAAGGGACCTCACAGGTCATCTAGTCCAACCCCCTGCCAGAGGCAGGACCACTCCCGCTTAAACCATCCCAGTCAGGGTTTTGTCCAGCCGGGCCTTCAACACCTCCAAAGATGGAGACTCCACCACCTCCCTTGGCAGCTCATTCCGAGGCTTCACCACTCTCCTAGTAAAAAAGTTTTTTCTAATATCCAGCCTTGACCTCCCTAACCACAACTTGAGACCATCGCTCCTCGTTCTGTCCTCTGTTGTTACCGAGAACAGTCGAGCTCCATCTTCCTTAGAGCATCCCTTCAAGTAGTTGAAGGTTGCTATCGAATCCCCCCTCAATCTTCTCTTCTGCAGATTAAATAAGCCTAATGCTTTCAGTCTTTCCTCATAGGGGTTGTGCTCCAGCCCTTTAATCATTTTGGTTGCCCTCCGCTGAACTCTCTCTAGCATGTCCCTGTCCTTTTTGTAGTGGGGAGCCTAAAACTGAACACAGTATTCTAGATGTGGCCTCACCAGTGCAGAATAGAGGGGAATGATCACATCCCTTGATCTGCTGGTAATACTTCTTTTGATGCAGCCCAGTATGCCATTGGCCTTTTTGGCAGCAAGAGCACACTGCTGACTCATATCTAGCTTCCCATCCACCATGACCCCCAGGTCCTTTTCTACACTGCTGCTACTTAACTGAATGTTTCCCAGCCTGTAGTGGTGCATGGGTTTTTTCCGTCCCACATGCAGGATTTTACGCTTGTCCTTACTGAAGCTCATAAGATTTCTATTGACCCACTGTTCCTTAACAAGTTCTGCAGCTGCTCCTGGTTAGCTCATCTTGGCAGGTTTACACAGCCTGCGCCAATCACTGCTAATTAGGGTCACAGTAGCAAGAGGCGAACTAGCCTAGTTGCTCCCACCCCCATTTTATCACTACCGTCTTCCTTTCCTCCTTTATCCACTGTGGGGCATTTCTTGCTACAAAATCACAGGAGATATTTTCTTTTAAGATCAGGGTGCAATTATCAAGTTGCAGCTGGGAAGGTTGAGGTTGGATATTAGAAAAAGCCTTTTCACTAGGAGAGTGGTGAAGCACTGGAATGGGTTACCTAGGGAGGTGGTGGAATCTCCATCTCTGGAAACTTTTAAGATCCAGTTGGATAAAACCCAGGCTGGGATGATTTAGAGGGAGTGGTCCTGCTTGTAGCAGGGATTTGGCCTAGATGACCTCATGAGGTCCCTTCCAGCCCCAATATTCTGTGATTCAGTTCTCTGGGATGCCATATGCAAACCTCTCCTCCTTTATACCACAACAAGAGCTTATCTCTTCCTGGGCCATCATTCGTAATTGACATTCTCTGCTGTACATGTGCCATATCTATTACGTATACCCCATGTTATCCCTTTACTCATCCAGATCCTCTGATAGTTTTATTCATTCAAAATTTTGGCAATCTGTATGTTTTCCCCCTCATCCCATGGGTTGGATTTAGCTACCCAATGAATATGGTCTGTTTTACATTTATTAACCCTGTATGATGGGCTAAAGTCCATCCTTTCTAACTTGCATTTAAGGACCAAAGCTCCCAGCCATGGGCGACACACCAAGGCTCCCCCACTATCCACCTCTCACTGACGGCACCACTTTTGACCATGGGTAAATCTCAAGTGACCTTGCCACCGAAAGAAAACTGCCTGGAAAGGCAGCCCCTGCTGGAGCAAAAAAAGCAGCTAACCCAGGTGCTTTTGGTGGCAGCTCTTCAAAAGGCACCCCACTGCCACAGCAGAGCTGTGACTGCTCTACACTTCAGAGGGCTGAGGGCCAGCAGCCTGTGGCTGCAGCCCCCAGGATTGGGGGGTGGAGGGGCCTTTCAGCAGCAGACTGCTAGCCTGTGACACACTCAGCTGCTGTCCCATGATACTCGTGTCACAACACAGTGGTTGAAAACCACTGTACTAGATTACATTGCTATTCTCTAGTTGTAGCTGCTCTTCCTTATTTATTTGATGAGTTCACTTTCATCCTGTTAACTCTTGTGCGGGGAGATTATGAGAATTCAAAGTTTCCCATGGCTTTAAGAGGGCAAATGCAATAAAACACCTGTGAGAGCTTTCTACAACAGATGTTTTACCTGATTTAGTCAGTATTAGAAAACTCACATCTCTCATCAACCCCATTGTAACTTCAACTATCTTATTATCCTCTAAATGCAGCAAAGTAAAAGCACAACTAACACTACTGTTTTGGATAACAGTTTGGTTAGCAAAACCAGCGAGAGTTCTGGGGCACCTTAAAGCCTAACAGAGTTCTTTGGGCATAAGCTTTCGTGGGCTTCAACCCACTTCGTCAGATGGAATGAGGACTCTCATTTTTGCTGTATACAGAATAACATGGCTTCCCTTCTGGAAATTTTCACTGGTCTGGTTAGGTTTGGTCCACTGGATTGTTGCTGTCATCTTTGTAATTTCCAGATTCATGCCACAATAGTAGAATCCCCATAACTGCTAATACCCAGATGAGCCAAGATGAACATAGCTGCATCATCCACCACTTGACTTTTCTGTTTCTCTAAGACCTAAGAACAAGAGATTCTCTTTTTCTTTTAAAATATACCTAACAACTATCATATCAAATTTAACGAAAGCCTTATTTATCTAAATTTTAACTACCAGTACAATTTATGTAATTTTGACAAATAACTACTCATGTATTTTTAAGTAACTCAGCAGAAACCTCTCTCCCATTTCCTATGTGAATCAAACAGTACATCAAAATAATGATATCAACTTTGATAACACCATGTGCCCCTACCCCTCAGTCCATCAATCCCTTTCGCATCTCCCTCAACTCTATTCTCCCCAAACTGACTGAAATAGGCCTGGTGAGAGGCATGGGGACTGTTCCTCCTCCTCCCCGGCCCCGTTCATTCCTTTGACTCATACTGTATCAAATAAAAATTTACCACTGTTGTCAAAATAGAAATGCTTGATCCTTCATCCAGACAGCATCACTTCCACCTCTGCTCCATTCATCCAGCTGGGGACTAAAGGCCTTCCCAGTAGTTCCAGAAGTAATAGGGAAATCGTTAATGGTAAGTCCTCCTGAATTTCTTCAATGTCCTCCTTTTCTATATCTAATAGTCCTTCCAATTGTGTGTTTAATAATTCTGAAATATCCAGCTCATTTAAATTATCAGTGTCCTCGAACCAACACTGTCCTGCCATTCTTCTCTTTTCTTTACCTTCCTTCTGTCTTTCACTTTCTCTAGCTGTCTTTCAGATTTAATAACAAACAGTAAAATTCTGTACATTTTGCTTCTTGTTCTATTATTATTTTTTTCTACTGTCCTGAGAACATTTTTGTCAAGATCTGTTGAACATCTTAATACTTTAATAATAATATCCTTTTGTTCCAGCTTCCAAAATTCCAGAACACAATATCCCGACTATCTCGCTTATTTAATGGAATAATTAGTGAACTATCTCTTTTTATTCCTTGAACCCCTTGTATCTCTGCTGTTTCTGGAGAAACAAATGGGAGAAGGTCTGCTGGGATATATCTGTTATTTGATACTGAATGGGTGGATCCCATATCCAGATAAAACAGTTGATACATTTTACTGTTATCTATGGCAGCGGTTCCCAACCTTTTCCTTTATGTGGACTGCAACATCATCACCAAAAACTTTTGTGGACCACCATGTACACAAATCATTTTAAATGTTTTTAACACAGCCAATGGGCAGCACAGTTGTTTCTAATAATTTATTACACTCATTCACAAACATATGGCACTCATCAGAGTACGTTTTTCTGCAGTTCATTTACCTGCAATAATAATCTCCCCCTCCCCTTACACACCTGTGGGCCACCTGTAGTACCCTTGTAGACCACCAGTGGTCTATGGACCACAGGTTGGGAACAATCTATACTTACGTCCACTATGAATCTTCCATACTGGTTCCCTGGGACACTATGAAACCTTGTTGAGTGCCAGTGGTTACTTTGCTGCTCTATTATAACTTTTCTGAATAATTTTGTCCATCTTAGCTTCTATTTTGGGGAAGGGGGTATTTACATTTTATTAATATCCCAAACCTCTGTATGCTTTTGCACTCTCTCTAATATCTCCATTGGACAGTTAGGCCATTCTATATGTTTGGCACCTTTAAGGATGGATAGTACAACTATTCCTATTATACCCACTGCCATCCAAATTTATTAGGCCAATTGTCCCATTCCTTGTTTTCTTCACAACTAGTAATTTATTGGAGGGCTATATGGTACTTCACTTTCTGCCTCATCTAATGCCTACAGAAATTCTTTCTCCTTAGTACTAATTAATGAAAAAGTGGCTTCTGTATCTATCAACATACTGTATCTACCTGAACACTTCGCTATTTTCAATGATTACTGATCTTTTCATTTTTAGGGCAAATTATGAAACCAGTATTCCTTCAGACTGTATTACATTACACATGATGGGTGTGTCTACACTTACAAGTTAGTTCAAATTAAAGAGGCTTAATTCAAAATAACTTACTCCCTGGCTACAATGGCACTCTATTATATTGAATTAAGCCTTTCCTTAATTTGAAATAAAGAAAGGCTAATTCAATATAATAAAACCTCCTTTTACTCTGAATTAAAGGTTAATTTGACTTTATTAACTTGAATTGACCCAGTCCTGGCCACCCTAGATTGACTTTTGTTGACCTAGAGCTAAGGACAAGGGAGCCACACACAGCTCCCATGGCCCTGTTCTCCCCAGACCCATGGTTACTGGCAAGAATGGAGCTGCCCTTCCTTTTCCCCGGGACCCACTCTCCCTTTTCCCCAGGACCCTGTCTGGGGAGCTCCAGAGAAGCAGCCACTGGGGCTCCCCTGTCTGGGGGAGCACCATGGAAGACAGCCACTGGCACTCCCTGGATATGGGAGTCCCTGGCTGGCAGGGCACCTTCCCCACTGCCAGCAGGAATGCCTTCCCTGCTGCTGGCACGATCCCCCATGGGGCAATGTCCCCATCGCTGGTAGGCCCTGCTGGTGGCAGGGAAGGTGTCCTGAGGGAGATCCTGCTGGTGGCAGGGAAGAGGTGACTGGGGTGGGGGGGATCCTGCCAGTGGCAGGGAAGAGGCACCCCATGGGGGATCCTACCAGTGGTGGGGAAGAGGAGCCTTACAGGGGATCCTGCTGGCAGCAGAAAAGGCATGCACAGCCAGGGACTCCCCTATTTGGGGAACACTGGCAGTTGCCTTCACTGGAGCTCCCAGGACAGGGGAACCTCCGAGGCCCCTCTGTCCGGGAAGTGCTGGGGAAGACAGCCACCAGCAGCTCCCAGAACAGGGGAGTCTCGGGGGAGACAGCATTGGTGGCTGTCTTCCCTGGGAGCTCCAGAGGCTTCCCTGTTCAGGGAGTGCTGGCAGCTCTCTTCTGTGGGATTCCCTGGACAGGGCAGCACCAGTGGCCACTTCTCTAGGGCTCCCCTGTCTGGGAAGCCCCAGTGGCTCCCTCCTCCGAGGAAACTGTGGCTCCCTGCCTGCTGGGGAGCCGGGGCTCCCCTTGTCCCCGGGAGCCGCAACTCCCCCAGTTCAAGTTAGAGAGTCTAATGTAGATTTTCTAACTTGAATTAATAAATCCTGCTTTAATTTGAATTAGGAGTCTAGTGAAGACTCTAATTTGAATTAATAACTTTGACTTAAAGTCAAATTTGTTAGTTTGAATTAATTAATTCAAATTGACTTTTGTAGTGGAGACATAGCTGATGGTACCCCCCGAATCAGTTCAGGATTTTTCTGCACTAATTTTCAAGATTTTCTTGTACCCCCTGTTCCTTTTTAGGAAAGCTCATTGCAAAATGAGAAGCCTCTACTGGGACAGAAGTCTTCTTTTTTTCCCTCAGGCTACTGGTATTACTTCCATAGAGGAGTCCAGAATAGTTTTCTGAATCTAAGTCAGAGCTATCCCTGCTCTTTTCTTTCAATTTTGTGAGTACAGCCTTTTTTTCTCTCTCCATAGAACTGCTTTGCTGGCCATGCTATTAACTATCTGTATACCTAGAAGTTATTCCTGCAAGCAAGCCACTTTCTGTTGGCAATATGCATGATCAGCTACAGTTTGCTGCTTTTATGATTCAGAACCCTATCTACTGCTACTGGTGTGGCACTTTCACTTAAACAACAACCTTGTTCTCTTAATAGCATGAACCACTGCTCATCACAAGGATGCGGCAGCATTTTGGCCTGCAGCCCAATATGGGGTTCTCAGTTTCAACCTGAGCCCCCTCCTCAGACCAAAACGTCAACGGCTGCTGGAGTAACTGATGAACTGGTTTGAGGCACTGTCTAACTTTTTGGATTCCTTTCAAACGTACAGAGCTTTTCGGTGTTTTTCACAAACATGGTGGGGCCATCAGTTTCTGTTGTCTGAGGTGTATCAAATGTTTTAGTCAACCAACTGGCTATTATGCTATTATTTTGGGGACTCTAAGAACTTGCTTAAAGCTTTACTTTGTTCTGTGGCATATGGTGTCTGAAGGAGTTCCTCAAAGTTATCCCTTTAATTGTTCAAACTGAAGAAATTTTCTCTGAAAGACTGGTCCTTTCTTTTTTTATCAAAACATTTCATCATCCCAACCTGTCTCTTCTTGCCCTGTGCTGCCATTGCCACTCCTTCTCTTACTTGCAGTTCAGCTTCTGGAGTGTATTTCTGGCACTGACAGCCTCCATGACTAACTTTATTTTTTTCTCTCTATGTTTGTGAGCACTGCCTCCTCTATAGCTTGCCCATCTAGTGCTTTTTGTTTCCATTCTGCTACCTCCTGCCTTGACCTGCCCTGTTTCATCTTTGCTTTGCTGGCCTCTTTCTGTGTAGCTATCATCTCAGCCCTCTGTGACACAGTGGCTTCCCATACATCAGCTTTACTTTGTGGTGGCCAACTCTCAGTGTAGAGCAACCTTCTGAATATTCTGCACCAACACCATGATTCTTAGAACTTCAGCCTCTATCTTTGAATTAGTCAGTTCTTTTTTCTAACTTATGCTTCTTTGCTCCACGATTGTTTACTAATTCTTTCTCTAACCCCTAATCCCATATTCTTGTTCTCAGGCTGTCCACTTCTCTATTTAAAACTACAGTTGCCATTTGCCAGCCCTCCAAATTGACCTGTTTCTTTGCCTTCTTGCTGAGACTCCAAAAGGAAATCCTTTAGGCTGAATCCATTGTTCCCACTGCTCACACAGGTGTTGTTAGGCACCAGCTCATTAAAAGCACTTTTTTTCCAGGGACCGTTTCCCTTTCACGTAATAAAATCTTCTATTTCCTAACATCATCTCTAAAAAGCTATTGTGACTCAGTTTCCATTTTGCTGTCAGTTTGGATTTTTATTTTTACCACTTTGACCAGGTGGAAATTCCAGTAATGACCTACAATTTCCTCTTTTAATCTATAAATTATAATATTTTCCTCAGGATTAAGCTTCTGTGCTGCAGTTCCTAAAATCTCTGCAGCATAAACTCTGCCTCCTGGGACCTCCTTACCCTCTGTGCCTGATCCTGTTTCCAGTGTCAGAATCTGCCTTCCCCAAGCCTTTCCCCTGTACCTGTTTCTGTTTCCTGTGGGCCTCCTTGTCCTATTTTCTCTGGGCCTCCTTGTTCTAACAGCCAGGGTTTTCCAAATTAATCTGATTCAAGACCCCAACTACCTCCACACCTGGGTTTCTTAAAATGAGCACCTATCAAACTGCACTTGCTAGTAGTTACCTTGATCCTGATCTTGACCAAGACAATTTACCAGGGCATGACAACCATTACAGCTAGTTATGATGACCCAAACTAATAAATAGCCTAGCCTTAGCTACTCACCAGGGCATGATAGCCCCTGCTTTCAGGTATAATGGCCCAAACTATGAATGACTAGGTCACCAATGGAGCTTTTTAAAGCACCATTAACTTTTTCTTATGACACCATTTAATATAATTTTCGATTTAAAACCTCAAAAAGAGAAAGTTTTTCTATCGGGTATCAATTGATCTGCAGTCAGCTAGGGGGCACAATATACTCCTAGAGGCAGCAAATAGTGCTGTAGGCTTAAATAGTTCTGTGAGCCCACCATGGGATGACAAATTGCTACGCCAGAACTTCAAACCTAAGAAATCCTATACTGGCCTGTATAGTAATGAACCAATCTCAAGCCTTTTCTATAGCAAATATGTCAGGTGACCAGCTTGGCTTAACAATGAAGTCTTCAGTTATCTTAAACACAAAAAGCTTACAAGAAGTGGAAGCTTGCACAGATGCCTAGGAAGGAGTAAAATGCTACTGCTTGAGTGTACAGGAGTGAAATCAGAAAGGCCAAAGTACACTCGAAGTTGCAGCGAGGAAGAGATGGGAAGGTTAACAAGAAGAATTTCTAAAGGTATGTTATCAACAAGAAGGTCAGGGAAAGTGTGGGCCCCTTACTGAATGGGGAAGGCCACCTAGTGATCGATGATGTAGAAAAAGCTGAGGTACTCAATGCTTTTTTTGCCTATTTATTCACAGACAAGGTAAGTCCCCAGGCTCCTGCTCTGGGCAGCACAGAATGGGGTGGAGGTGAGCAGCCCTCAGTGCTGGATATGCATAAGTCCATGAGGCTGGAGGCAATTCATCTAAAAGTGTTGAGAGAGTTGACTGATGTGATTGCATAGCCATTTGCCATTATCTTTGAAAACTCATGGTGACTGGGGGAGGTCCCAGATCATTGGAAAAAGGCAAATATAGTGTCCATTTTCCAAAAAGAGAAGAAAAAGGAACTGCGGAACTGACCAACAAATTGGTCAGTCTCGCCTCAGTTTTGGGAAAAATCATGGAGCAGCTCCTCAAGGAATCCATTCTGAGGTACTCGGAAGAAGGGAAAGTGATCAGGAACAGTCAGCATGGATTCGTCAAGAGCATATTATGCCTAAACACCCTGATTGCCTTCTATGATGAGATAACTGGCTTTATGGATGTGGGGAGCCAGTAGTCATGATATACTTGGATTTTAGCAAAGCTTTTAATACAGTCTCCCACAGTATTCTTGCCAACAAATTAAGGTAGCATGGGTTGGATGAATGGACTATAAGATGGACAAAAACCAGGCTAGATCATTGGGCTAAACAAGTAGTGATCAACAGACCAGTGTCCAGTTGGCAGCCAGTAACAAGCAGAGTGCTCCAGGAATCAATACTGGGACAAGTTTTGCTCACCATCTTCATTAATAATCTGCAGAATGGGGTGGATTACACCCTCAGCAAGTTTGCAAATGATACAAAGCTTGGCAGAGTGGTAAATATGCTGGAAGGCAGGGGATATGATACAGAGACGCCTAGACAAATTAGAGGATTGGCCTAAAGTAATCTGCTGAGGTCAACAAGGACAAGTGCAGAGTCCTGTACTTAGGACAGAAGAATCCCATACACTGCTACAGACTAGAGACCTATTGGCTAGGCAGCAGTTTCACAGAAAAGGACCTGGGGGTTACAGTGGACAAGAAGCTGGACATCAGTCACCGATGTACCCTTATTGCCAAGAAGGCTCATGGGATATTAGGCTGCATTAGTAGAAGCATTGCCAGCAGATCAAGGGACAAGAACATTCCCCTCTATTTGACACTGGCAAGGTCTCATTTGGAATATTGGGTCCTGTTTTGGCCAATGTCAACAAACTGGAGACTCCAGCAGAGAGTAACAAAAATTATTAGGGGGCTGGACCATAAGATTTATGATGAGAGGCTGAGGAAACTTGGTTTGTTTAGTCTGAAGAGAAGAATGAGGGCTGAGGGGAGGGCGATTTGATAGCATCCTTTAACTAGGATTCCAGGAAGGATGGACCCATGCTGTTTTCAGTGGTAGCAGATGACATGACAAGGATAAGTGGTCTCAGGCTGCAGTGGGAGAGGTCTAGGTTGGCTAGTATGAAAAACTTTTTCACTAGGAGGGTAGTGAGGCATTGGAATGGGTTGCTTAGGGAGGTGGTGGAATCTCTTTTTTTTTGTTTACTTCAAACTTGGACCACCTTCAGATCCTCCTTCCTACCCATACCTGCAGGTATTAGGAGTGACCTTTATTTTACCCCATCTACCTTTCTGTCATTGGTCAATTTCTTAACATCTCCATTCCCTCTCTCTTTCTAAGCATGACACATTGGCCACCATTTTAGATTTCCAGCCTAACCTCGCTCTAAAGCAGGGGTCTCAAACATGCATCCTGCGGGCCACGTGCTGCCCCTGAAATTATTTCCTGTGGCCTGCAGCAACGCTACCGTCATTGATATTTGCAATATCATTGTATGAAAAGGTTTTCATGGTGCAGCCCTCAGGCTAACATACTAGTTCTCATGTGGCCCTCATGGTGATTTGAGTTGCGAATGCTACTCTACTATCATTATTTACTATTTATCAAAAGCTTTAAACATAAAACCAACTATGTTTCTACTCATGCCTAATTATTATGATTCGGTCACAAGCTTTGTTATTAAAATCAAAACTGATAAAATCCACAGTTGTTTTCTCCTCTCTCTGACTTCTCTTCAGCTATATGCTGTGTCTGCTGATCTCCTTACATGGACTAGAGAAGCTTAAAATTCTCTTGTATCACTCTCACCCACTAAAATGATGTTGTGGCAATATTTGATGAAATAGCTGCTTCTTTTTGATTGCATAATAATCTCTCGAACTTGACCCTCCCTCCAGAACTTAAAAGCTTGAAAATAAACATTCCTTGTTACTAATTTGAAGAGTGCCAACATTTTGCTCAGCACTAAATAAATGTAAGATGACATGGTCCCTGCTCAAAACCATTGAAAAAGGTTCTGCAAAAGTGTGTTTCAATGTGCAATTCAGAGGAAGCCAGTTTAATGCACAAGGATTTTCATTTGCTTTTTGTCCTTCATTCATCTGACAAATAGTTACTGTATTCTTTTGTTGATGGAACAAAAATTAATTTAGATGCCTTTTGTTTGAATGGTTGTATATTGTCATCAGCAGGAACATGCACATTGCTGGAGACACCGTTATCAGGACGTTATCAGGTTATCAGCTTTTTGGTAGACCTCATAAAAACTATGCTGACTTTAAGAATTTCCTGGCAAGGTAGATTTTCCTTTTAAAATTAATAGATGTTTATAACCTACAGCTATTCCTAATTAGAAAACTTTCAGATAAAATATTATGCTTTTGTAGACTTGTCTTGATAGTGACCCATTAAAGAATGCCAAAAAACTAGAATTATCATTCCTACTACAGCAATTCTTGACAGCAGAGGCAAATTGGAAAACTGACATATTTTTCCTTGTAAGACTATGTGTATCAGGCAGTTAATCTGACCTGGCTTTCTCTTAATGAAGACCTCACAAAACACATCAAAGTATTTCTCCTACAGACTTGAAAGGAAGGAAGAAAAAGATTGTTTCTCTATTTTGTTGTATTCAGGGGGCTGGAGGGTGCCCAGCTACCATGGTGATATGGGCCCTATAAATAGACAACTTATTCCATTGGGAGATGCATGTATTTAATATTGCAGGGGGCCTCATTGCCTATGTGCAATTCCAAAAAATGAAACATGTGCATGACTATCTGAAATTAGCTCCCTCCCAATCAGCAGGCATCACTTATTTACAGTACTGTACCCAGTGGAAAAATGTCATTGGACTTTGTGGGTCACTATTCGTTCTACTATCCTGCAGCCAGTATTCTTTTAATACTAAAATGACGTCCATGGGGATGTTTGGTTTCACAAGCCTCCCTATTCACTATAATACTACTGGCAAGGCAAATTGCAAACTTACACATTTAAACTTACAGTAAAACATGAGGTAATGAACAGGTATGTGGTTTTCAGTTGCTCCTCCAGATATACGATTACAGAATTTCACAGATTCTTGGGCTAAAGTTCATGAACTTGTCTTTTCTTCCTAATACCATGCATACCATCAGTTTGTTTACAGGCATCTCCTCTTAATATCTTCCATTATTCTATCTTTTCTTTGCCAGAGTGAATAGGCACAGAAGCCCCAATTGTACATTTCAGTGGTTCCAGTTTAATCATTCCAGTAACATAACAGTGTAGGGAAATCTTTCCCAAATCCATATGTCCTCTTTCCTCCTTGCTGGGCAGCTTTGATGAAATGTCAATTTTTCTGTTATGTTTGCTTTCCCTGTGTCAGATCTAAACATTCCTACTCAACAAGGTCATCATCCAACTTCCTTATATCTCTTGCAAGTTTATATCATCTAAAGTTAAGATGGTTTCAATTAGTATATCCTAGGATTGTATTTGAAGGTATTCTTGAAATTTCTGTTATGTCTCATTTAATTATTAACAGTTCTAATATGAAAGTATTATAATGAATGCTTTTTTACTATCTTATTAGCTTATTTTATCATCATTCCACTCCTGGTATAATTATTATTACTATATGCATCACTAAGGACCCCAATGTCATAATATATAGATAGTATTTCATACATTTAAAAAGTACATCTGCCTTCTTCCCCATACTGTGAAGCCGCTATATGAGTAGTGGGGAAGGATGAAGGATGGAATGATGAGGGGAAACTATTAAGAGAAATAGATGGGAGACAGAAAACTATAGAGGAGAAGACATAACAAGCCAAGCTGCCAGTTTTGAAGAATAAATACAGAAGGGATGCATTAAGAAAAAAACCAGAGACTGTTAAGTAGAAAACACAGGGAATAGCCCTGGCAGTGGTCAGAGAGAAAGAATTCAGGGGAATAAGAGAAATGAGGGACTGCTGACATATTTTCTCTTGTGTGGCAGTGATAGATATGTCCCAAAATGAAAGAGGTCAGTCTAAGGCTTAAAGGAGGTACTGTATGAAATGAAACATGGAGATGGCAAAAGAGAAAAGTGTTTGGAAAAAATACTAATTAAAGGAGAGAGGGATACAAAATTCAAGGGAGATCACTGAGATTCTTAGGGACAATCTATGATAGAAATCAGATGGGAATGGTGAAATGATAGAAACAAGAGCAAGCTAAAAGTTTTTAGAAACAGTGTGGGGAGAAGGATGGATAAAAGAGGGAGAACAAAAATGGGAGACAGGGGCCTATTTATATTACTGAAAATAAAAAATCATTAGATTAAATATGGCTGTAAAAAGAATGTTGTTTTTACACCTTCAAAAAACAGTATCAGCTGTTCTAGACATCAGGTTCTTATTACTGTTCCTGTACATTACTCCTGACTAACATTGTTTTTGCTGTGGGTCTTGCACAGTCCCAGCTCTCAGTTCCATTTGGTCCTTGATGCTCCATGTCTTCTCTATGACCCTTTACAATTTCCGCTTATACACACAATGGTCTGGCTGGTTGACATTATCTCACTGCTTAGCTCTGGAAATCCATCAAAAGATAAATTGGCAGCCTGATCTGAAGGTGAGGGAAACATTTTAAGACAAGAATCTGGGTCATCTAAGAGCTTATGCTTGTCATTGAAATAAGAAGATGTTCAGACAGTTCACCTAATCTAATTGTATTACTGATGTCAGCAATGTAATCCACCTGGAGTTTGAAATCAAACTCATTGGATATCAATTGTAGCAGTCTGGACTACAGTAAATCCTCAGGGAAGAATAACTTATGCCTTTTAAATTCCATACTAGTTTCACTCAAGTGGGTTAGAGCTTGTATGTGTCCTGATTCAAAATAAATACATGAATTTCAAATGATCGTGTTTCACTAAATTAATAATCCAACCCCCTTAACAAAAATACACACATTGAATACAGATGGGAGCATACACTAAAATAAAAATCAATGTCCACAACAGTGCAGGTGGCTTCCTAAACTCTGCTCTGCCTTGGGCACTAACACTACCTGTATGCAGTGGCTGCTGTAAGTTAACAAAAATATTGGTGACTCAGGCTTGAAAAAGAGGGTCTCCACACCACAACCACAGTGCGCAGTGTGGTCACTGAGCCCTAGTCTATACTTGCCACACTTTTCGGCAGCAGTTGACAGGAGATATGCAATGTAAAATACCTTGCATATCCCAATGGTTCACTAAGTACTACTCTACACACCATGCTAAGCCAACTGGAAATGCCTTCCAGTCAGCTTACCAATACTCCAGTTCTGGGGCTGGAGTTGCTATGGTGAATTGCGGATCAGTTGAGCACACCTACACAGACTGCTCAATTGAACCTAGAAGATCGCACTGACAGTGGTGATTTTGCCAACATTTTGGGTACATGGCATCCTCTGCCCGAGGAGCAGCTGTTTGCAGCTGATGGGGGAATCATAAACAGAACAGGCCCTTAATTTGCATAACCATATCAACATTTATTCCAACATACTCCTTATTTACACACCTGCCACTCTCTCTAGAGCAGCAAGGGAATGATGGCTAGTGTGCCCATCTGTATGTGGTCACAGTCAGCAGCATCACAGAAAAAGAGGGGCAAGCCTTCTTACTGACTTGTGTGCAAAACAATTGGTGAAAAAGGGCATGTAGGCTAGCTGTTAGCAACTGCTTCATCATGAAGTCCCTTCCAACCCTATGATTCCCAACTCACCCTTATACAGAAATATACCAGAGAAACTCCTTGCTCTTGCATCACTCATGTGATTTATCACAGTATTGCTAATCTATTCCAGCTGGGATTCTAGGTCCTCCACAGGACTGAGATTGCCTTTCTCAGGGTGGTCAGTAATCTCCTCTCTCTCCTATTATACCTTCCTCACACTGTTATCTTTTTTTTTTTTCTGGCCTAAGGGAAGCATTGTACATGGTTCACAATGACACCGACTGGTGCTTTGAACACTAGCATCCTGACTCTGGTTCTCTCGTCATTGCTTTTGCTTCTCTCCCTAACCATGTTCTCTCCAAGTTCCAGAGAGGTAGCTGTATTGTCTAGTTCAGAAAAATAAACAAGGCGTCCTGTGGTACTTAAAGACTAACAAACTTCTTTATTGCATGAGCGATTGTGGGAGAAAATCCCACTTCATTAGATGCTTCGAAGACAGGGGAACATTTAGAATGGAAGGGAATAAATGCTGGGAAATGTAAGTCATGGGATCAGGTCAGACTGTAACAGCAAATCAAAGCTATTGTTAATATTCAAACACCAGGGAACAGCACATAGAGGGCGATGAGGTCATATCACCTGTTGTAATGAGTAGTTATAGTGACAAAAGTAGTTATAATGACATAAATTGGCAGCATAGATCAAGCCCAAGAAGAACATCCTCATATGAGGCAGGAGAAATCCTTTTAATCACACCATTAGCTCATCCCTCTCTTTTCTAGCATATGACTTCCCATTTCCTTTGTCGGGTGTGTAATTTTGCATCGACTCTCCTCCTAGATCCAAAGGGGTAATCTAGTTCAGCAAAACAAACAAACAGGGAGTCCTGTGGCACCTCACCCTAGAGCTGCACCATTAAGTGCTACACATTGCAAGGCTACCTAATTAAACTTCACTTAATATAAGCTACCTCAGCCACTTCCTACTTGCTCTACTGAACTGCTCATTCATGCATCATTACCCTCACCATTAAACTCCAACTTGGATGGACTCATATTGATATTTCTCAGTTGCATCGGCCTAGAAAGACCTTCCTTGGCTTTCCATCAGCTACAAAGACACTTCACTCATCCTTAGTGGATATGGCTCAATCTTATCTCTTCCTATAACTACATTTATTCACTCTGCCCTAGGGAGTCAGGCCTCCTCTTAGTTCCCCACTACTTCCATTCCAATTTTAGGGGTCAATGCTCCAGTCATACCAGCTCTGAGGCATATTCTGCATCTGTCTTATTGACTCATCCCCCCTTTAGAAAAATGTAGCTCAAGTTGCACCTTTTCTACTCTGCTTATAACCAGGGGGCTGTGCTCCAGATTATTGCATTACCAAATCTTCATGCCACTTCCTAGATTATAGTCTTTCACCTCATCTAATTTTTAATGCAATATTTTACATTATCCATTGCTGCAAATGTTGGGCATTGTGCGGTTTTGCATGACTGATGTTTTATTATAATAAATTGAACCTATATTTTATTTACTGCTTTCTAACCACAGGGAAGACTCATAATTCATTTGTTCAAGAAAATGGGTGTGAAGAAGACTGTCAACATTAGGCCACGCCAACTGAAGCACAAAACAAATTATACCTTACTGGAAGGCAGATAGATCAAATTGAATTAGCTTTTTCAAACACTTTTTTAGCCATACAAAGATTTAAGTTAGAAAGAAAAATATTTTATATAAATTTTCCTTTAACCAGTCACTTACCAAAAGCAGTCACATCACAAAAGTGTTATTGCCTAATAAATCAAAAACAAAAGTTTCAAGAGAGCCAATGAATCTGCATTTATTTTTCCAGAGGTAGTTTTACTAAATAATACAGCATGGATATGCATGAACTGTCTTGATATGATATTTATTATTGTTTCACTTGCCTTGAAATGGGAATTGCAGGTGCTTTGATAAAATGGTTGAAATATTAACAAGTTGCACTACAGCTGCCTTAATAGGTGATTTTATATTGTCCACTTTAAAGCTAGTTTTAAAATCTCCCAGAGCAATTACACTTGAGTGAATCACCACAAGAGAGCATGGAAGTTCTTACAGGAAAAATGCTTCAAGAGCACTATTTTTCCTCTGTTTCTTGAAGAAGAACACCAGTGGCACAAAAATTTGTGCTGTGTCAAAGCTCCAGGCTTCTGCATTGTACATGCTGATATCAAGAACTACATTTAAAGTGCAGACCTCAAAACCTGATAAAGAAACATTTTTAAGGACATTTATGTAAAGTTTATTAATAATAAAAACTACATTAAATTTAACTCTGAATTTTAAATCATTTTACTGCTTGAAGAATAAATTATTTGAAGTGGATTTTTTCAACATCATTTCCTTATAAACTAATGCTTCAGGTAGGCATAACTTTTTTATTGCTTTCCTTCCTTGTATTGGGAGTAACAACAGAGCTTTGCTTGCAGTTTAGATCTAATACAGCAGATGGCAGTAGTAAAAATAATTTAAAGCATGGATGATTGAAAGATCCACCTGCATTTTTCTTTCAGTATATTCAAGCCTTGTGAACCCTATGGCAGTGTTTCCCAACCAGTGGGCCACAGCAAACAGGTGTGCCGTCAGGGCTGAGCAGGTGTGCAGAAATTTTTTTGAAAAACTGCTCAAAGAGCACTGGATTGGCTCATTGGTCCATGAATATTCATGAATTCATTTGGCAGCTATATGGTGGTGTGCCTCAAATTACTTAAAGGTAGCAAGGTGTGCCACAGCAGAGAAAATGTTTGGAACCACTGTCCTATGGCACACCAAAGTTAAATCATACACCAAGGCCTTCACATTGCTGTGACAGAGAAATACTAAGTTCCGTGGCATATTGTGGCTTCTATAGCAGCTTCAGGTGAATTTTTAAAAAAAAAGAGGTATTGAATGAATTATCTATGAGAAGGGTCCCATCACTGCTGAATTTCTTGTTTTATATATGTGGCTATTTCACTGCACAGACATTTCAATTCTAGATTATTTTCAGTTTACTCAGGTCCCAGACTTTTAGTATGTAGCAAAATTTTATATTGAGGATGTATCATTTTGGAAATTGTCAGGGATAAGTTGATTGAGGGCAGCTGGAGCTCTTGGCAGTCTGAAAGGGGTGAAAGGCAGTGAGGTCTTGAGCAGCCACTTTCATTTGAGGATTTTGATCCTGATGAAGTAATGCATCTCCCCTTCCCTTCAGCAAGAGTAGAGAGGACTTGAAATTTGGAAGCAGACTTGGATACCTTCTATCCAGCACCCTTTAATAATTATCTGCTCCACTGTGTCTCCAACATCTGCCACAACATCCAACAATGATGGACAGGCACACTGGTTGGAATTTCTCCTAAAATGATCAGCAGTTAACATGTAAAATAGTTAAGTATCAATTTTTAAATGGCCGTCATTATGATTCTAACTGAGATGATGGGATTCTTCACTAGTTCATTCTCCTGTAAAAGTGATTATTTCAGCTGCTGTCTGGTTGCAGACTCAGAAAGAGGACACTACATATACATAATCTAAGTTTAGGTCACATAGGGGAGATTTTTCTTCAGGACTGTAAGAACTAGAATTTTTATAAAAATGAAAGTTTCTTTTTTTGGAGCAGAATCCTGCAGCCACACCTGTGACTGGAAAAAATAAGATCTTGAATATAGTAGATGCCACTATATAAAATTAGTCATAAGTTTGCTCTTGTAATTATGTTTCCCTAATACCAAATGCTTGCTAACAGTAAAAATATCTTCATTATAAGGAGGGAGTTTCATAGAATTGTAGAATCACAGGGTTGGAAGGGACCTCATAGGTCATCTAGTCTAACCCCCTGCCAGAGGCAGGACCACTCCCACTAAGCCATCCCAGCCATGGGCTGTGTTCACACAGCCCTCTTATTTCGAAACAACAGGGGTTGTTTCGAAATAAGATTTAGGCTGTTCACACGATGCACGGTTGTTTCGAAACAACGGAAGCCGTTGTTTCAAAACAACCACGCTGTTTTGAAACAAGTTAAACCTAGTCCGTGGGCGAAACAATGTTGTTTCGCCACGGTTGTTTCGAAACAACGCCGTGCGAACCTGTTGTTTCGGAACAAGATGTTCCGAAACAACAGTTCACAGCGTGCCCCCTCAGCACCCTGGCCA
>ML682008.1:11302351-11350199 GCA_007922195.1 Podocnemis expansa
ACCTCGTGGGGTCCCTTCCAACCCTATGATTCTATGATTCTATGCTGCTGGGGCTGGGCTGGAGATGTGGGGCGGGGGGGCTGCAGCCCCTCGGGTCCAGTGGCAGCGATGCCCCTGGCCAGACCCCTTTCTGCAGTGCTCCTTCCTTGGCAATCATTGCCTATTTTGTATGTGTGCAATAGATCATTCTCTCCATAAGGGAAATTGTATGTAATCTCTTCTGTAGGACAGTGAGAAAGGTGCTGAAGTGTAGGCCTCGTTGGAGCTGTGGGTTGCTATGGTAGGGGGGTCGTTTCTCTGGCAAGCCATGTATCCAAGGTTCTTTAACAAGCGGCCTAGAGTTGATAGTTAAAGTGTGTTAACTCCCCTTTCTCATGCTTTTTCTCCTGACCATCTGGACAAGGAATGTAAGCTAGACTGTCCCGTCTTTGTTCTAACTGAAAAGAGAGTATTACCTCCTATCTCCTGCTCACCCTTCTTGGCACCATAGCCTCACAAGAATGTAAGGTCAGCATCTCTAGGCAGAAATTAATGAGTTTGCAGGTACTGCGGCTGCCCAGGATAATGCAAATGATGTCAACAGTAAACAGAGGCAGGGATAATTATATGCATTCTTTAGTCATTAATATGCATTTAATAATGTTAATGTAACCATATAAGGGTCTCTAAACATTGTCAATCATGTAAGTATTATCATACTGTACTGGATAAAAGTGTTGTGATGCTGCCCCTCGGGGCTCTCTCTTGCACTCGAGTTGTTGGGGGGGGGGGGCCTGCTCGGAGAGGCTAGCACTTCTTTGCTGCCCTCCGATGCAGTTCCTTTTGTTATTCAGCTGAATAATAAAAACCTGAACCACACCTCGTTCTCTGCTAATTCGAGTCTCAGCTGGGAACCGGCCTTCATCACTGGGGAGGATCGGTGGTCTCTCTTTCCAGATTGAGAGCCCTGATTAATTTGTCCGCCACATCTCTTATGTGGATACTTTGCACTTATCCTTATTGAATTTCATACTGTTTCTCTCAGACCATTTCACCAGTTTGTCCAAATCATTTTGAATTATGATCATATCCTCCAAAGCACTTGCAACCCCTCCTAGCTTGGTACCATCGGCAAACTTTATAAGTGTACTCTCTATGCCATCACCTAACTCATTTAAATTATTCCTTATTATAAGACTGGTAGAACAATGCAGTAGAAAAAAGAAAAACTGGAATTGAGTACATTATATCATCATTCTTTCTCTTCTGTTGTGTGGAGATTACATTCTGAGAGATAAAGGGAAAAAATTAGTTCCATAAGCCCAGTTTTATTCCCTCTAACTTGAAAAGGAACTGGGTTTACCTTCACCAAGATTAAATTTAGCCCTTATAAAATAAAATGAACCATGCCAAAGCAAAACAAAATGTATAAGAGTCTAAAAGGATTATATCACACACTTACGGAATCTGCTAATGAGGCAAAACCTGAACATGAACTCTGAGAAAGTCAGAACTCTGGCATCACAAGATTTCACCGATTATTTTAAGAAATGTGTTGAAAGGAATTTGTTCCTATATGCAAGTTGTTTCTGTACTAAGCATTCCTAGTTTCCAGAGATAACATAAGTGAGGAGGTGAAGACAGTGTTAAAGGATGCTGTGTAAATAGAAAGGATTTGCTTTTGAACGGCCTTCAACTTTTCCATCTACAATTTCACTTTGGGGTAATATTCTGTTTATTAAATATAACTGCAGGTAAAACCAAAAAGAAAATAAAGATAGCAAAAAATAAACAAACAAATAAAAATAAAACAATTAAATGCATTATAATGGGAGCTCAAAAAAGAAAAGTGATAAAAAGAAGAAACCTTGGAACTTCATTTACATTTATGTATTACACATGCTGATCTTTAAGAAAATTAGTATTTACGTATCCATTACCTTTGACTCCCTGTAATCCTGTTTAGAAAGTACTAGAGTCCAAAAATGAATTTTATATGAAACAAGTTGTGGGGGAAGCATCAGGTTTCCCAATGGTTAGAGCTGGTCAGAAGGGGCCAGGAACCAGTGCTGGGGTCAAAAGTTGGAGCTGAAATTGGAGACCATTAGTAAGAGCGGAGGGTTGAAGACAAAGTAAGAAGTAAGGAACAAGAGCTGGAAACAAGGAAAGGAACATAGGGCTATAGCAGAACAGAAACAAGGCAGGGACAGACTAGAGAGGGAGAGGAGAAAGCAGAGGCAAGAATGATTACAGCTGCAGGCAGAAGGATTGAGCAGCTGGTAATCTGCTGCATATCTTAAAAGCAAGCTTTCCTGGCTCCCTTCTGCTACTTAGGTGTGCCAGCCATTAGACATTCCTCCCACAACCTAGATGAATTCAGTCATGTATGGAGGCTGACCAATCTAATCCTCAGGTGAAAGTGCTCAGTCCTGACATTACCTCCACTCTGCCCACCCTCAGGGTCGCCTTCTAGGAGCCCTTGGCCCAGGCTTCCCAGGATGAGCTTGGTGGAAGTCTCGTGGTAGATCTGGTGCATGTCCATTTTCCTCTGGATCCCATAAACAGTCATCAGAACCATAACCTTCATAATTCACTATGCAGCAACTATGACCTCTCACTTGCTTGGACTCCAGAATCTGTCCAGCTAGGTATTCCACGTGTCCCTGGCCTTTTACAGGTGGCAGAAGTGGATGGACACAGTGGATATTGCATTTTCTCTACCAGATTTTAGGAGGAAGACAAAGAATACAAGAGGGTCTCGTTTAACTCTGGCAGCTGCAGTTTGAATATCACCAGGTTTATTTGCTCAAGGATCTTGAACAGTCTTATGTATTAGTGGTCTCATTTGGCTGACAGTCAGGTGAACCTGAGGTTTCTGGTTGACAACTAATGCCTGATAGCCCTGACATAGGACTTGCAGTGCTGTGGAGCCTCCAGGTCTTCTATGAGCTTCTACTGACAGCAGTGCAGGGTAAGTTACTAGAGAAGCTGCTCCAGGGGCCCAGGAACCTGGGGGTAATGCTGGGTGGAAGTGTGAGTGGAAACCAAAGCTGACATAGAAGATACTTTGTTGGTTGGCACAGATCAAATTATTATCAGGCAGCAGAAGGACCCAGTTGTCCGAATGATAATTCAGAAAGCAATGGAGATACTGCCCTGGAATCTGAATCACTCATTCCATCTGTCTCTTTGTCTAGGAGTGACGTGTTGATGAGGTAAGGTGTTCTGTCTCTAGGAGCTTAGAAAAATCATACAGGTGTAAATGACAGGAGCTTCTCAACTGTTCTAATTCATAGCAAGGCTGGAGCAGATCAGCCACCCAACTAGCAAGCTGATAGCACCATCTCCTCCACTTCCTCACTGGACTGTGTCAAATGGACTTTGATGCATGAGGGACTCCAGCCCAATTACTTGCCTAAGACTTTTCTAAATATTTTAACTGAAATGAATAGATAAGACATATCATAGAGATTCCTACTGTATTTATCAGGACTTCTGATTCACAAATATAAGGCCAGGCTATGCCACACTGCTGCAGAGATGGAGCCATGAAGGGGGAAAAAGCACAAGAAACCTTCCTCACCCTTGTACAGCACCCATTTTCAACTACCATCTTTGTGCCCCCCTTGTCCACAAATGAATTTGGATTCATCAGTGCTTGGGATGGTGAAGGGTAAAAGTAAAGCATATTGCAGAACTTGCTTTTTCTTACATCATTCTGTTTGTGGCATTTCCAACTTTACTTCTATCCCTTCCACCTGAAAATTACACTTGTCTCATACACCCACTTAATGCTAAATTAGTGCAAGTTATTCCACTTAACACCTGTTTTCTGATCAACTGACACTTTGTGGTCTGATTCTCTTCTCATTCACACCAGTACAAATTGGGACCAACTACAGTACTTGACAAGGTCAACTCCCTTAACGTGTATTATTTATATTGTCAGAGACTCCCATGGCTGTTGATCCCACATACACCCCCCTGTATGTCACTTTACTACACTGGTCTTGCAGGTGTCTGAACTGGTGTCTTAGCAATGAGAGAAGCTATGCTGATTACCAATACAGCCAATCTCCCATTTCTATTAAGAAAGCAAGTTCATCACTGAAAATCATTGAAAAAGAAAGCTTTTCTATTACAAGACTATCCTATCACTTTTCCTGCAGAGTTTGGAAAAAGCCAGTCAGCTATGAACTTTCTATATAACATGGAGACTCACAGGTAGCAAAGATGATGGCAAGGGGAGTGGCAATACAGCCTTAAGTTAATAGTTTTCTTTTTGAGACAAGCATAAACAAATGCAGATAAGATTTACAGAGTTTTTCAGAAGCCTAGCAAAGCAATTCAAAGCCTCTCTATTTTACTAAAACTAGCAAGGAGCCTGGTGGCACTTTTAAAGACTAATAAATTTATTTATTGCTTGAATTTTTGTGGGAGAAAATCCCACTTCATCAGATGCTTGAGATAACAATACTAATTAACTATTTTATTTATTTAATGCATTCCAGAGACTCCAAATCTTTAAAATCAGAAGGGACAATCCTGATAATCTAGTCTGACCTCCTCCTTCATATTGCAGATCTCAGAACCTTATCTACCCACTCCAGTAGTAGGCCACAAACTCTGAAAGAGTTACTGAAGTCCTCAAATCTTCATTTAAAGACTTAACATTACAGAGACTCTACCATGTACTCTACTTGAACACAGCAAGTCACCCATGGTCCACACTGCAGAAGAAGGTGAAAAATCCTCCAGGATCTTTGCCAATTTGAGTTGGGGGAAAATTCCTTCCTGACCCCCAAAATAGCAATAATTTTTTAGACCCCGATCACGTGGGCAAGACCCATCAGACACACATCTGGGAAAGAATTTTCTACAGAGTCTCAAAGCCCTCACCCTTTATCATCCCATCTCTAGCCATAAGAGATATTTGCTAATAGCAATCATGGATGGGCCATATGCCATTGTAGGCAATCTCATCATAGCAACCTCTTCATAAATTGATCATGCTCATTCTTTAAACAAGTTAGTTTTTTGCCCCCAGTATGCCTCTTGGAAGTCTGTTCCACCATTTTACTACTCTGATAGTTAAAAACCTTTATCTAATTTCAAGCTTAAATTTATTGATAGCCAGTTTATATCCATTTGTTCTTGTGCTAACATTGGTCCTTAACTTAAATAAATCATTTGCCTCCTTTCTGTTTATCCCACTGATGTATTTATAGAGCAATCATATCTCCCCTCAGCCTTTGCTTGGTTAGACTAAACAAGCCAAGCTCTTTGAGTTTCCTCTCACAAGGTAGATTCTCCATTCCTCCATTAGTCCTTGTCTGCACCTGCTCCAATCTGAATTCATCATTCTTAAACATGGGAAACTGGAATTGCACACAGTTTTCCAAATGAGGTCCCACCAGTGTCTTGTAGAATGGTAATAATACTTCCCTATCTCTGCTTGAAATATCCTGCTTGATGCATCCTAGGTTTGCATTAGCTTTTTTCACAGGCTCAGCACACTGGTGGCTCATAGTCATCCTGTGGTTGACCAAGTACATCAAGATCATTCTCCTCCTGTCACTTCCAACTGATTCTTTCTCAGCTTATAGAAAAAGGTGTTGTTCGTTACTAAATACATGACCCTGCACTTTGCACTATCAAATTACATCCCATTTTTACAGCTCCAGTTTTCAAAGTCATCCAGATCTTCTTGTATGGTATTCTGGTCCTCCACCATATTTGGTAATACCTTCCAACTTTGTCATCTGCAAATTTCATTCACACACTCCCTCTTTTTGTGCCAAAGATCATTAATGAAAATATTAAATAAGATTGTTCCAAGACAAATCCTTGAGGAATTCCATTAATGACTTCCCTCCAGTTTAACAGTTCACCTTTCATCAAGATACATTGTAGTCTCCATTTTAACCAGTTCCTTACCCACCTTTCAATTCTTATATTAATCTGTTATATTAATTCTCCATTTTAACTAATTATTTTCCATGTGGCACTGTATCAGATGTTTTACTGAAATCAATATAGATTTGACCTACTGTAGTTTGTCTATTATCTTCTAAAAGAAAGAGATCAGACTGGTCTAACATAATCTATTTTGTATTATATTCCAATCATCCTTAACCTCTATGACCTTAACTACTCTCACTTTCAAGATTTGTCCTAAGATCTTACATACAGTTGAGTTCACCCTAACCAGCCTGTAGATTTCCAGATCACTTTTTTCTTGCTTCAATAGAAGTATTATATTAGCAATTCTGAAGTCATAGGGTATGACCTCAAAATTTACAGATTTATTAAAAATCTTTGCTATTGCTCTTGTAAATCAATGTTCTTATTCCTTTAATATTCATAGATGGAAATTACCTCCCCCACCATTTTGGTTCCAATAAGTTGTTTGGCTTCCACCTCACATGTGGTAATTTCTCTTTTTATATCTTTGTTCCCATTAGTCACCTTGCCCTGATTAAAAACTTAGCCAAAGTATTCATTTAGGTGTGGGGTCATGCCTAGATAAGCAGTTCTATTTCTTCCTTCCTTCCTTTCTTTTTATTTATATGACTAAAGAAGCTTTTACTATTAGTTTTTATTTATTTTGCAAAGTCAAACTCTGCATGGCTTTTGGGAGTTTTTACTTTTTCCTTACACTTTCTGATGTCCAAGAAGTACTTTTCCTTGCTGATTCATCCTTTCTCCCCTTCCTTGGAGCCTTTCTGCTTTCTCTTAACAACCTGTTTAAGATGCTTGTTTAGCTAATTCGGTTGGCAACCCTCCCTTCTCAGTTTTTCCCTCTTGCTTGGGATGTACTCAGTCAGTAGTAGGTGTACTTATTATATGGAGTTTGGGGTATCTGGCCATTCTGTGATATTTTAGGCAAAAAACAAGACTTGTGCTATTTTTGTATTAAACAACTGAATACTCAACAAAAAGGTAAAGATGTGTTGGCAAAAGAAAACAGTCATATAGTATGATGAACACCATTTACTTTGGCTTATCTACTGATTGGGCATAGGGAGTCATGCATGATACTTATCTATTTGGGATAGATTTCTGTAACAGCTCACACAGCTAATTACACATTGATTAGATATAGTGGTGTTATAATTCATGTCCAAAACCTGGATAATCTGGCCACATATTTTGCATGACCTTTTTCTGGGAGACCATACATAAAATGAACAATGGTGTCAAATTTATGCTTTTCCCCCAGTTGATTGGTGGTTATGATAGTCATGCCAGGGTAAAGGTGATTGTGTATGTGGGAACTGAATTATGACACCAGGTAGTTCTGACTTACATACAGATGCATGAAATTTGAAATTTAACCTCACCTGACAAGCCAGTCACTTAAAAACAGATCTCAATTCTATCAACTTACATTTTTAAACTATCCCTCAATGTTCCTTCCTTTGAAATAAATTTAAGAGCATCTCTTGAGCCTCATCTAGCTCTTTGTTTCAATCACCACTTCTAGTAATTTATTCCATATATTATCCTTTGTGACAATGAGCTCCCTAGTTCATTCCTATTTTTTTCCACTTTCAGATTTTATACCCTAGTTATTTTAACACCTTACTGGTACAGAAAGATCATCTATATTGACTTTATTGATCTATAATTTCTATTATTTCTCCTTAGGTTCTGCTCGTTTCCAGTAAGAAAAAAACCAAGCTCCCTTGCCTTTTCTTCACAATTTGTATCTTGCAGACTTAGAATAATCATTGTTGATCTAAACAGTACCCTCTTCAAGGTAATAATAACCTTTCTGTGAACAGTGATCAATACTGCACACAGTATTTTAAATAGTGTGTGACATGTGCTTCACAGGAGCAGCATCACATTTTTTGCACTTTAGTCTTCTGCTAATATAGCCTTGTACCTCATTTACCATTTTTTTGCTGCAGCTGTAGGCTAAGTTGATAGGTTCAATTATTTGTTTCACAAGAACTCCCTTATCCTTTACCTGATTATAATGCTATCTGATTGTTCCATTTAGCATCCATTTCTTGGGCTAGTTCCTTGATTCTGGACTAATTATTTTACATAAATCTACAATGAATTGCCTTTGCCATCTGCTGTTCTAATCAACTTAATGATCCATATCCTTTAGAATAGAATTGCATTATTCCTCATTATTCACTCTGCCTCCAAATTTAGCATCTTTTGCTAATATGGAGAACTTGGCCCCAATTCTTGGCTGCAGTCAAGCACTATGCAGCACAACTCTGGAGAAGGTGTTAAAAAAGCTACCTCGACCTACTTTCAACTGAGGCCTGGTAGGCACCAATCTGAACCCTGGCATCAGTCAGAGCAGCTTTTAGGTGACTCTGAATTACATCAGATGTCATTGATTTGAAAGGGCCATTATGGTAATCAGGATCACTGTCGCTAAGTGAAATCCTAGAAATCTACCCTTTCCCTGGTTATGCTCTCTATGCAAAAAGACAGGAGAGCATAGGATAGTAACCTCTGTGATGGTTATACACTTCTGAAAGATACCCTACACTAGATGATCCTCCTGTGGCTAGCTCAGCTGACTTCAGAGTCATTTTGTACCATCAGCAAGTGAAGGAAGCTGCAGTGCAGCCAGATTGGGGCTCTTGTTTTATAAAATAATTTCTATAATAATTCTGATACTATATTCTGTTACAGTCTATAAATCAGATGCTCTAGAATTGACCCTTGGACTACTCTAGTTGTAATGACTGTAATTTGCCATAAGTATTAAATAATATCATATCAATATCTTCTCCAATTTTAAAAATACATATCTCAACAATAAACTGAATCAGTAATAAATGACAACAGAATTGTAGTTTGATAGTTTGGTGGAGTCATAACTGGTGATCCACTGAAGAATCTTTATCACTGTTTCTGATGAGCCAGCCACAGAGGACACAGATCTACTTTCAGATCCCTGGTTGAGTTTGCAAAGCTAGCAAACACTAAAAAAATGCCGCTGTCTTTACAAGTCTATACTGGTTGATCAAAAGGTGATTATGAGCCGCTAATGTTATGTGGCCATGAAAAAAAAGATAATGCAGTCCTAGGATGCATCAGATGAAGTATTTCTACTAAACAAGCCATGTTGTTTAAGTCTCATCTCATAAGGCATGTTTTCCATTCCATAGATCATCCTTACAGCTCTTCTCTGCACCTGGGAAATCTTGTCTGAAGAGTTGTAGAGAGATAACACCACACAAAACTAAGTCTTTTCCTGCTGCCTCCCTCTTGCCTGAGTCTTTTCGCATTGCTGGAGTCATTTACTGTGGTAAGGAACACCCAGCAATGGGGAACTATTGGAGCATTTCCCCTCCGTCAGGGTCTAGCCCCACTGATGGTAACTTTCATTGCAGTGATAAGAGCTCCAGTTATGGAGAGTTGTTGGAGCCTGTCTCTCTTTTATTCCCCTGCCAAAGCCTTTTCCCTGCCAAAACCTTTGCCCTTTGACCTGTATCCCCCGTTCCTAGATGTATAAACTTATTTTTGCCCATACTGAAATTGATGTTGTTTGCTTGCTTCTTGGTTACGTAGCAATCTGGATTGTTCTGTAACAGCAAGCTGTTCTCTTCAGTATTTACCTTTTCTCCAATCTTCATATAACCTGCAAATTTTTAATCAGTAATGATCTCATGTCTTCTAGTCATTGATAAGAATGTTACATAGCAGACCGGACCTCCCCTAGAAACACACCCATTCAATACTAATTCACCATTTACAATTACTTTTTGAGACCTGTCAGTTAACCAGTTCTTAGTCCATTTAACATGTGCTGTATTTTTCCAAGTTCCAAAGAGGTAGCCATGTTAGTCTAGTCCAGCAAAACAAACAAGGAATGTGGTGGCACTTCTTAAAGACTAACAAATCTATTTATAGCATGTGCTTTCAAGGGAGAAAATCTCACTTTGTAAAATGAAGTGGAATTTTCTCCCATGAAAGCTCATGTGATAAATAAATTTTTTAGTATTTAAAAGTGGCACTAGGCTCCTTGTTTGTATTTTTCCAGTTTCTTAATCAAAAGGGGCTGTGCAGGACTATCCCAAATGCCTTACAGAAGTCAAAGTACTATATATATGTCAGCCATGTATTACCTTTATCAATCAAACTTGTAATTTTAATTAAAAAGGTAAATATTACATTAGTGTGACAAGGTCTATTTTCCATAAACCCATATTGATTTGAATTAATTATATTACCCTCCTTTAGTTCTTTATCATTTGAGTCTATGTCAGCCATTCCATCATTTTGTCTCAGATCAGAGTTAGGCTGACAAGATTGGCATTTACTTAGATCACCAAGTTTACACTTTCATATATTGGCACAGCTTTAGCTTTCTTCTTGTCATTTGGAACCTCACCAGCATTCCAAAATTCATTAAAAATCAATATTAACTGTCCAGAGATCTTCCAGGTCTGCTCTTCCATGACTTGAGGATGCAAATTATGCAGACTTGCTTATTTTAGATGTCTTAGTTTAGTAGCTGCTGCTTAAAGTCCCCCTGATTTACTATTGGGATGGATAAAATATTTCATCATCATATGATATGAATACATCATTTGGCCTTTTCCCAAACACAGAACAGAAATATTTACTGAAAACGTCTGTCTTTTCAGTATAATGCTTAGTTATTCAAAGATGTAACAAGGACTTCAGAATGCCTTAAGCCATTCGGGCCTCAAGCCTGTCCTACCTCCATTTAACAGTAGTTCAGTTGAAAGGACCACAACAGCCATACTCTCTCCAGAAATCTGGAAGGCTGCCTGTTTCCACCTTTGTCACTGCACTGGGGGAAGGATTAGGAAGGCCCTTTGTGCTGGTTTATTCCCAGGAGGAAGCAGTGAATGGCACTTTGGATATTAGGCCCATAGGCTATGTCTACACTAGCAAATTAGTCTGGATTAAGGAGGCTTAATCCAAACTAATTTGATCCCTGTCTACACAAGGCTTTGCCTAGTTTGAACTAAAAAATATTTTAGTCAAAATAGTTAGCTCAAATAGCTAGTTTGAACTAACTGCTTAGTTCAAACTTGAGTTCAAACTAACATGATATAGCCGTGCTAGTTCGAACTAAATAAGTTTGAACTAAGCAGTTAATTCAAACTAACCACTTTTTAAAATTCAAACTAACAAGTTAGTTCAAACTAACTTTTTAGTTTGAACTAAAAAAAATGCAGTTAGTTCAAACCAAAAAGCTCTGGTTAGTTCAAACTAACCTGCAGTTAGTTTGAACTAACTCCAAACTGCTTAGTTCAGACTAAGCAAGTCTGAACTAAGCAGTTAGATGTAGGCATAGCCATAGTGTCCAGTGAGAGTGTTAAACATAGTTTTATCTTTCTTCTTATTTATGAGTTTTATTGCTAATGGGTCATTACTATAATCCAATTTTAGAATGAGCCTCCTGTATTCCATGCACTAGGGAATTATATTTACTGCTTTTCAGACATCTTCAATCTCTCATAAATATAGTGAATTTTTCAAACACCCATTAAGAGCCAAACAAATTGTTCTTTGAATCTGGTGCTTAGTCTACTTTAAGTGTATCTAACCATTTTCTAGCCATTCTGTTGATAAGTGTATAATACCTAGAACAGCTCCTTGTCTGTTGTCCCTGAAAAATTAATCCCTGGATGTGCTTCCTGGAACACTGATTTACAGGGAATGGCTATTTCTGTAATTGCAGAAAATCAGTAGGTATTGTCAGCCGTACAAACCAGTTTATTCTTACTAATGTAGTTATGTTGCATTTTATCATTTTTCACTTCTGTCAGTGAATGCCACACGTTTTTTAAATGTAGGGCTTTTATTTAATTTTGCCCATTTACAAAATTATACTTTATGTTACTTATAAAATGGACTCCAGTAGGTGGTACTATTTTCTTCCATTCAAGACATCCTTAGCATTTTTGTTGGCTTTGTGGGAAGTAGACATCTGCTAGTATTTAATTTGTTTGCATTTGATATTACCATGTTGTGACTGCAATAGATACTGAGCCAGATCCTAAGCTGGTATGGAATCTCGTTGATCTACACCAACTGAGAATCTGGCCCATACTGTCTATTTTTCACATTTCTTTCCCACATTCACAATGCAAAATTAACAAACACTTAGGTGTTTGTAGAGATACTGGTACAATAGTCACAGAGTTGAGAGATGCTTAGAGCAGAGGTTCTCAAACCATGGTTTGGGACCCAGCATTGGGTCACAGACCCTCAAGCACTGGGTCATGGCGCCTCCTGCTGACACCACCAAAAGACTGGAATGCATTGCTCAAAGATGTAATTGCTGGGTTGCGAGCATAAATGAGTTTATCAACTGGGTCCCGAGGAAAAAAGTTTGAAAACCACTGGCTTCAAGGCTGTTTTGATACAGTTTGGACAGACTAATGTGCTTTGGCTAGACACAGTATCAACTATATTTAAAAGCTCTTGCAAGAGCTATTGATCCTGCTCAGTGATCTATTATCAGGACAACAAACAAGGAGTCCTGTGGCACTTAAAGACTAACAAATATATTTTTTTCATGAGCTTTTGTAGGAGAAAATCACACTTTGTCAAAGGCCTTGAAGGCAAATTGGGATTTTCTCCCATGAAAGCTCATGCAAAAAATAAATTTGTTAGTCTTTAAGTGCCACAGGACTCCTTGATTGTTTGTTTTACTGAACTAGACTAACACGGCTACCCCTTTGGATCTTGATTTTATCAGGACAGTAAAAGACTGTGGGAAAATTCTCAGCTCTCTTATGAGCAGCAGAAAATTGTGAACAATAGAGGGAAGGTTGGTGTCCACCTTTTAGGAAGGGTTTTTGGTCTTCCTCAAACTGTCGGTGTGTCTCTACCTTATTTCTCTGTGAAGAGACCATTTTCACTATGATGCTAGTTTAGAGATATAGGAAGAAATGGCAGGATCATAACCTTCTACTGTGTTTAAGGGAGGGACTGCAGAAACCAGCGGATTTTTGCTATTTATCATATTATATCTGTGTTTACATTCTGCATTATTCCCATCTGGGTAGTTGCCCACACTTGCCTACAGCTTGTGCAGATCCTCAAAACCATACATTTGCATAGCATCCCTCTGGAGAGCTGCATGTGAGCTCGGATACTTACCCTGGCAGCAACACCAAATAACAAGGCTTGATGAAGGACTATTCCATGAAGACTGACAGAAATCTTTTCCCAGAAACTCTGTAGTGGTAGTGATAACAGTGCTTAAATCTCGTGCACCTAGGAAAAGTGTCCAGTGTATCTGCATAGTGGTGGATCCCTCATTCCTCCAATGCTCCTCTCACTACCCATGTGTGCTCTGACACCTGAACTGCACTTCACAGATATACAGAGGGTGTTTTTGCACAGGCTCGAAAATCCTACCCTCTGACTAGACATCTAGTTCTTCCTTATGTACCACTGTGGAGGAAGGGACAAGATCTAGCTGATGATACATGTTCAAGAACAGTAACAAAAGAGAAATATTGATGTGCCGTGGATTTACATTTTTTTTTTACTATCACTTTTATTTTTAGTTTTCAAACCAAATTCAACCAAACATGCCAAAAGCCAGTGATCTGGCTGAAGACTAAGAGCCAGAATGTGATTTTTTTTACTAGTGTTGGTCCATGGAGATTCCAGTGACTTTAGTATAATCACTCTGAATTTATACTATTGTGAGTGAGATCTGAGTGTTTAATGTTTAAAATATAAACTGTTTGTCTTTTTATAATCAGAAATAAAATCTTAATTTTAAATACACACACGTGATGCTTTCATAATTCAAGCAATGACACAAGTGATTTCATTGAAATGTAGCCCCCCATCACCTCTGAGCACTGAGACTTAACTTGAGAAATTATAACTCCAAAAGCTCAGTTTGAAAGGCAGCTGTAATGAGTGAAAACAGAATAATGGCACTTTCAAACAATGCTTATGGTGTCTTTCTTTCTCCTTCTGGCACGGATAATAGAATATACCAGTTCTTTAGGATCTGAGGGAAAGAAGGAATTCCCTCACACATTTTAAATTTCAGTGCTACAGCAAATACTTTTCCCTTTTATGCAATCTTGCAGATAAGCTTTTATTTTGGGTGAGGAAGGGTGTGTTATAAAAACAAATGTAGCAACTCAAGTCTAACGGTGATACAACACAAAGCACAGTAGTAGCTGGAGGCTCAATAACCTCCAAGACAAAATATTTAAGTATCATGTCACTCAAGAAACAAAGATATACTTTGAACTCAGAGGAGAAGATATATCCTCTTCACTCCTTTGGGAGGCATTTAAACCTGTGCTAGAGGGCCAATATTGCAGTCTGCCCATAAAAGAACAATGAACAGCCAGTTAATAAAAATTTAGAGTTAAAGGTAATATCTCTCTAGAAACCTTTTCACATGAGCCCTACAAAAAACTTTTGCTCAGCTAAATTCTTCTTAGGATTCACTGAATTACCTATTAGCACAGCCAGCTCAGCAGATCTATGCACTCTTAAAGCACAAATTCTGTGTGGGTGGTAGTAAGCCTCATAAACAACTTATCCTTTGTCCGGCCAATCCTTTACCTGTCTCATCTGCTTAAGCCCCAGATCAGTCTTGCAAATGACAGCACCATGGCAGACTGCTGCTCCATGAAAGGAGGTGCAGTTGTCATCATGAATAAATTGGATTATGACCAGGAGGCTTATAAACAGCTCTCCAACACAACCTTCTACAGACCACTTTCCTCTGACCCCACTGAGGAATACCAAAAGGAATTACAACGCCGACTCAAGAAACTCCCTCAGACAGCACAAGAAAATAGAGAGACAGAAACACCACCAGAATCATGGCCAGGGATGTTCTATCTACTACCTAAAATCCATAAAAAAGGAAACCCTGGACACCCCATCATCTCAAGCATTGGCACTCTTACTGCCAGCCTATCTGGCTATGTGGACTCCCTCCTCAGACCCTATGTTATCAACATCCCCAGCTATTTTCAAGACACCACAGACTTCCTGAGGAAAATACAGTCCATTGGAGAACTTCCTGAAAACACCATTCTGGCCACTATAGATGTAGAAGCTCTTTACACCAACATCCCACACAAGGATGGATTACAAGCTATTAGAAGAACCATCCCAGATGATGCCACAGCACAGCTTGTGACTGAACTTTGCGACTTTGTACTCACCCACAACCACTTCAGATTTGAGGATCATTTATATCTCCAAATCAGTGGCACTGCTATGGGTATCCGCATGGCCCCACAATATGCCAACATCTTTATGGGTGACATAGAACAACGTTTCCTCAAGTCTCATCCCAAAACACCTCTTCTTTACCTCCACTACATTGATGACATCTTTATCATCTCGACACATGGCAGGGATGCTCTTGAAGATTTTCACAGAGATTTCAATTATTTCCACAACACCATCAATTGAGCCTGGAACACTCCACACAGGAGATCCACTTTCTTGACACTAGAGTACAAATCAGGGATAGACGCATCACCACCACCCTATTCCGAAAACCTACTGATCGGTATAGTTACCTACATCCTTTGAGCTTCCATCCTAAACACACCACACAATCCATTGTCTACAGCCAAGCCCTAAGATATAACTGCATCTGCTCTGATCCCTCAGACAGAGACAGACATCTTGAGGATCTCTATCAAGCATTCTTGAAACTACAGTACCCACCTGGGGAAGTAAGAAAACAAATTGACAGAGCTAGATGGGTTCCCCGAAGTCGTCTACTACAGGAGAGACCAAAGAAAGAACGCAACAGAACACCACTAGTCACCACATACAACCCCCAAGTCAGACCTCTGCAACAGATCATTAAGGACCTGACCCCTCCTTGCATATAGGCAGCCCCCTAATCTTAAACAGATTCTCACCAGCAGCTACAGATCTAACAACAGAAACATTGAAGCAGGCACACACCCCTGCAACAAACCATGCTGCCAAGTCTGCTCACATATCTGCACAACAGACACCATCATAGGTCCTAATCAAGCCTGCTACTCCATTAAAGGCTCATTTACCTGCTCATCTGCTAATGTGGTCTATGCCATCATGTGCAAGAAATGCCCCAACACCTTATATATTGGACAAACAGGAAGATCGCTGCATAAAAGGCTGAATGAGCACAGAGCTGATATCAGAAATCAAAGAACAAAGAAACCAGTTGCTGAGCACTTCCATCTTCCTAATCACTTGATGACTGATTTGTTAATGACTGTCGTTAGAGATGTAGCTGGGACATCAAGACTTCAAAGAGAAACAGCTGAACTCGAATTAAGATGCAAGCTAAATTCTGTGAAAGCAGGGTTGAATCAAGACTATGGGTTCTTTTCCCATTACAAAAGGTAATTTGACTTCAGGCTTCCCATGGTTTGAACCTGAAAAATGCTCTGATTTGCTGTTACTGTATGACCTGAGCCTATGTTTTACACCGCCTTGCATTTAGTTTCATTCCTTTCTGTAAGTTCACCCATCTTCGAAGCATCTGAGGAAGTGGGATCTTCTCCCACAAAAGCTCATGCAAAAAATAAATCTGTTAGTCTTAAAGTGCCACACAACTCCTTGTTGCTCCATAAAAGTCAGTATTACTGGGTTTTGCTTGAGTGCAACAGTCTGTATATACATGCTATCAGCTACAGGACTGTAGCAGTGCAGTGGCTCTGCTACGGCATACCAGGAGTTAAAAAGGTGTGGGTGGTCAGCAGCCAATCAGGGGAGAGGGCTGTGGCAGCCAATCAGAGGGAGGCTGTCTATATAAGAGTGGAAGTAGCAGACCTAGCCAGGTCAGTCTGTACTCAGAGCTGCAAGGGGAAGGTTGTTTCCCTAGCAGGCTGGCTGGGGTAGCTAGCACCCTGGAGAGTCCTGGGTGGGAGGTGACCAGTGTGGGGAATCCCAAGGGAGTAGAGTGCTGTGGTGCCTAGAGCAGGAGTCTGGCAGCAGGGAGCAGATGGAGGCTGGGGCTGTGGGGAAGTCACCCAGGGGGTTGGCATGTGAAAGAGAGACTGGAAGGAGTTGGAGGCATTTAGGGTCTCTGGGCTGGGGCCTGGAGAAGAGGGCAGGCTGAGCCTCTCCTTGCTCCCCCAGCATGCTAAGAGCAGCACAGGTACCAGGGTGGGCACAGGCTCACTGGCCATAGACTCTTTTATTGGCTGAGGAAAAAAGGGAGCTGTGGCCATTGATTGTTTTAGTGGCGAAGATATGGATAGGCCATAGACTGTTTTAGTGGCTGGTACCTTGGAAGGGGCAGACTAGTGGACTTAGCTGGAGGGCTAAGGGCCCAGGACTGGACTTGGAGTAGAGTCAGTGTGTGAAGAAGCAGAGCACAGACCACTTGGAGGGGGAACACTTGAATTAATTCCCCAAAAAATCACCAGGAGGTGCCCTCCAGGTGGGTCTGGTGCTGCACCTGCTTACAAGGACAACAGCCTAGAATGTAAGTTCTTCAGGGTAGGGACTTTCTCTTTGCACATGCATATGTACAACACCCAGAACTGTGGGGCCCTGATCTCAGTTGGGGCTTCTAGGTGCTACTGTAATACAAACAGTAGATAAACATTAAAACAAATAACTAGTTATTATGAAGAGGTTACCAATACAAATCTCTGAAGTAAAACAAGAGGCAGAGAAACTAACAACAGAGCAAGTGAAACCCCTGAAGGGTCACTAGCTGTCCACGCCATCACAGGAATGGCTGTAAGTGGCTAGAGAAGGCTAATAGGAAGTGATGACTTCTGGAAGGTAAAAGAGGCCTGGTACTGATCTCTCACAAGTTTCACATTAGCGTTGCTTATTGATTTCCAAAGGGATAGCTGTGTTAGTCTAGTCCAGCAAAAAAACCCAAGGAGTCGTGTGGCATTTAAAGACTAACAGATTTATTTTTTGCATGAGCTTTCATGGGAGAAAAATCCCACTTTGTCAGATGCTTCGAAGATGGGTGAACTTTATTTTCATTCCATTCTGTAAGTTCACCCATCTTCGAAGCATCTGACAAAGTGGGATTTTTCTCCCACAAAAGCTCATGCGAAAAATAAATCTTAGTCTTTAAGTGCCACACGACTCCTTGTTTTTATTGCTTATTGAGCTGCCCCTAATTCCCACCTAAAGAAGTGAGATGGGAATCAGAGACCTAAGAAGCAACTTGTTTCTTTTTTACGTTACCTAACCCCAACTTCATCTCAAACCTCTTTTCCAGTCTAGACAAGTCCTTTGAGGCCCTGTATGTGGCTCCAGTTTTATTAAAGAAGCCCCTTACTGTCTCGTCTCTTTACAAAACTAGAGAAACGATCATCACAAGAGCGCTCCTCACACTATACATGAGATAGGACAGGTAGCAATGGCTATGTCTATCCTGCCACAGGTATTGTGAAATAGTTATTTTGAAATAGCATTATTTTGAATTTACTTTGAAATAGTCTAGTGAAGACTCTATTTTGAATAAAGTAGGAGTTCTTATTGTGAAATAGAAAGTCTTTGCTAGACTTTCTATTTTGAGATAGTGAAAGGCAATGTAAAATATAGGGGTAGTTTGAAAAAAGCCAATTCTATGGCTTGGAATGGCTTTCAAAAGAGCCATTTTGAAAGAATCAATAGTTTGAAATAAACCCAGGTTTTAGTGCTTTCAAATAGCACTTCATTATTTCAAAATAACAAAGTGCTTATTTTGAAATGCCAAAATGCCTGCACGGACAGGCATAAAGTTTTTTTTTTTTTGAAATAAGCCTTATTTTGAAAACTTTGCAGCGTAGCCATACCCATTTAATGAGTAAATGGACAGGTTCCTATGGGATAGCTCAAGTTGCTGTTTAACACTAGATCCTACAACAGTCTGACCTGCCCCTTCTTTGCTGGATGTTGCTTCATAGCATGGCACCCACCTTCACTGATTGGTTACCATACAGACAGCACAGCATGCGCTACAGGGAGTTTTCTGCAGCAGAGCAAGGGGGATAGGAGCATGGACATCATCAAGGGTAGACCTGGATGCCTGGTGAGCAGAAGTCCAGGCAGTGGTGAAGAAACTGTCTATTTGAGGGAATCATTTTGGTGTGCTGGGAGAGTTGTAGAAGGGTACTTAGAAGCAAGAAGAGATTTGGGGCAGGAAGGGGAGAGTGAGTGGGTCTGGGAGGCTGGAAGGAGCTGAGAAGTTTACAGGATATTACTAGGAAGAAAAAAGTTCATTAGCTGTAGTTAAAAATGTAGTGAAGGTGAATGTTCTCTAGCTTGGTTTTATTTATTTCCTTCCTGTTCCTTAGCCCAGAACAGACTCAAGTTAAACCTATGATGAGCAATACAGAAGAGGACTGAAATGCAGGATGATGTGAAAGGTGTCAGACAGGCTGGCCAACATTGGCCAACAGACAGAACCAGATGCCTACAGGAGTGTTTCTCAACCAATGTATCAGTGCTCCTCAGACATAGTGGAGGTGCTCTGTGACTGACCCAAACTATCCCATTGGGGAGACCAAGTGGGGAGAGGGAAGAAGCATTTTAATGCCCCAGGCACAGCAAAGCTTCCAGGCACGGGGAGGTGGACCTTGGTACACACCTGGAAGCTTTGCTGCAACTGAGGCATTTTAAATCTCCCACCACTGTTACCAGCTTTTTCGAGAATGTTTCATCAGGTGTTCCATGTAAAGTAATTAATACTTTTAGGTATTCTCTGGCCCAGTAAAAGTTGAGAAACACTGGCCTAGAGCAACTAATATTTCAGTAACTGTTTGAGGGTGCCTGCTTATTGATAGGTGCAGGCATTTGACAGTTTGCCTAAGGCAATAGCCAGTTCAGGTTATCAGCTCTGGAGGGCAATCTGCTATTGCCAATGAAACTCATCAGTCTGATATATAAAGAATGGACTGAGAAATGCCTAGATCATTGCCAGGGGTGCTGCTAGACATTAAGATTAGGTGGGACCCAGGCCCCCACCAGCCACTGGGGCCCCAATCCATTCCCTGCCCACTCCCTCCTCCTGCTGGTTCCCTGACTCCTTCCCTAACCCCTGGTCCTGCTGCTGTCCCCTGCTGCCCCAGGCCACCCCCCTCCCTCACACCCTTTCCCTGCCAGGCCGGTGTGTCTGCCCCCAGACTCCCCCCCCCGGCTCCCTTACCTCATTGCTGGGGGGGGGGGAGCGTGGCCCCAGCTGAGGCAGAGGCTCCCGGCCTGAACCTGCTCTGAGGTTGTGGCTGCTGGCTGTGCGAACAGTGCTCCCTGTGGGGGAGAGCAACGGTGACCCCCTGTGCAGTTTGTTTAGAGGCATGCTACTCAGGGGCTGGCCCTGAGTTTCAGGGGATTGATGCCCCCAGAACCCCCCACCAGTGACACCTCTGATCATTGCAGAGTTTTTGTAAGAGAAACAGCATTTCTACCATACAAGACAATCCAGAGCCACCAATGTATGTTAGATGACCATCATTAACACAATCAGAAAAAACAATTTCTTTGCAAACATCTCATAAGGGAAGAAAGTGCATAACCTATTTATTCATTAGAATATATCTGACAGATACATGCAGTATGACTTGCTTGGGATTTGCATCTGTTTGTGATGAGATTCTAAAACAAACAATCTTTCATAACCACACATAAGAAGCAGAATAATGACTTAGGTCTAGACCAGTGATACTCAGAGAGACTTTTGAGTTGCAAGTGGTTCTTTAATGTCTCTCCTGGGCTCTTTGCAGCACATGATATTCAATCACTAGGTGACTGACTATATAGTACTATAATAAATGAAACAATGAACTCACCACTCTGACACTGTTGGGTAATGCTGACCAATAATTTGGCTCCTGAACCACTGAGGTCACTATCACTGGTCTAGATCCATGTGAAGAGGATAGAGATAGGTAAATCAACATGGCTATTCATTTGCTGTTAATGGTTACATAGCATTTATAATTATACATAATTCACAGCAAAACTGTCAAAAAACTTCAGTGGAATCATTTTCCATCAGCAAATGCACACTGCATTGAAATCAAAATGTTTTGCAGGAACTCTTTGATTTAAAAAATTGACAGAAATTTTTCAAAACTGAAATGGAGTATTTAGTTTTGCATTTCACATTCTGTTATTTCAACTGTTATATAAATACAATATTTATTTGTATTGCATTTAATATTTGTGTTATTTCAACTTTATCAAAACTGGTTAATGAGATATTTTAGAGATTTCCAAATAAAAATATTTTGGAATTTCTATGCCACAAATATTTCAAGGCTTTGACTTTTCATACCAATTCAGGACAAAAACAAATTTAGAAGAGTAAATGTGACATATTGCATCTGGAAAAAACACCCTGACACCCCCATATTCACCAATGTCATAATCATAGTATGTTCTGTACAGAGTGTCTCGTTTAATATTTTAAGTCTTGATCTCCTGAATGTTAATATTTTGTCAGATTGAGTATGTGCTACCATTGTATGTCAAGTTATGAAACTTCGAAAATGCTATTAGAATAGGTTACAAGGTGGGAAACTCCTACAAACGTCCTTTCAGGAACAAGAATTGAGTAGTTATACAGAGTTAATGGCTATCTTTCATCCATTCAAGAACAGATTTCCACTAACAGGAATGGTTTACAATGAAGGCTTTGCTGTAGGAAGCAGGGTCACATTGACGGACCAATGATGAATTCACCACAGGTCACAACCCTCAATTGTTCTCACAAGCTGATACTGACTATAAAAGGGGTGTGTAATGACATCATCACTTGCCATCTCTTTTCTTTCAACTCAGCATCTGAAAGATCAGCTGGAAGACAAAAGGACTTTGAAAGAGTGGGGAGGGGAATCCCAGGCAGGGAAGCTTGTGTTTAAGGCTACATCTACACTTAGAACATTAGTTTGAATTAACTTACTTCAAATTAACCATTATTAGTTTGATTTAATTAGTTCAAAGTAAGTTAATTTGAAGTAGCATGGCCCCACTAGAAACCCAAATCGAACCAGCATGTGCACAGACAGGACTTACTGGTTCAATTTAGGAAGCGGGCACCATAGGAAGTATGGCAACATGGAACCTGAGAAGGGCCATGCTCCCACCCAATTCATAGAAAGAGGGAGGCACCCTGGGATGGAGAAGGTCAAACCAAGTTAATTTGAACTAACAGTTAGTTCAAATTAACGCAGCTCCACTGGGTTAATTCAAACTAATACATTCAAATTAACTGTTACTTCAAAGTTAAGTGAGGTTTTTTAACTTTGAAGTAAGGGTTCATTACTTAGAACTATGGAATTCCTTAGTTCAAAGTAATGAAAGCCAGTGTAGCCATACGTTAATTTAGTTTGAATTAATCCTCATTAATTCAAACTAAATTGTAAGTGTAGACACAGCCTAAGACTGCTTGTACCTGCTAACAAGGGTGAGACATTACTAATTCAAGAGCTTTTTAGCGTGTAGAACTTAGATTGCAATCTTCTCTTTATGCCATTTGGTAACTACTTTTAATCTCTTTACAATTTCCACTTTTAATTACTTAAAATCTATTTTCTGTAGTTAAACTTGTTTAATGTTATCTTAACCAGTGTGGTTTCAAATTGGAATATCTATAAATCTTAGCTCAGTAACAAAAGCTCCCACAGCAAGGGGAGAGCAAATTCACTAATATAATTTTGGGGATAGACCTTTTGGTGCAGTTCTTATCAAATAAGATGAATTAATTGCCTCTCTAGTGTAGATTCTAGGCAAGGTACTCGTAATTCAGGTGGGTGTGTCTCTGCCTGCAGATGGCTGTGTAATGTAGCTTGCTGACCAGCATCACAGAGTTAGAGGCAACCCAAGCAGAAATTCATGTGATCTAGATAGTTATGATGCTCTGTATAGAGTCGGGCTCAGTGATAACAGTGCCTTGAGGCACCTGCTGCTTGCCACTAGCAAGACATTGTGAGGAACAATCTAAGTTGGACAGTGAAGAGGACAGTGCAGCATTCCCACAGTTTTTAGGTTGCATCCCAGGAAACCTGTCACAATAAGAATTTCCCACAAGACAAATTCTGGTTACTCAGCCACCTCCTCAATATCCAAATCCTGTAACCCAAAGAATGGATGCAGAACCAGTTCACTTTCACTGTACAGGTGATCCAACTGTAGAAGGGCCACTCTGTTTTCACAGCTCAGCATGTCATGCAGTTATACTCTGTGATGGCTTCTAAGCCAAAAATCTGGTGGGTAACACAAAGATACTGCAGCAGCTCTTGCAAGTGATAAATGGGCTGAAGGAAAAAAATATTCTCTCTTAACTCCAGATTCATACAGGCTATGCAGAAGGCAGAGCTGTCCCTATGGGGTGCAGAGCCTGGGGCTAATGGGCCTGGGGGGGGGGGGTCCCAGACAGCTACCCCGTGCTGGGGAGAAGGCAAGGTGGGTCAGCCTAAAGGCTGAGTCCTGCATTCCCGCCCCTCCCCTGAACCAGTCACTCCACCTCCAGGAGGGAAGGGGCAGGTGGGCTGCCCCAGGGGCCGGGCTCTGCTTTCTTGCCCCACCTCTGTACTGGCCTGTCACACCCCTGAGCTGGCTGTTCCATGCCCCAGGGCCAGGGAGGGCCAGCCCAGAGCAGAGGCCGGATTCTGCACTCCACTCCCCCCCCCCGCTGCTTTCAGTTTCATATTGAAGGCAGTAGGGTGGGGGCGGAGAACAGTGTGGCTGTGGGATGGGCAGTGATGCGGGCCCTACACTTCCCTGCTCACAGCAGGACAGCACGGGGCCCATAGAACTGTGGGGCCATAGGCAATCACCCTCTTGCCCCTGCCCCCCCAGGATGACCCTGACAGAAAGACCTTGACTTGATTATAACTTTTTCCCAAACTTGAACAGACATGATTCAGAATACTATGACATGTTCCTAAAACCACAACTTTTGACTTTTAATAAAAAAATTGGAGGTCTTCCAGAAAACTGATGATGCACCACTAATTGATGAGGATAAATGGGATGACATGGGTAATGTAATTATAGCCAGAAAGCCTAACATAGATCCCAAATAAAATATCTGAATGGCTAATACATGACTTGCTCAATAAAGGATGGAAATATAATTAATGCCAGTCAACACAGAATCATTGAAACTGGAGGAGACCATGACAGGCCATTAAGTCCAGGTTCCTGCACTCATGGCAAGACCAAGAACCACTATTAAACCATTGCTGACTGGTGTTTGTCTAACCTGCTTTTAAAAAACTCCAGTGTTGGATATTCCACAACCTGATAAGGCAACTTATTCCAGTGTTTAAGCACCTTGACAGTTAGGAATTTTGTTTCCTGATCTCTAGACTGAGCCTCCCTTGCTGTAATTTAAGCCTGTTGCTTCTTGTCCTATCATCTGTGATCAAGGAGAATAATTTTTCTCTTTCTTCCTCATGACAACCTTTTAGGTGTTTGAAAACTGTTATCATATCCCCTTTCAGTCTTCTTTTTTCTAAACAAACCCAGCTCTCTCAATCTTCCCTCATAGGTCAAACGTTCCAGACCTCTCATCATTTTTGTTGGCCTTCTCTGGACTTTCTCCAGTTTCTCCACATCCTTTTTGAAATGAGGTGCCCAAAACTGGACACAGTACTCAAGTTGAGGCCTAATCAGTGCAGAGCAGAGTGGAAGAATCACTTCTCATGTCACACAGTACTCCTGTTAATATACCCCAGAACAGCACTGGCCTTTTCTTTTTTTTTGGAACAGTATTGCACTGCTGACTCATATTTAGCTTGTGATTGACTATTAGACCCAGATCCCTTTGTGCAATACTCCTTCCTAGGCAGTCATTGTCCATTTTGTATGTATGCAATGGGTTCTTCAACCCTAAGTGGAGTACTTGGCACTTATCATTATTGAATTTCATTCTCTTAACTGTCTTATAATCTATTCCTTTCCTAATGGTTCACAACATTCAGTTAGCTTTTTTGACTAGTGTTGCACATTGAGCAGATGTTTATAGAGAGCTATCCACAATGGTTCCAAGATCCCTTTCTTGAGTGCTAACAGCTCATTTAGACCCCATTATTTTATATGCATAGCTGGGATAACATTTTCCAATCTGCATTACTTTGCATTTAAAACATTGAATTTCTACTATTGTGTTACCCAATTACTGAGTTTTGTGAGATCTCTTTGTAACTCTTTGTTGTCTGCAATGATTTAAAAATCTTGAGTAATTCTGTGTCATATGCAGACTTTGCCACCTCACTGTTTATGCCTTTTTGTAGACAACTTTGCACTGATTTGATGTCTGTAAAACAAATCACATAATGGAAGATTTAGGGAGCATAATCTATTTAGATTAGTGAAGAGAATGTGAAGGAAGGGGTGACTTGATCAGAACCTTCAAATACCTATGTGGGAAGACAGTGCACAGTTCTTTAACCGAGCAGACAAAGACAATAGCATGATAAGAATCACAGGGCTGGAAGGGATCTCATGAGGTCATCTAGTCCAACCCCCTGCTAAAAGCAAGACCACTCCCACTAAATCATCCCAGCCAGGGTTTTGTCTAACTGGGCCTTAAATGTTTCCAAAGATAGACATTCTACCACTTCCCTAGGTAACCCATTCCAGTGCTTCAACACCCTGCTAGTGAGAAAGTTTTTCCTAATATCCAACCTCGACTGCCCCAGCTGCATCTTGAAACCATTGCTCCTCGTTCAGTCCTCTGTTACTACTGAGAACAGTCTATCTCCCTCCTCCTTGGAGCACCCCTTCAGATCCAATATCTGGAGGCTGAAGCTAGACAAATTCAAATTAGGAATAAGGTAAAACAAACAAAGAAACAAAAATAATGAAGGTGATTAATCATTGGAAAGGCCCGATCACCTGAAATCTTTAAATCAAGATTAGATGATGTCACAATCTGTCTTTGACCCCTTTTCTGGGCAGGTTGTTGTAAACTGAGCCATTTCCTGCTTCCATGTGCTTCAAAGTTCCCTTGGGTCTGGGTAGGGAATGGTTGCTCCTCTCAACTAGATGCCTCAGGCATACTCCCAGATACAAATAGCCTTCATCAGCATGGGGGACACAGTTTGGACACCATGATCCCAGAACTAATGCCACAGTCCTGCAAGACCTCAGTGCTTAGACACATTTCCCTCCAAAGCCCACCTGGCTCTGGGAACCTGGGTCTCCCTATCACGTCCTTCAGGGAAAAATGCAGCAAAGGAAGAAACATAGACTTAGCCCTCGTCTACACTTAGGTTGCCATATTTCGGCGCTGAGGGATGTGAAAAAGCCACATCTCTGTGTTCCATAGTTATTCCAGTCTAACCACCAGAGTTAATAAAGCTATGTCAATAGAAGAATGGTTCTACTGCTACAGCTACAATTACTCTAGGAAGAAATGTTTCCGTTGCTGTAGGCTATGCCTACGTTATTGGGTTATGCTGGCTTAACACAAGAATTTCCTCACCTCAACTACTTTTATTCTTAAAGGCTATGTTCACATGTTGCTTTTAAATCAAAACGACTATTGTTTCGATTTTAAAAAAGTCATGTCTGAACATTTCGTTATTTCAAAACGATGAGTCCTGTTATTTCGAAACAATGAACCTTATTTTGAAACAGTAAAACCTAGGAAGAAATCGAAATAGCTGTTAAATCGAAATGCCATTTGGACATGTTATTTCAAAATAACCATTTTTTTGATTTCACACTTTTGCCCTTCTCCTTCCCAGGGTGCCTTCCTTTTTCTATATATTGGGTGGGAGCATGACCTTTCTAGGGGGCCATCTTGCCACACCTCCCATGGTGCCCCTCTCCTGAATCGAAATAGCAGGTCCTGTGTCCGGACTTGCTATTTCAATTTGGTGTTTTTGCTTACTTTGATTTACGTTAAATCAATGTAATGGTTTTATTTTGAATTAACTTATTTTGATTTAACATAAATCAAATTAACTCTGTATATGTGGACATAGCCAAACAGCATCAGAGTTACAGATCTACGGGGAAAAAACTCCTGGACAAAATCCCCCCTCACTCTAATCTCACTCCATCTGTGAATCCTTGCTTGGTCCAAGTCATTAGGCCAGTCAGCCCTTCTACCCTGACCATCTCACTTCAGGCAGTGAAATGGCTTTCCTTGATTACAGAAGCAACCCTCTAAAAATTGACTTTGTCCCCTGTTTTCTCACATGCTGCAAGTTGGGGGATGTCTGCACTGCCACTCTTCCACCTGCTGGCTTCTGTGTAGAGAAGCATTAAAAGTTAATAGCACTACGTGCTGACAATCTCTCTCACTGGCTTTCTTTCAAAGCTCTATTTCTCTCTGACCTCACAGCCAAAGGGAATGAAGGGGAGCTTCCTCCAACCTCCTGTTCAGATCTCCAGTCCTGGGCCCCAAGAAGTGCCTGGTCTCATTCTCTAAGTCCTCTTCCTCCAAGCATTGGAATAAGCTGCCTAGGGAGGTGGTGGAGTCTCCATCTTTAGAGGTGTTTAAGGCCTGGCTGGACAAAACCATGACTGGGATGGTTTAGTGGGAGTGGTCCTGCCTCTGGCAGGGGGTTGGACTAGATGACCTATGAGGTCCCTTCCAACCCTATGATTCTATGGCTGTGTTCACACACAGGGGGTTATTTCGATATAAGTTGTTTTGAAACAACTTATATTGAAATAACGCCTTATTTCAAAATAACTTATTCCGAATTAACAAAAAGTTATTTTGAAATAAGGAAAAAAGCGGGAAATGAAATAGCAAGTTCACAGTGTGAACATGTTATTTCCTTTCCTGCTGCAGGGGGCTGCAGCCCCCCGGGGGTGAGCTGCTGCCACCGCTCACCCTGCAGCCCCAGAAAGGGGGCTGCACCTCTGGTGGGGGGGTGAGCCGCTGCAGGGCAGCTCAGCGCGCTGCCCAAGCTGCCCCGCAGTGGCTCACCTCCCCACCCCCCAGGGGCTGCAGCCCCCTTTCTGGGGCTGAGGGACAGCCCCCAGCACCCTGGCCAAGGTCCTGAGGGTTTCCTGGCCAGGGTACTGAGGGTCAAATGTTGTCTCGGAACACTTTGTTCTGAAACAACATGTTCACACGGCATTGTTTCGAAACAACCATTTCGAAACAACGTTGTTTCGTCCTGAAATGGGGTTTAAGTAGTTTCAAAACAACACCGTTGTTTTGAAACAATGGGAACACGTTGCTTCGAAACAATGGTGCGTCGTGTGAACATGGCTTTTCTTATTTCGAAACAATCTCGTTGTTTCGAAATAAGAATGCTGTGTGAACACAGCCTATGATTCTAAGGTAAACTTTCATGTACTGGTGCAGGTGTGACATCTCACACCTTGGGTGAATCATCAGTTGTAGGACTTGAACCTGGGACATCTGGCTCTTAAAATACAAGCAACTATATTACATTTGAAGTAAAACCATGCTACATTAGTCACAGCTTGGGCAAGCTCATGATCAGTGGCTCAGTCACTGCTAGTGGGTACCAGACTGCAATACTGAGCTGGTATGGGTTACACATGGATTCACAAGCAGTCCTTTTCCAAACAGTTTAGCTGTCCCTCAGGATCCTTTCTCTATAGCTGACACTCAGATCCCCTCCCAGGCTCTTTCTACAGCTTCCTCTCAGCTGGATGGCCCAGTGCAGGTCTTACCCAGACTCAGTTCCTGGAGAGCTAAAACTGCTGCTGCCAAAAGAGAGATTGTTTATGTCTCTGACCTCTTTTCCAGCATACCTTTCTGTAGCCTTTAATTCCCTCCTCTGAGAACTATAAGACCCAGAATGCCTTGCCAAGGTGTAAGATATTATCCTAATTACCCTAGCTGTCTTCTACCAGACATCCAAGATTAGAGGGCACTTTTGACCTTAATTTTTCTATGCCTCTGTTCTCCATCTGTAAAATGGGGATGGTACCAATACCCACACATCTCACTGAGGTGTTGACTAAATAAACTGACAAGTTTGTGAAACACTCACATGTTATTGTTGGGCTTGGAAGAATTCAATTTTAATTTTTTATAATTGGAAAGATAATATCAGTCCATATTTATTTTTAAGCATTTTTAAAAATGTTATCCATTTAAATGTTCATACTTCTGTGAAATTATCAGGGGAACTCAGGCAATCAGGGGTCAGACAATAATTTAATGACAGTAGAAGATGTGACTCAAAAAAGTTAAAGCTTTTTAACCATTAAAACATGAACTGTCAATGTCATGTCAAAATATACAAAGTAAACATTCCTAAATATAATTTCAATAAGTTCTCAAGCCTCATTTTTCTTACTTTGCCTACCTGTATATTTTGATTATTGACAGTGAAATTGATGTACATTCTGTTTATGTACGGTGAAATTGATGTTTACCAACATGTACCAATAAAAATCTAATCTTTCCAAGCCCATATGAAAGGTCACAAGGAAATGAACAACTGCATGCAGAGCAGAGTTTGAGTGATACCTAGTACATAAGTATAGGGCCATTTTATTGATGAGATGAAAACAAAAAATTGAAAAGAAGAGTCAGACAGAATTGTGACAGGTTTTTCTCCCCCCAAAGATCTTGAAGATGGCTCTATATAAGGTTGGAGGGAGATGGCAGAGGACGGATGAACTGGGAACAGAGAATGAATGGCTAGGGGTTGCCACCTGTCCAGGATTTTGCAGGATTGCCCTTTTTGAGGTAGCTGTCCTGGGAAATCTGTAAAAGTGCTCAGGCCACACTGCCAGCTATCCATTTTATGGGCTACGGGTCATCCAGGTTATCCCCTTTTCTTTTGGTGTCTCAGAGGTGGCAGCCCTAGGCTTTGTGTTAGGTACGGTCATAACTGAGGGGGCTCACTTTGTTCTCACAGGGTATGTCTAGGCTTACAATTTAGTTTGAACTAATGAGGATTAATTTGAACTAAATTAATGCATGGCTATACTGGCTTTCTTTACTTCAAACTAAGGAATTCCTTAGTTTGAAGTCGTAGATGCTTACTTCAAAGTTATAAAACCTTGCTTAACTTTGAAGTAATGGTTAGTTCTAACTTATTAGTTTGAATTAACCCAATGGAGCCGTATTAATTCGAACTAACCGTTAGGTTGAATTAACGCTGTTTGACCTTCTTTGTCCCAGGGTGCCTTCCTCTTTCTATCTACTGGGTGGGAGCATGGCCCTTCTCCGGGGCCATATTGCCACACTTTCCATGGTGCCCCCCTCCTAAATTGAACTAGCAAGTCCTGTCCATGGACCTGCTAGTTTGATTTGGGTTTCTAGTGGGGCCATGTTAGTTCAAATTAATTTATTTCAAATTAACCATTATTAGTTCAAATTAATTAATTTGAACTAAGTTAATTTGAACTAACTTCTTAAGTGTAGTCATAGCCACAGAGAGATTCTGCAAGAAAGATGGTACAGTTTCCTCCAGGAGCCCACTACATGGTGAGGAACTCCCCTCTAAGTGGGAGCCTGGGATAATGGTCATAACTGGAGCCATGGTCTCAGGAAGCAAGCAGTGAGCGTGAAGCCACCAGAGTGGAAAGACCTAATCACCTGAATTTTTAAAAATATGCATTAAGGAGGTTTTGTAATACTATATTAAAACATTATATGAAAATAATCATCATCAAAAGAAAATCATAGCAAAATAGGACTGGAAGAAACAATGTGAAATTATCTATTCCACTCCACATGCTGAGGCAGAACCAAGCCTATGCAGCCAAGCCTGAACCGAGCCTATGCAGCCGAGCCCTGAGTTGTTTGACTAACCTGTTCTTAAAAATTTCCAGTGACAGAGATTTAACAAGTTCCAAAGGGGTAGCTGTGTTAGTCTACTTCAGCAAAACACACCAAGGTGTCGTGTGGCACTTTTAAAGATTAACATGTGATAAATATATTTGTTAGTCTTTAAAAGTGCTACAGGACTTCCCAGAGCAGAGATCGGCAACCTTTGCTGGCCCCGTGCCAACCCTGCCCACTGCACCCTCAGTGGGTGCTTGGGATGTGGCCAAAAGGGGGCAGGCCCAGGCTTTGAGGTTGGGACTGACACCCGACCCTGAAGTTGAAAGCGGCCTCCAGGGCTCAGAGCCGACCGGCACCGGCCCCCACCCCCCACAGGGGCTAGCAGCCTCTTGGGATCAGGGCTGACTGGCGCCTGACCTCAGCAGCAGTGGGCAGCCTCCGTGGGTCAGAGCCAACTGGCACCCTACCATGGTGGTGGGCAGGCTCCGGGGGTCAAGGCTGGTCACCACTTGCTCCTGGCAGCAGTGGGCAGCCTCCAGGGGTTGGGGTTGGGGCTGATCAGCACCTGGCCCTGGCAGTGGTGACTCTGGGCTGGCCGACCCACCCCGCTCCCCTCTAGCCCTGTCCAGCAAGGGGCAGGGCCAGCAGGGGCCAGGAGCTGCGCACCAAAGCTTCCTCATCCCTGATGGCTACACTCCTCGGCGGGGAAGCATGGCCAGTGGCATCCCGGGGGAGCAGGGGGGTCTGAGTGGTGCCATCTGCTGTTCAGGCTCAGCCCCCATGCCACTTTTGGCACAGGTGCCATGGGTTGCCGACCTCTGCTTTAGAGATTACACAGGCCCCCCTAGAGGCCTATTCCAAAGCTTAACTGTCATTATATTTAGGAAGTTTCTCCTAACATCTGACCTAAATCTCTCTTGCTGCAGATTAAGCACATTACTTCTTGTCCTATCTTCACCCTTTATAAAAGCCCTTAATATATTTAAGATTGTAATTAGGTCCTCTCTCAGTCTTCTTTTCTCAAGTCTGAACATGCTCAGGTATGTTAGCCTTTCCTCATAGGTCAGGTTTTTTAAACCTTTTGTCCTTTGTGTTGCCATCCTCTGGATTCTCTCCAATTTGTTCACATTTTTCTTAAAGTATGTTTCCCAGAACTGGACACAACACTCCAGTTGAGGCCTCATCAGTGCTGAGTAGAGCAAGACAATTACTTCTTTTGTCTAAAACACAAAAAGCCTGTTAATACATCCCTTGTCTGATAGCAAATCACTGATGACTACACTTTGAGTATGGTCTTCCAATCAGTTTTCATCACCTTATAGTAGTTTCATCTAGATCACATTTCCCTACTTTGCTTATGAGAATGTCATGTTGGACTTTGTCAAAATCCCTATTAAAATCATGATATATCATATCTACTGTTTTCCCATCCCCATCCATGAGGTCTGCCAAAGAAGGAAAAGGGGTTGATCTGTTTTTTGACAAATCTGTGCTGGCTATTCTTTATAACCATATTATCTCTAGGTTCGTAGCCCAATCACCTTATTCAAGCCACACTCTAGGCTTAAGACCTCAAATTGCAGCCCAAAACACAATAGCCACTCTACTATTTTTACCACACCAGCCTGAGCCCAGCCAGCATGACTGTCTACCCATGCCAAAAGGCTCATTACCAGCAGCAGCCTAGATGTTCACTAAGTGTTAAACTTCTTGACCAAAAATAAATTAAAAAAAAAATCTCTGTGTAGAATCTGACACTCAACGATTAGGAAACTAATTACGCAAACAAGTACCAACATCCACTTTAGCAATTTCAGATTATAAACTGGGAAGAACTAACAACATGCAAATTAAAAACAAATCTAATTTAAATTTTAAAAATCAATTTACATTAAAAAGTCATGAGTTAAGAATTTATTATAAATTAAAAAACCCGCAAACCCATTTGTCATTTTTATCCACCCTAGCAGCAGCTGAGGGCAGCTAGTGTGGGGCACAAGGTTTGTTCATGAATTTTCTGGTTTCCTGAAAATCCCTCAGGATCCAATCAGAACTCAGGTATTCAGAGGGTTTGGAGATGGTCGTCTACAATTCATTTGTGGGAGTGGAGTCAAGCCCTGATCAAATGGATTGGTCAAGGAGAAATCCCAGAAACACATCGGCTATGTCCACACGTAGATGCTTAAATCAGTTTAAGTTAAATCGATTTAAGCTAATTTGAAATAAAAATCATTCAATCAATTCAGCTTGAATCTATTTAAGCAAAAATACCAAAAATCAAATTGCAAGTCTGGACACAGGACTTGCTATTTCGATTCAGGAGAGGGGAACCATGGGAAGTGTGGCAGCATGGCCCCTGGCAGGGCCATGTTGCTAACCAATCCCCTGCCACTGGCTCTGCAGAGCCAGTGGCAAAGGAAAAAAGCCCCCAGGACAGAGATGGGGGGGCACCCTCTTCCTCCCCCTTCCCCAGCAGTGGGGCGGGGGGCACAAGTCAGGGCGTCCCACTACCCCTGCCACTGGCTGAGCTGCAGGGGCAGAGCTTGCAGGGTGTCCCAATACCCCCGCTCCTGGCCAAGTGCCAGGGGCTGAGCTCACGGGGTGCCCCAATACACCTGCCACTGGCCGAGCGGGGGCAGCAGAGCTCTGGGGATGCCCCGCTACCCCTGTCGGTGTCCGGGTAGCAGGGGCAGAGCTCACGGGGTGCCCCAGTACCCTTGCCACTGGCCAAGTGGCAGGGGCAGAGCTCTGGGTATGCCCCAAAGCCCCCACCGCTGGCCAGGTGGCAGGGGCTGAGCTCTCCAAGTGCACTGAAGCCCCTGGGAAGGGGCTGGGGCTTTAGGGCACTCGGGGAGCTCAGCCCCCATCACCCAGCCAGTGGCAGGGGTAGCGGGGCACCTCGTGAGCTCTTCCCCTGCTACCTGGCCAGCAGCAGGGGTAGCGGGGCATTGCTGGAGCTCAGCCCATGCCACTCGGCCAGCAGCAGGGGTAGCAGGGTGCCCTGTGAGCTCAGCCTTGCTGCTCAGCCAGTGGCAGGGGTAGCAGGGTGTCCCCAGAGCTCAGCCCCTGCCACTCAGCCAGCGGCAGGGGCACCGGGGTGCTCGGAGAGCTCTACCCCCCACAGCCTGCAATCCCCCCTGCACTTCCCCTCTCTCCCTGGCCAGGCTGCTGATGGGGCAGTGCGGAGTGGGGGAGGCCTTCCTTCCAGGGTGCCATGCACCCTAGGAGGAAGGTCAAACCTTTTATTCGAAACAGTGCTGTTTCAAATAATGTGATGGAATGGCATTATTTTGAAACAACCCTGCCAAATCAAGGGTTATTTCATTTTCCTAGGAGGTTTTAGTGTTTCGATTTAAAGTTCCTTGTTTCGATATGATGGGGCTCATCATTTTGAAACAAGGAAACGTCATTTGGACATAACTTTTTTTAAAGAGAAACAACGGTGGTTGTTTTGCTTTAAAACCATCGCGGGGACATAGCCACCTTCTCCGTACTTTTTCTTCCCTTTAATCTCCCATGAGCATGTCCATGATCAGGAGTTGATTTACAGGCAAAATTTACAAAAATGGGTTAGGCTTCCAAGTCACTTAAGCACTTAATTTTTTTATTCTATATTATACGTGAATCAGAGTATCCTCAGCAGCATACTATTAACTAATGTAAACAATTATAAAACCTACAATTATTATTAACAAAAATGATGCCATGCTAAGCATTGGTGCCATGCTGTAACACTGAATGAAAGCTCACCTAGAGGCAAGAAGGAATACCACTTCTTGAATCATTAGAAACACTTTTTGCATCTCCTGGGTTTCGCTACAAATTCCTCTATCTGCATATTAACCAGGTCTGGTTGTTAGTGAGGTTTTGTTCTGTGCCTAACATTGGTATTAGAACAATTGTAATTTTCTTTCTATCTGTGTAAAAGATATTAAATCGCATGAGTACTGAGATCCTAGCAAATCAACCCCAGCCTCACCATGGGAAGCTGAACAATTCATTTCACCTACTTTTGCCTCACTCTTCTAAAATTAGAAACAACCAGAAGCCTAGTGGAAACACTATGCAGCATCTTAACTGGGCTGTCACTAGGGTAAAGTTCTACTTCTGTCAGCAACTGGCCACCTTATTAGCATCACGTAACTTACTGGTTTTCAAAAGATGAAAATAAAAGACGTCCTCTGTTGCTAAACACCAGGTAGTCTCTTCTTTTATATCTGTGAAGAGTGAATATATGGAGTAATCTTTTGAATTAAAAATATAGTAAAAACAAGTATTTTGTCCAAATTTTGGCTACACTCTGTATTTAGTAACTTCCAGTATCGAAACCACAGCTACCAAAAACCAAAAATAATCCACTACTGAATCCTAACTTAAAGAAAAGTATTGCTTCCCTAAGATCTGAGTAGGCATTTTGGAACTGGGTCAGAATTCAACTGATCAATGCCTCTGTAACAACTCTGAGATTTTCAGACTTACATGTCCTACAGACAAATGGTTGCAGGTAGTATGATTGCAGAATAAAGCATAACTCTCAGATTCTGGAAAAATGGATGCACTTTCATATGCAGAGGAGTTAAAATGTGCCAGCATCTGAAAGATTTCACATTCTGACGTCACACAAGACACAGTCAGAGAGACCTGAGCCCCTTTCCACACGTAAAAATCCAGTCTAAGAACTGATCTACTCTTGCACTGTTTTTGACAGCAGTCGAAGGGAGATATGCAAGCTACATAAAATAACTTGCATATCTCTGTTCGACTTTCTAACTTCCACTTACCTCCATGGCTTCACTATGCTGAGTTGAAGGGAAATGCTGTCTCTTCGAGTTAGCATTGATCTTCTTACGGGGGTGGACTTACTGATTGATTGAGCGGATCTTCACTGACTGTTCAATCAAACTGGGAAGATCAAACTGACAGTGGTAAATTTGCTGACATCGGTATTGCCCCAAGAAACACATCCTGGTCTAGCTTTTTATTTTACCTATTTTGCAGCAAATTTTCCATAGATCGCTATTGAAAACTGTGTTTGTTCTTTCTTTGTTCTCCTTCCCAACATTTTCCCTGTCTTCATTCCACTCTTGCAACCTGGTGGTGTGGCTTTTCAAATGCCTGTTTTCCCTCAGTTTAAATGTTTTAAAATTATTTATGTTTTTCATATTTTTTTTGCCATTTCAAAGCCCATTTACCTTCTGTCTCTCCGCTCACCCCCGATAGTCTTCAGGATGCTCCTTCATCATTCCCCTTTCCCCTTCCTCTTTTTTCCCCTTCTGTTCTCGTTCTCTTTTCTTCATACCCTCTTGCAATCGCTACATCCTCTCAATCTGTGCTTCCATACACAGCTCATCTATTTAATCTTTTTCCATACCTCCTTCCTCCTTCACTTCATTCACTAATCCCTGCCTGTATATCTAAAGGGAGGGGATACGTGATCTGCTCCTTTCCGTTTCAGCTACGTGTTTTGGGAAAGGAGGAGGTTGCAGATGCCTGATTTTCTCTCTTATTTCTGGCAGTTAAAGTATGCTGGAACGCGTGGACTTTGGGGGTGGGTATTGGGAGCTTGGGTGGATTTTGGGGGTGGGTATTGGGAGCTGGGGGTGAATTTGGGGGACAGGGGAACAGATATTGGGGGCAGCAGCTAGGGTACATGAGGGGGACCCGGATCTGTGTGAGGGGTTCCCCGACCTGCTGTGGGGGGCCTGGAAATTTAGGAGGGTTTCAGGGCCTCCCAAATCATACTTTAACCCTTGCTTATTTCTTACAGAATTCTGCATCCCTACTCTCTTCTGGCTATCACAGCTCAGAGGCTGGACACCATGGGGGCTAATTCAACCCTGATTACAGGATGAGGCCCACTTGAGAGGAATCAGGTGATTCCAGTATAAAAGGAAGATGTATTTGCAGTGAAATGGGGAAAATCCAAGACGTAGTGATAGAGTCCACAGCAGTGGTTTTCAAACTTTTTTCCTCAGGATCCAGTTGAAAAAAAAGCATTTATGCCCACGACCCAACAATTACATCTTTCAGCAATACATTCCAATCTTCCGTTGGCAGCAGCAGGGGTGCCGCGACCAAGTACCTGAGTGTCCCCAGTACTGGGTCCTGACCTTAAGTTTGAAAACCACTGGTCTACAGGGAGTGAGGAAAGCTTGACTCTGAGCAGGAGGGCCTGGAAAAGAGCCTGTCCAAACTGGCGACAGATTGCAAATGCCCCAAACAGGAAAGCCTGGAAGGAAGAAGAGAAACCTTGGTTGTATGGATTTCTGAATGGACTTCTGGGAGATTCTGAGCTCTATTTACAGTATGTTTTATATTAATAAATACATTCTATCATGAGGGATATTTTTGATCTAGAAATATCTTGAGGGGAAGTTTATTTGAATGGTTTGAGGAGGGAAACTGAGACAAGCTGCCTGTAGTGTGACCCTACACCATGAGAGGGTGCACCGGAAGCAGCTGGCCTGCTTGCAAACATATACTGAGCTACTACTGACACTAAACAGGAATGACAACAACAATTTACACACACTGAAGATAGTGATTCTAGTCACCTCTTAGGTGTTCTCCATATTCATGTTACAGAACCAGAGAAAGATGCTGTCTCCCATTCCCCAGAACAGAAATCTCACCAGTTCAGCCATGCCACTGGGGCAAGCTGGCTAAAAAATCTGCACAAATTATAATCAAAAGCAGAAGGTAAAAGTTAACGCTTTTTGATCGACAGCAATAACTCATCAGTGAAGAGCCCCTGCGTTGTCATGGCAACAGGAACACTGCACACAGAGGCTGCTGTCTTTCTCACTCTTATTATTCTCTCCAGTACTTTGTTGGTTCTTGGGTTTAAAGGGAAATGCTCTGTTGGTTTTGTATAAACAGTGTATTGTAATATTTACACCTTAGGATCTAACAACAAAAATAGCAATTTGGGGTTAGAAAAAAATTCTCATTTGTATGCTGTTTTAAAATGTCAGCAGTGTTGGTGTCCCAGTGAGCCGTTGCCAAGCCCAAAATGTGCACAGGTCCTCTGGCATACTAATCAAATAACATGGTGACTTCCACTGGGTATCTAGCCTCACCTTAAATCTCTTGGGCCTGACTGTCAATTCAGGCCAAGCTCTGAACAACACTGGAAATGGGTGAGGAGAAAAATGACTTTATGCCTTGCTAGGCTTCTACTTTGGGTCCCCTCATTTTGTGGGGCTGGACTTGACATAGGTTAGATTCCCAGAGTTATCGAAGGCCAGAAAGGACCAGTGTAATCATCTAATCTGATTTCCTGGATAACACAGGCCATGGAAATTTCCCAGAATAATTGCAAGATCCCCCCTTTTTTTTTAAATATTAGAAAAACATCCAACCTTACTTTTAAAATTGTCAGTGATGGAAGATCCACTATAATCCTTGGTAACTAGTTTCAATGGTTAATTACTCTGTCAAAAAAAATCCACAAGTATTCTTACCAGCAGGTTAAAGAAGTATGTGTTGGATGAAGGGACTATAAAATACATAGAAAGGTGGCTAGATCATTGGGCTCAATAGGTGATGATCAATGGCTCAATGTCTAGTTGGCAGCCAATAACAAGCAGAGAGCCCCAGGGATCGATGCTGGGACTAGACTTGTTCAACATCTTCATTAATGATCTGGAGCAGGTGTGGCCAAACTGTGGTTCGGGAGCCACATGCGGCTCTTGACTGAAAAAGTGAGGCTCATGGAAGAAAGCCAGAGGAAAGCAGCCCCTGCCTAGAAGTTTTAAATTATCCATCCTGAGCATGCTCAAAGTATGCTCAGGGGGAGCCCCAGCCTGTGCCTAGCCACCGAAGCGGCCAAGTAAGAGGGCCTTGGGAGGAGGGTCGGCCTGAAGGAGCCAGCCTCAGGGACTGGGGGTTGGGATGGCAGGGAGAATAGCAGTATGGTCGGGACAGCAGGGAGAAGTGGCGGCATGGTCAGGACAGCGGGAAGAAGCACAGCATGGTTGGAGAGGGCAGGGAGAAGCAGTGGCATGGTCAGGACAGCAGGGAGAAGCTATGTTTTTCCTGTATAGGTAGGCCAAGTTTTCATGGTCACCTTAGGTAATTATTAGAATCTGACATTAGTAGGATCATTATTTGCCCTCTTTTTATGGTAAAATTAAAGTGCGCAATGAATTTTAAACTTAGTAATTTTGGAGTAGGTAAAATATGGCTATATGCGTCAGTGCAGCTCTTGAAGGTTCAATAATCAACTTGTGTGGCTCCTAAGTTCCATAAGTTTGGCCACCCTTGATCTGGAGAATGGCATGGATTACACCCTCAGCAAGTGTGCAAATGCCACTAAGATGAGGGGAGTGGAAGGCATATGGGAGGATAAGGACAGAATACACAGAGACCTAGACATATTAAAGAATCGACCAAAATAAATTTGCTGAGGTTGAACAAGTGCAGAGTCATGCACTTAGGACAGAAGAATCTCATACACTGCTACGGACAGGGGACCAACTGGCTAGGCTGCAGTTTGAAAAGAACCTAGGAATTACAGTGGACAAAAGGTTGGATATGAATCAATAGTGTGCCCTTATTGCCAAGAAGGTTAATGGCATATTGGACTGCATTAGTAGGAGCTTTACCAGCAGATCAAGTCAAGCCATTATTTCACTTTCTTTGACACTGGTGATGCCTAATTTGGACTACTGGGTCCAATTTTGGGCCCCCTCCACTACAGAAAGGAGGTGGAGAAATTGGAAAAAGACCAGGAAAGGGCAACACAAATGATTAGGGGGCTGGAACACATGACTTATGAGGAGAGGCTGAGGGAAATAATCTTATTTATTCTGCAGAATAGAAGAATGGGGGGAGGGTTTTTTTGATAGTTGCCTTTAACTACCTGAAAGGGGGTTCCAGGGATGATGGAGCTAGGCTGTTCTCAGTGATAGTAGATGACAGGACAAGAAGCCGTGGTCTTGAGTTGCAGTGGGGGAGGTCTAGGTTGGCTATTATGAAAAGCTTTTTCACTAAGAGGATGGAGAAGCACTAGAATGGGTTACCTAGGGAGGTGGTGGAATCTCCATCCTTAGAAGTTTTTAAGGTGCAGTTTGATAAACCCCTGGGTGGGATAACTTAGTTGGGGCTAGTCCTGTTTTGAGCAGGGGACTGGACTAGGTGACCGCCTGAGGTGCCTTCCAACCCTAGTCTTTTACGATTCCCTATCTTATCTCCAGTCTGAATTTGTCTACTTTCATCCATTAGATTGTATTATACTTTTCTCTGCTTTAGAGTGAAGAGTCAATTACTAAATATTTGTTCCTCATGTAGCTACCTATACATTGTAATTAAGTCATACTTTTACTTTCTCTTTTGTTAAGAGAAACAGAATGACCTCCATGAATCTATCACTGAGGGTATGTTCACACACACTTCTTTTGAAACAACCCTGCGGCGGGGTTTGGGGGCAGCCCAGGCGGGGGGGTGAGCTGCCCCGCAGCAGCTCACCACCCCCGCCAGGGGCTGCAGGCCCCTTTCTGGGGCTGCAGGGTGAGCCGCGGCAGCAGGTCACCCCTAGGGGGCTGCAGCCCCCTGAAGCAGGTAACGAAATAGCAAGCCCACAGTGTGGACATGCTATTTCGTTTCCCGCTTTTGTGTTATTTTGAGGATGGTGTTTTTTTATTTCGAAATAACTTGTTTAGAAAGAACGCGTTATTTCGAAACAGCTTGTTTTGAAAGGTCTTGTTTCAAAACAAGCCCTCTGTGTGTGAACATAGCCTATAAGGTACATTTTCTAATCCTTTAGTTATGCTCCTGGCTCTTCTCTGAACTCTCCCTAATTTATCAACATTTTTCTTGAATTGTGGGCACCAGGAATGGACAAAGCATCCCCACAGTGGTCATACCACTGCCAAATATCACATAACATCTCTACTCCTATTTGAGAGTCTCCTGTTCATTCATCTCAGGACTGCATTAACCCTTTGATCGCAGAGGCTATGTCTATACAGACATAACAAATATACAGCTGGCATGGCTCAGCTGACTCAGGTTTGCAGGGCTCAGGATCCAGGGCTGAAAAATCAGCCCCTGGAGCTTTGGGACTCTACGAGGGCGGAACCAGCTGATCCAGGCCAGACACAACTGTGCCACAGGTCATTTATTCCTGTGTAGCTGGCCTCAGACTCACACTGGAAACTCATGTTCAGCTGATTAACCACTTTGATCTTTTTCAAAGTCACTGCTTCCAGGATATAGTCCCTCATCCCACAAGTATGACCAACATTCTTTGCTTCTAGATGTACCTATTTACATTTGAACATGTTAAAATGCATATTATTTGTTTGGTTCTGGCTAATCAAACAATCGAAATTGCTCTGTACCTGTGGCCTGCCCTCTTCATTATTTCCTATCCCCAATTCTTCTTTACTTACAAACTTTTCCAGTTATGATTTTCTACCAGGCCCTTAATAAATATAATGAAATACCATAAAGCCAAGAACAAATCCCTGCAGGACCCTATTAGAATCACACTCATTTGATGATGATTATGCATTTACAATTACATTTTGAAACCTACAAGGTAGCCATCTTTTAATCCATTTAATTTGTGCCATGTTCATTTTTAGAGCTTTCTATTTTTTAATCAGAATGTCATGCAGTACCTAGTCAAAAATCTCAGTGTAAGTATATTGCACCAACACTATTACCTTCATCAACCAAACTTGTAATCTTGTCAAAAAAGATATTAAGCTAGTTTGACAGTTTCTATTTCCCATAAATCCATGTTGATTGGCTTTAATTAAACTAGCTTTCTTTAGAACTTTATTAGTCTAGTACCCTCTCATCCACTTCATTATTTTGCCCAGGATCAATGTCAGACAGACAGATCTCTAATTGTCTTCGTCATCCCATTTATACTTTTTAGATACTGGCACAATGTAGCTTTCTTTCAGTCCTCTGGAACTTTCCTAGTGTCCCAAGATTTATTCAAAATCAAAATTAACAGTCCAACAAGCTCTTCAGCCATCTATTTTAAAACTTTTGGCTGCAAGTTATCTGGAGCTATGGATTTAAAAATTTTTGACTTCAGTAGCTTCTGCTTAACTAGTACAATGGAAACAGTGTTCTCATACCTCATCAGTTTTTTTTCCCAAAGTATGGAAGAAAAATATGTATTGAACACTTCTTTCTTTTCTGTGTTGTTATTGATAATTTCTCCATTTTCCTTTGCTTCCCTTACCTCACCCTCCTCAATGTGCTGTTTCCCAGTGTTTGAATCTTAACAACTGCTTTGATTTGCTGTTACAGTGTGACCTGATCCCATGACTAACACTTCAGTGCACTTATTTTGCTCCCATTCTTTAAGTGCCCTACCTCAAAGTGTTTGACTAAGTGGGATTTTCTCCTGCAAAAGCTCATGCAATAAGTAAATTTGTTAGTCTTTAAGTGCCCCAGGATTCCTTGCTGGATCTACAGCTCCTAGTTTCTGATTTATATTCACTACTATCAATTTCCCCTTTCTTCCTTTTATTTACTTATACACACACACACGCACGCTCATCACATTACGGCTCTGCGTTGTATGGTCCCACAGAGCACAGTTGCAGGCCTGATGGAAGAAGTTCATGGACCACATTCAGACTGCGGGCTGCATGTTTGACACCCCTGTTATAGGCTACAACTTAGTTCATGTTTCTGAGGTCTTGGTGATGTCAGGATACTGGCATGACTAGTGGAAGTTGGTGGAATAAAAATCAGTGAGGCTTTTTATTTACTACCTTAACCCTAAAAGACCTTAGGACAATAAGTATTCCTTCCCTAACATCCTTCTGGGCAAGTTCCCGCTTCAAATTCACCTATCAGAGTATAACTTTAAACATCTAGGACATTAGGAACTATGTAAGTCTTCAAACACAGTTAACACTAGATAACCTCTTTAATACACCTCAGTAAGGTCTGACTCACATTCAGTATTAGGGAGGAAAGTTTAGAGAACTTAGAAGAGAAAAAATAAATTAGAAGATGTAGACTAAAAACTAAAATCTGGAGGAATTCAGGAAAAAGGCTTGTTCTCTCATTGTCCATCATACTCTTTTGTTATCCAGTTACGTTAGGTAGAAAACCACCACAAAGAATTCTGAGTGCCACAAAGTCGGCCCTGCTTGCCAGCCTCAAATATGCCCACAGGAAGGAAGAAACATTATCATCATTATGTGTTTGTACTGCAATAGTGCTGAGGAGCCCCAGCCATGATTTTTAACGCTCATCAGCTACAAAGTGATGTTTTTATTCTGCAAAAGAACAATTAAGTCAGACCATTTAATATATGTGATACAGTTCCACACTGACCTTTCATGCTCTCAGGTGGATTTTTTTTTTTTGACCATACTGTCCTACTTGCCAGTAGTAGAGTTATGTTGTAAAATTTTGTGTGTGTGTGAGAGAGAGAGACAGAGAGAGAGAGAGAGAGAGAACTGGGTCTTTGAAAAATGAAAACAAAACAGACAGTTAATTAAATATAACATTACATATGACCCATTTCACATGTGTGGCTCTTTGATAGTCACCAGATGTCTTAAGATAGAAAGCACAGCTTAGCAGCCTAGTTTTAATAGCCTAATATTCAAATACCTAAACTCTCTGGCTCACAAGTTCAAATTTTCACATTGTTAATGCTTCTATGATAGATAAAATTCTGAGTTCATTATATGTATGAGTCTTTCATTTGAAACCTTGAAAACTATGCCCTATGCAGTCATTATTTGCTCTATGTAGACAGTAAAGACCTTTCTGTGCACCCTCAAATGGTGCCTAGTTTCAAAAGCTCCTGGCTTATGAAAGCTGAAAATTAAACCTGACAAGAACATGTTCAAGGAGTTAGGAGAATTTTGAAAAAGAATTGAGTGCCAGACAGCTTTGCTACCTGCTGAATCTAAACATGTAGACACTCTCTCTGATCTCCCCATATCTGGTCTGTGCAGCTGAAGACATCATTTATCTGTTTTCTAGCAAATTCCTGCTGGACCTTTCTGCCTTTCCCAGCCCCTGAGGACCCAGAAAGCTCCTTGACCTGAGACCTGCTTTGCTCAGTTTCTCCTCTACCCTACCTCATTCCCCTAGCCACTGAGGCTAACAATAATTGAGGCATCACACAAAAGGTCTTGCCTCAGTCCAGTTCCCACCTAGCCTCTCCTCTGTCTCTGCACATTGGAGGCAGCTGAGAATCACCTGGATTGGTACTGACTCTGTAGGAATACACTGTAAAGAACAGGCTGGACACAATCTATTTCATTAAATACAATTTTTATTAACACCAAACATTTTAAAACTATTTTAATAACAATAAAAGGGATCCTGCTAGCCTTCCCCTAACCCTTGCAAAAAACAAACAAAAACCCAAATAAGATGAAGTCACCAAATGATATGAGGTTTTTACATATCAACACTTCTATTAGCTTCAACTAAGCCTATGAACTAGTGGACTTAGAACTGGTCAGAAAATTACACCTCCCCCACCCCAAAAAACCCTACAAACAAAAAACAAAATAAAACAAAACAAACCTCAGAAACAACCCCCCCAATCCCCCAAACCCATAAAACATTTTCCAGAATTTTTCCCACACTTTTGAGCAGTTCTAATTTTAATTTAACATGTCTCTCTGATAGCATCAGCCACTGCCATCAGTCAGAACATAATCTCCCATTAACTAGAAGTAATCTGGATTGCAAGAGCATAGTATGCTCCTTTCCTGTCAGAACACCTGCTCCCCTACTGATTCCTTTGCACTGTGGCTCTGTGCAGCCTGAGGAAAGGGCAAGCTTCAAAGAGCTATATATCTGCACTATCAATTAACAAGTCAGGCTGAATGCACAGGTCTTAAGCCATGCCTTTAACTGTCACACTGACATATATGAATGATCATTACCATATGCTAATTGTCTATTACAACACACTAATTGATCAAAACGTTTAGTGCAAAAAGTACGGCGGGCCAAAGTTATGTGAACAGAGCTATCTCATTGTGTCCAGTGGTCCTCTTGTCTCCTGCCTCTGATTTCTAATCCACTGGAGCACAAGCAGATAGAATCTTGCTGCCATCTTGGGACATCTCATCTCCTTATAGCTCTGCCTAGTTGCTCTTCTCACACTATTTCCCAGCCACTGCCTCTTTTGCACAGGAATAGCAGACTCAGAAGCCAGTGTAGAGCTAATGGCGAACCACTTCTGTCTTTACATCTTGTTTTGCACCTGCATGAACCATAACTAACTTACATATGCTCAGCTGGCTGCCAACATGGGCCTGTCCAATTCTGAAAAATAGGCAATGTGCTGTGACTGACAATAGCCTGTGTGAACTTTACTGAATTAAGTTAAACCTTATTGAATTAGTTTTAATATCTTTTAGGACCCATTCTATTAAAAATGCAATTGTGTATGTTATCATACGTATGTCCCTTCTCTAAGAGACTGACTAATGCACTGTTTGGAAGGTATTTGGAATTTCAATGGGCTTCCTGGAACAAAACCTGTGAAGTGGATTTCCTAGGAAGTACCTTGAAATACGGGGAATGCAAATGACCCACTTGGAATCTACCCTTTTGAAGCTATGCCCTGAACAGCAAAACACTTTAACCAACTGCTTCTGGAAACACCCAGCTCATAGACCCCAGAACTGTATAATGGTTGGGCTAAAGGTGGTACAGATGTGCATGTTCTGAGCTAAAGCTGTGATGAATTCATGGCCAGAAAGGAAATCCCTTGGGTGGCAGTGAAGGATTGCTCCTGCCAGAATCCTGTGTTAGAATTCAGGCCATGTTTGGCAAGCTTATGAACATGCCATGTGTGCATGTTCTTTTATTGCTTTTAGTGTTTCCTCTGCATTGCTTTTACCTAAAGCATAAAATAGAACTGTCTGGTAACTGTTGGCAATCATTCTGTTATTAGACTCCAAAGAGAAAGCAAGCGGGTGTGCCTGAGCAGCCTATCTCCACCGATAATAATACAGTGAAGGCAGGAAACTGTGCAGCCTTGAAATATGCCAGACAGAAGGGACTGAAATGCACGTTTCCAATCCAAGTCAGGCAACAGCAAGGGAGCTGGAAGCCTGAGAGTGTACGTCTTTGTTGGGCCACCAAAAGAAGATAGAGATGCAGTTGCCATAAACTGTGACATGTCTGTTTCCATGATCAACGCCATAGCCAAGCTCCTTTGTGTGCACCCATCCTTCAGCATCCACTTGCTGGGTGTGTGCACATACCCACTCCATTCTGAAGACCCTATGTGCACCTATTTCATGCTTGCTCCCAGAACATGTGAGTTCAGATGGCATGGTGCCCATGGAAACATCTTTCCTTTAAATATGCCACAGAAAAGGAGAATCAGAGCTAGAGTCGCCTCCTCATAGAATCTGGCCTTGCACAGGATGACCAGATAAGAAGTGTGAAAAATTGGGATGGGGTGGAGGCTAATAGACACCTATATAAGAAAGAGCCCTGAATATTGGGAGTGTCTGCATATAATCAGGGCATTACCCTACACTGCTGCTGTGCTGGATGGTGGACTGCTCAGCCACATGTAGACATCTATCGACTAGCTCTGCCCAGGAACTTGCCTCCATGCTTCTGCTTGCCTCTGCTGTGCTGTAGAGCAGTGGTTCCCAATACTTCCTCTGCCATGGCACACCTTGCTACCTTTAATTAATTTGAAGCACAACACCATATAGTTTCCAAATGAACTCATGAATATTCATGAGACAATGCACCAATCCAGAGCTCTTTGAGTAGTTTTACAAAATATTTTGTGGCACACCTGCTGAGACCTGAAGGCACACCTGTGTGCTGAGACACACTGCTTGGGAAACACTGCTGTAGAGCAGTACTGGATTGTGGAGGACAATGAAAGTCAATGCTACCGGCAGCCACATTGGTCCCAGTGTATTGGAAAGACAAGCTGGGAGAGGGGAGGGAGTATTTTTCATTGGCCCACCTTCTGTTGGGGAGAGAGTCCAGTGTCCATGTGACAGAGAGAGGGGACGTTACAATTAGGTGAGAGAGCCACCTTAGGCTAGACCACAGAGATGGCTGCAAGAGGAGAGGATGGTGACACACAGAGTGACAAGCTGCCAAGCCCCCAGCTCTGTGGCATTTCCAAGGCCAGGTGCTCCTGGAGAGGTAGCAGAAATCCGATTTTAAACCATGCCAGGGATCAGAGCCTGAACTACAGTTTATCGCATCTGCGGTACATTCCTATTGGAACACGCCCCTTACAATAGCTGGCACCTAGGGCGAGCAGTGTGGAGCATACCCTTTAATGGAGCGGCTCAGTGGGAACCCCTCTGGCATGCCTGGAGCAAAACTCCACTCACTCCGCCGTAGTTACGGCTCTGCCAGGGATTTCCCTCACACCCCTCTGAATTTTCAGACACCCCCCAGTTGTCAGCTAGTAACAGTGTTATACCAATTTAGTGAGCACCCTGACCCCACCCCAATTTCAAGTCCTGGGGAGAATACTGAACCACGCACAGCTCAGATTCTCCTTCTCCACTAAGAGCCCCAGAATTAGGGTTACCAGATATCAGGCAAAAGGAGGACATGTGCCAAAGGGGCAGCCGTGTGAGTCTGGTCCAGCAAAAAAACAAACAAACAAACAAGGAGTTTGTGGCACGTAAAGACTAACAGACTTATTTTTTGCATGAGCATCTGACAAAGTGGGATTTTCTCCCACTAAAGCTCATGCCAAAAAGGAGGACATGCCCTCCTTTTTACCTTCATGTCCTCTGTCTGGCAGGCAGTTTAAAATACGTGATTTTGTCTGACTTTTTACTTATGGGGTTAAAACAGTGGTCTCAAACACATGGCCCGTGGGCTGCGTGCGGCCTCTAAAGCTATTGCCTGTGCCCCTCAATGATGCTATTGTTACCGATATTTGCGATATTGTTGTATGGAAAGGTTTCAATGGTGCAGCCATTGGGCTAATGCACTAGTCCTCATGTAGCCCTCCTGGTGATTTGAATTTGAGACCCCTGAGTTATAGTATGCTTGCATGCCAAAGAATACCTTATTTTTAGGGGAAAGCATGCCAGGGCCCCCTAAAAACAGAAGACTATTACATTAATGCTACATTTTCTCCATGGCTGTGTTCACACGCACAGGGTTATTTCGAAACAAGTTGTGTCGAAACAACTTGTTTCGAAACAACACCTTATTTCGAAATATCTTATTTCGAATTAACAAAATGTTAATTCGAAATAAGAAAAA
>ML682008.1:11351957-11379945 GCA_007922195.1 Podocnemis expansa
GAACAGCCCTTACACCCCCCTGCACCACCCCTTGAATTTCCCAACACTCCCCCAGTTGTCAGCAAGTAACACTGTTATGCAAGTTTAGTGAGAGCACCGTCAACACCACCCCTTGAATTTCCTGACCCCTCCTAGTTGTCAGCTGGTAACAGTGTTATTCCAATTTAATGACAGCACCCCTACACCCCCCATTGAATTTCCCAACACCCCTTCCCAGTTGTCAGCTAGTAACACTGTTACACCACTTTAGTGAGTACCTCCAGTACCCCCCCCACCCCACCCCTCCCCTCCAATTTCAAGTCCTGGGGAGAACACTGGGGCTGTGTAATGTGCTGAAGCAGATGCCAGAGGAACATGACTGCTGTTTCTTACCCTCACATCCTTCTGCAAACAGATGCGGTGGGTCTTACAGACCAGTCCTGGTGAGCAGCAATTGTTAGGTAAAACGGAGAGGAAACTGTAAACTAAACCATGCACATCAAGCCAGAATATCCATTTGCAGCAGGAAGGCAGAGTAAGAAGCGTGCTGAAACCAACAGCAAAAATCTGTCCTCTAGTAGACCAAAGGTCATAACAAAATGGTAGAGGAAACCTTAGAGGTGGTTTCAAGTGGCTGCATAGAATTGGGGAGATTGCCTATTGGAGGTTGTTATGTGCAGTGTTGTAACCTGTTGAAGGTTAGTCCTTGGTGTGAATTTTCTTGTAGTTGGCTACCAGGAAACCTTCCTCCTTTAGGTAGGAACACAGGGGGAAGTCGTCTTATTCTTGCCAGGCTGGAGGGCAGCTGAGGTGCTTGGATTCTGAGTGTGTGTGTTTTAACAAGATTTGTTCCCCTTCCATGCTCTCCCCTCCATAGCAGAAAGACAGAAATCCCCTTGCATTTATTATTTTCAGTGTAAAGGTATGCAGACTTCAGATGAAATTCCCTGCAAGCATTTAACACCTTCCTCAGAAAAGTGATTGTGAAAGAAGGATATATAGAGAGAGGGAGAAACCCTTGGAACCCCTGGTGTACCCTTTTTCTTAGGTTTCCGAGTTTGGGTTAGGAGGGAGGAGCAGGATGCGGGAAGCTCTAACAGAGCTTTGAACTGTCTGTGGAAGCTGTGGGATTTCTGGTAGCAGGAGGTAGAGGAGAAAGGAATGAAACCCAGTGTTAGGGTGGTAATAAATGCAGTTTTAACAAGAAAAAGAAAATTGTGTAACAATCTGGAGAGAATCTAAGTATGACATCTATGTACATTTCTCACTTTCACTCACGAGAAAACCTCTGAAGTTGAGGTTTTAGCTTTGCAGAAATAAGCTGTTGGGAAGCACCGAGAAATGACTCCAAAATGCTTATTACATTTACTTATCTACTTTCCTTAATTCAGCTAAATTGATTTAATTTTCATAGCTCTGATGCTTTCAAGCTGTCTGTTCATCATTATTTAATTCGTGATTTACAGTTACTAGGTCTTCATAGGAACTTCTCATCTGTTCAGAATGGGTTTACAAGCTCTTTGTGTTTCTTGTACACACTTCTTGCTGATATATGTTTGCTGGTGGTTTTGTCTATAAGTGTTTAAATTTCAGCACAGAACAATGGCTTCCTTTATCATTTGGGGCCTCATCCTGCAGCCAGTTGACGTCAGTGATGATAGCTTTGCCATTGACTTTAATATGAATGGCATTTAGCCCAGTATATTTGCTCTGGGAATCCTGTGTCATATTAGCCATTAATTTTACTCTCCTATAAAATTCTTTGCATATGCTGTTGCTAATTTTATGGGTTCACTCTGGTCTTCAGGAAGGTGCGAGCTGCATCTCTTTGTTTTAAAATCCGTGGTGCTCTAATGGGGATTTGCTGTCTACAAAAGACAGGTGGAGTTTTTGAGCTGTGACCAGGGCTCCAGAGAAACCTAGCTGGTAGAACAAACAAGGAGTCCTGTGGCACTTAAAGACTAACAAATTTATTTATTGCATCATCTTTAGTGGGAGAAAATGCCACTCCGTCAGGCGCTTTGAAGATGGGGGAACTTACAGAATGGGAGGAAATAAATGCAGGAAAGTGTAAGACATGGGATCAGGTCACACTGTAACAGCAAATCAAAGCAGTTGTAAAGATGCAAACACTGAGGAACAGCAAAGAGAGGAGGACAGGACTCCTTCTTTGTTTTACTGAAGTAGACTAACAGGGCTGCCCCTTTGGAGCCTAGCTGATAGACAGTGCTGTGAACACATAACTGGTGTAGCCCCCAGCCCGTTTTGGTCATGCTCTTTATACGGCCAGTGCAGTTCACTTTCCAGATCACTGGTTGGCATACTTTCAAACACTAGAGACCTGGTGCCATAATTTACACAAACAGAAGCCAGCGTGAGCCAAGAAAGAATTTAACTTTGACTTTTATTCCTGTGCAATTAACAGAAAATGCTTAGAAACAAAAGCATGACTGTCTTTAAAAAAAAAAAAAAAAATTGCTTGAGTTCCTCCCAGACTCTGCACATACACAAATGTGGCACTGATAATTTGTCTTCCATTTTTCAAGCAAATTTGAAGTGTGAGATTATCAGAAGTTTCACAGTTGGCCTAACCATGCAGTTGAAGTCAACAATGGACATTTTACCATCATCTTCAGTGGAAGCATAATTGAGCCAGTGCTGAATGCTATTTAAAATCCTGATTTTTTTTTTCCATTCCAAAAAGAAAATTGCATGGGAATGAACTTACGACTCTGGTTGGTTGTGTTTCGTTATCAGCTCTTTTTGAAAGCCTTCTGAGAACAAGGAATAGAAAGATACAAGATACTATATCTTAATTTAGCTATTATCTGATAATTCAATTTAAAATCAGCCTTTAAAATTTGCCTCAAAGATAAAGAAATCTGACTGAAAATTGGCTATTGTAGATGCTTGCATGTTGCATGGTTTGAAGGTTTTATAACAGAAGAAAGCGTGTAACTGCTCTGCAACAGAAGTATAACTAGAAAAGAAAATCAGCGTTACTTAGTCTGGACAAGAACTGGCACTTTCCCTACAAGTTTTGTCACTTCCTTTTTCTTTTAAGAGTGTAGGTAATGCAGGATAATAAAAGTACAGTTGTTCTGATAAATAGATGTAATAATATATATTTAGCTAACATTCTTTCTGTTTAGTGCATGAACAAAAATATATTTGAAGTAGCAAAATACGTGCATTTCTATTTTTCTACTGACATGAATGTGCATACTATATTTTGGACTTTATTTCTGGTAACTCTGTTGTGCTCACAAACTTTTTGATACACCCTAGAAGAACACAAAGCAATGCTTTTATTAAATCTGTGCAATAGTAGAGGGGCTAAATTTACATATGAAGACTCAAACAGAGTGGCTGATATCTTCTGATGATACCACATTCCATTCCAGGTCAGCATACAGGATTTTGCTGGAGTTACACCTGCAGGACCATGCAAGACTTTTCAAAAAATTGGCTGTGGAGCTCTCTAAGCCATCTATAGTGATATTAAATTAATCTTGTAATACTGGGTAAATGCCAGAAAGTTGGAAAGAAACCACTCTTCTGCCAGTGTTTCAAAAGGATAGAGAGGTAGACCGAGGTAACCCGGGGCAAATTACCTTGATGCCAGTCCTTGGCAAGATCACAGAAAGGCTGATCTAGGATACAGTTGGTAAAGATTTAGTGATGGAAATATATCTAATGCCAGTTAACGTGGCTTTAGGGACAATAGGCCTTGTCAAATGAAGTTGACGTAGATGATGCAGCCATAGGTTTGGCTGATAAATGTGGCTGTACTGATATAAAACGCATGGAGTTCTCTAAGACCTAGTCTCTCATGATATTCTGATTTGAAAAAATAGCATCATACAAAATAAATTCAACCCGTATTAAATGGATTAAAAACTACTTTGCACATAGATCTCAAAAAGTGATTGTAAATGGGAACAATCAGCCTGTGGAGGTGGTTCTACTGGTGTCATAAAGGGATCTATGTTCCTTCCACTGCTATTCAATATTTTTATCAGTGGTCTAGAAGAAAATATAAAATCATTGCTGGTAGCATTTGCAGATGATGCAAAAACTGAGGAGTGGCAACTGTGGTAAGGAAACCTCGGTTCTACAGAGTGGTCTGGATCATACGGCAGTCATATGAACAACGTATTTTAATACAGCCAAATGCAAGGATGGGACGTTTGGAGGGAGATTGTATTACAGAACAGAGGGACTGAGAAGAGGAGTTAGGGTTATGGTGGGTAACATACTGAACATGCCCATGCCCTCAGTGTGATGCTGTAACAAAGAGAGTGGATGGATATATAAACAAGTGAGCATGAAGTAAAAGTGAGGAGGTGGCATTATCACTCTGTACAGTGTTCGGGAGACCATTACTGGCATAAAGGGCCCAGTTTTAGCATCTGCTATGAAAGGATGTGGACAGATTAAAAAGAGTTCATAAAAGGGCTACAAGACTGACCGAGGTCTGGAGCAGACTTGCAATGAGAGACTAAAGAAGCTGAATCTATTTAGTTTTTCCAAGAGAAGGTTAAGAGGTGACTTGATTGCAGTCTACAAGTATTGACATGGGGAAGAGGTTTCTGATAGTCGAGGGCTTTTTAATCTAGCAGACAAAGAAGTAACAAGGATCAGTGGACAGAAACTGAAACTAGAAAAGTTTGGACTAGAAATAAGGTGCACATTGTTGTTAGGAAGGGTAATTAACCATTGGAGTGCTTACCTAGGAGTTTGGTAGATAGATTCTCTGTTACTTGAACTCTTTAAAACAAATAAGAATTCTTTTTCTAAAACTTGCTTACCCAGAAGTTATTGGGTTGATTCAGGATATTTTGGGTGTAGCGCTATAGCCTTTGTTATGCGGGAGGCCAGACTATATCATAATGATTTCTCTGGTCTTAAAATCCATAACTTGTGGATGTATAATGATATTAAATGCAGGTTCTTCACTCACACTGTTGGTAACATTTTTCACTTCCTCTGTGCTGTGAGTGCATAAGATCTAAGGCTCTAGAAAGTCAGGCCCAGAAACATCATTGCAGTTTTACACAGTTTCAATAGTGATACCGTATCTACTTGAATTAAATACTTCCTCACCGGGTTGAACTGACTCATCTCTTTAGTTTGTGCTGGAAAAAGTGGGTTGTGGATCCATTAGGGAACAATTGTGACAAAAGGGACAGAGGTCCCTGACCAGCAGAATCAGTGCAGTCTCATGGTATTGTGGGGCCAGGATCCTAGATGATCCCTGCACAAAGCAGAAGGTGGCTGTCCATTGTGGGGGCTTCCTGCATATAGGGAAAACTAGTAAGTGACCCATAAGAGAAGGTACGGTGGGGCTGCTCCAGCTGCCCATTACTACTGGAGATTCAAGGCTGCATGAGTGGCCATTGTGCACCCTCACTTTTTTACTCTGTTGCTTGAGGGGAGACTCTTTTCCTCCAGGCTCAGCAGAGATCATCAATACGTAGCTTATATATACTGGCTGCACGCTGGGATAAGGCTCCAACATACTTAGCGTCTTTTTGTTGACATTACATTCATTGAGATAATTATTGGTGTATTTGTCTGTAAATTTTAATAGTTTGTGAGTGAGGGGGATGTGATAGGTGCACCATTATAGACTGAAAAAATAAATCACTAGAAGTTATTACTTAGGAAGTATCAAGGTGAAGTTAGTGTTGATAGCATATGGCATTTCTTGCTTTAAAAGTTGGTGACCCATTATTTGAAGGCCATCTCATCACTTACTATAAAGAGTATGACTAAAAAAATTTCATCTCTGCTAATAGTGATAAACCTATATAATTATTTGTGTGTTTTTTGGCGATGACAGGGAATAGTTGACTCTGAAGGGGTAGAATGTACGGGGAGTGGGGGAGCAGGACTTTTTTAGCTGTGAATTATAATAAAATTCTCTCTCTCTCTCCACTCCCTTGTCCCCAGTGCCCCAATTGCCTTTTGTGAACCCCCTCGGGCTTATGACTCATCAGTCGGGAAACACTGTGATAGTGGATTTGCGTAGCAAAATATGATAATGCATGGAATTGTCCAATCAGTATGAGAAAATTCCATTTACCTGGAAAAAAAATCAGAATATGAGGGGCAAAAAAAAAGAGAGAGAGAGAGAGAGAGCGAGCAAGCTGAGAGGGCATCAAAAAGGAGACTGAAAAGCATGGGACACAGACAGACCAGATACTTGTGTACAGAGGAGAAAAATTAAATTAATGGTATCATTTCAAAAGCGCTCAGCATTAATCTTTCCCAGTGAAGTCATGGGAGAGGTACAATTAATTTTATTGGGGGCAGAATTAGACCATTACTGAGCTCTTTTGAAAATACCAAAGAGAAGCTTTAATAAAGGAAGTTTCTGTATAAGAAAATGAAAGAAGGATGAGGAGCAGCATGGTACAACTAGATATTGTAGAATATATTTTATAAACAAGGCTGGATGATTTTCAGATATAGAGACATCTATACCTTTTTAGAAGTGTAATGTATTGTGATATAAGCAGGCTATCTTCGATCCCACAAAGATAAAAACCCCAGACATACCAGGACCAAAAATCTGTAGCATGATCAGACAGTCTGGACTCAGTATTTGAAAACCAACAAGATCCATCTGTGAAGAATGACGAGGTCACAGTAATGAGATGTCGTGAAGAAATAAAATTAAAAATGTGTTCTCTCAGAAATGGAAAGATGGAAAAAGAAGAACATAAAGAAATCTGAAGATGGAAAAGTCTGCAGAATTTGATAACATCAATTATTAGCAGCATTGTTTCAAAAAAGGCAGTGGCAGCGTGACAGTGGATAAGTAGAATGAATATGCATTGCTGTGAGGAAGAGCGTGCAAATCCCAATTATTAGGAGGGAGAGGATTATGGCTAGAATTCTGAAGAAGGAGAACATAACATCCTCTAAGATCTATTTGTTCTAAAAAAGATATTATCCATCTTCATGGCTGCCAGATTGAGAGATGCAAAAGACTTGAAGCAAGATACCCTTAAAATGAGAAGGTCATAGACAACATGAGAAAAGGTTGCCTTATTTTCTCCATGAGAAGCCAGATGCAAATTTCTGAATTTCATTTATTATAAAATGTAGCTGATAGCCTCAGTTGAGAGTCTCTCTGACACAAGCATATCATGTGCTATTTCAGAAAAAGATGATTCAGTCCAATAACTAAGACTCTATCTGAAATAAAGGCCTAAAAAGTAAATGTTTTTTGATGAATAGTTGATGAGATGTCATATTTCATCCTCCTCCTTTTCCTGGTTATGTTTTAGGTGCTACAAATATGTGGGCGAGTGAGATAGACATAGACCTTACAAGGTCAAATTAAAATATACTGAGTTTAGATGTTTAGAAAATACTGTTTATGAAACCTTGGTTTTTGCTTGTTTAGGGCCAAAAGCTATTTGCCTTAATTGCAGGAGTACCCTACTGAATAAGACAAGTAGCCTCTTGCGAGCAATGTGGACAGAATTTGGCTTATAAAATTCCTGCACGTGGAAGTGATCTTTATTTCAGTTTAGTTCAATAATGCTTCATTGTCATGAGGAGGTATTTGTCTTCCAAAAATTTTAAACAAAATAGAAACAGATTCCTCAAGGTGAGGGATATGGGCTGGGGAAAGAATATGCCAGCAGATACACATTATTCCTTCCAAAAATAACACCAGCCCAGTGAGGAATATGCAAAAAGCTACCATAATCCAGTGTTCCTCTGTCTTGTGGAACACCCCTGCTCCACATTCTTGTTCCCACCTCCTGAGGATGAGCGAGCAAGAAAAGTCCCATGAGCAATTATTTTGGAAAGGCTCAGATAATGGAGTGAATGCACAAGGTCTGCATGCATGACCCTGGTAGATTCCTGAGATCGGTAGGTGCCAGGGCAGAATTTCTTACCCATTTTATAGTTGTGCACATACTGAGAAGAGACAGCATTCTTCTCAGCTGGTCAAGGACTGGAGTGGGACACAATGAGTGACAAAGACCCAAAATGAGGGCACAAAAAATTAATTGTGCATGGAAGTTAAAATGATATGGTATTCATTCCTTTAGTTTAAATTACTCTATAACTGCAATGTCATTAGTTACGTTCTGATGGGATGTTCAATGATAGATGTGAGGGGATACCAAACTTTTGTAGAGGTAGATACTGTTGGGACTAAAATGAGCTATGTCACTGAAAATAAGGCATGCTTGAGACCTGTGCTAAGAGGTTGAGGTCTGTGTGCAGAATATAGCCACCAATTTTGCATCTGTTACAAATCTGTTATACTTTTTTAGCATACAGGAGACAGGAAAATACAGCCCATGATTGGCAACAACAGAAATGAGTCTCGCTGTCTGATTAGGACAGTGTGTTTCTGGATAATTTCCTCCAAAGAAGTCATATACTTAAACTCAGCTGGTGAATCTTAGAGTATTAGGTCCCCAGACATGGCAGTGGATCTTCACTAGTAAAGCTTAAAGTGTAGCATCCCAAGGAGTTATTTCAAGGTTCTTAGATTTATACCCTGAAAGAGAAATTATGGTTTATGTCTTTCAGCAAAATAGGAATTTATCATTCTTACTGCTTTTTCTCCTCCAAAGAAAATTAATTACTACTTGGCTGCTGCTTCTTAGTATTTCTCTTTCAGGTTACTTGGTAAAATTATATCAGCAAATTAGTAAAAGAATGATACCTAACTGCAGGTATAAGCATTAGACCGCAATAATATAGTTTCTCAAATGAGTTTTGTTCAACATCTTTCTTTCCTTGAACAGAAGGGGAGGATTAAAAGTTTAAATTGGAAAGGAAACGTAATCAAATTTCTTCACTGACAGTCTGTTGATTAATGTTGGATTGGCTTGCTTGCTAGTTTTATACTGTGGCTAGGGACCCTATTACCTGGGCAACTTTAAACAAGGAACGGATGGATGCCTGTAGGCTAGGCAGACTTATCAGCCGATTGTGTCTTTGGCAGACAGTGGCTTCCTTCTGGCTCATGTTATCTTTTATTGCTTTTCTAGGAAGAGGCATCCATCATCATAGTAGTGGGCATTCTTCACATAGGACCAGATTTTCAGAAGAGCTCAGCTACCAGTTTAGATGCCTAAGTAGAAGCTGAACTCTTCACAAAATCTGGTCAGTAGAGACTCTCTTACTTCAAAATATATCATCTTAAATTTCTCTTCTTTGTGTCAAATCCATAGCTCTATTAGTTTGCCAGCCATGCACACATGAATTTACGAGTTTGTTTTGCATCTTTTTGAAGATGACATTGCTCCTTTTTGACCTGAATGTCTAGTCAGAGATTTGAGCTTTGGGAATGTTCCATCTGGAAGTGGAAATTGATGGAGTCTGGTATTTTTTTTTGATGATGTTTTTGTTTATTTATAAGGAAGGCACAAGTTCTGCTCCTCTGATCCCAGGGGGAGCTGAGAACAAAAGGAGCATTTTTTAGTTTGCAGACTCAAGCCTCTTTAGCCAACAGACCCCAAGTCTCTCTCTCTAGCATTTTCCAGGGTCACACCATGCTTACAGGTTGCTGCTTAGTGCACACATTTCTCCGCCAGCAACTTCTCTGCATCCACTTAGTGCAAGCTCCTGGCAGGTTCATAACCCTCTTTTGTCTTAGATGGGAGACTTCTTGTTAATCAGCTTGACATCTATGTTAATTGAAGATGTGTTCACACTCAACCTTAAAGAAGTTTGTGGTCCAAGCAGTCACTAGTACCTCTTAGCAGAACACAAGTACACAGCAGTTGGCATATCACCGGTTGTCAGGCAGATGGCCTGGTGGATTCATCAGCTTTAATTTCAGAACTGCAAGTCTAGATGAATGCTCTTCTCTATTCTCTTTCATTTACTGTGCTCATTACACTGTGCTTACTTTCTCCAGTTAAAAATAAAGAGTGACCAATATCTGTCAATCTAGCAAGTGGGCTTGCTTTCTGTTCCTCCCACACTTAATTTCCATTTCTGTCTCACAAAAGAGCCATCATTCTCCTTCTTTTCCAGGGATATGATCTAATGGGGTCACAGGAGACAACTGCTGTATTATGATCCACTATAACTGTTTTTTTGCACCTACAGTGCACAAGTAAACTGGGATGGATGTTTATAAGAGAGAAATCTACTGTTGATTGTGTGGGACCAAAGGGTCTTATAAAATTAACCTCTGAACCTGTGTAAAAAAAAATCAGGGCTTCAGAAAAAGGATTCTCTTGACTAATTTCAAATTCTACAAAAACTTTGGCACACCATTGCTAAATGTGACACTTTGGTAAGATGTTCTTCGTCTTTCATGTAGTGTAATTATTTTGTGATGCCAGGCTGCTATGGAAACTATTTTACTAAAGATCAGAGTAAAGAGGCAACTAAAATCCTTCTGACTTGTTGACATTCAGTTTACTCCTGTATTCTATTTTGTGTGCAAGTAATTTTGTATTGCACATATTGTCTAATCTAGGCACAGGCTTAACTTCCCGCTGTTCAAAGTGGAAAACTTGCATGAGTAAAGACAACAGCATCAAGTACATTGTCTATATATTTTATTCTTTCTTTTTCCCTCCTTACTTCCGAGATAGCTTATTTCGTGAGGATTTGAAGAGAATAAAGGGAGCTTTTGTCAACAAGAGGAAAAAGGGAATTTAATGGATCAAGAACTGGGCATAATATGTGCTAAGATGAAAAAAAAGCACTTCCCGAATCACAAACTTAAATACATTCTAGACTCTTTTGTTTTAAATAAACAAACCAAAACTCTTTACAATCTATTTCATGCAATGAACATGCATGAATCTAGGAGATGAATGTTTAAAACACTCAGGGATAGCTCTTGTGATCTAGGTCTCTGGGGTAAAGACTTGGCTTCATTGAAGCCAATACTCCTATTGACTTGAATGGGGCTAGGATGTCACCCTGGTATATAAAATAGTCATATGCAGGCATATAATGAGATTCCGGTGAGTTTTAACTACATGGGATGTTTGAAGTGTCTGACAAGCAGGGTACAGTCCTTATCAGTACATTTAAATTAAATTTACCTATTTCCTGGGTTTCTAGTGTTTCATTTGGGAGTAATTACACCATCCTTGTAATGTATTTCAAACAAGCATTGGTTTCCGTACAGTATAATTAGAGCCCGGCAGATCCGCAGATATCTGCCTCATATCTGCATCTGCAGATACAGCATGGATATCGGCAGACCATTTCTTGTGGATGCAGATTGGATACGAATCCATATATTTTTATCTGCACAGAGCTAGAGCCCTGCAAATCTGCGGATATCCGCAAATATCTGTGGACCATTTCTTCCGGATGCAGGTCAGATACAGATCCACTTATTTGTATCCGTGCTGGGCTCTGGGTATAATACTGTAATCACTATTAATTCTCGTATTGCTTCTCATGTTATCCCGTATCTCACTATGTACTTCAAATGCACTAATTTACTGTATAGCCAAAGGAATTACAGCATTACTTCATGGTTGACAGAGCACGACAGGAGAAAATGCATATTTACAGTGTCACTGTAAAACTGTCATTGCACAGTCAGTTTTATACACAGTGCAGTCTGTTTTAAAGAAAGATGTAAGTTAATTTTGTATATAAGACATTATTAGCATGTCGCCATATTAGGGTATAATGACATGAAAAATGGTGGGAGTTAATAGATACCATAGTACTGTAGATTACAGTAAAGTGTAGTGTCAGTAGAATGATTTGATTAGTTTGTAGCCGGTGCATCAGATCACTACGTGCTGTAAAATGCATAGGCATGTCTTTTATAACAAGAGCTATGGCAGGAAGTGTACTCGGCAGCAAATTACAGAGGAAGCCCAGATTGTAAAACTGAGTACAATATCACTCTGTAGACAGCACAGTATAATATAAGTCTGTATCTAAAATCAGTTCCAAAAAAACCGTATATCAGGAGCCAAGTGCTTGTGGGTACTTCTGTTCTACACAGTGAGGGTTTGATTCCCCTGCTTGTGTGTACACACTTACGTTAGCCCTCATTGAATGACCATGAGTGTAAATAGTAGTGAACCCATGTTAGCACAGATAGCAGCCACAGAGGCACAGCAGAGCTGTGCCTTGCACATACCTGCTGGCTTCAGGCTATACCTCTGCTTCTGCTGGAAGTGCTACACTTCTATTTACACTTGTGTTGGCTTGATGGGAGGTAATGGCAAGTATATGAGTGAGAGCAGAAGAATCATGCCCTCAGCTTGTTGGTGAGACTTAAGCTGATTAAAGACAATGGAAAAGGAAGTGGAGTATGTGCACATCTAACGTGATGTCCTGATAAACTACCTAATTACAGTGACTAAGCCGATGGCCTATAAGTGGTTTTCTAATCCCTTCTCCACTTATTTCATTAAAAACCCTCAACCTGCTGAAACCTCCATATTATTCAGATGTCCAAGATTACATGAAGCCAGGAGACAACAGGCTGTGCTGTACCAGCTGGATGGGACAGTTTTGACAGACCCCTCAGAGAGCTGTAGGCAGGTGGTGTGGCAATGCTGTACCCCGTAATAGAGTCCTTGGTGGGTCAGGTGGCCTTGTGGTTAGCATCCAAAGCATCACCTCACTGTGGGTATGGTTTGCCGACCAGAATTTTTCTTAAATAATGGTGCAGTGAGATGGTGAAGAAGCTTATGGCCCTTCTGTAGTAGTAGAGCCTGGGGCCTTCCTGTTCCACTAGGCACTGCCCCAGAGCCCCAGCAAGCTCGACAGTATCTGGCTCCCAAAGGTGTCTTACAAGTTACCCTCCCTTGGTCACTTCCTGCTGTTTGCTTTTTCTCCTCCAGACTAGTATAGAGGGGAAAAAAAACCAAAACAACCAAACCATCAGCCCCAAAGGGACTTGACCTGTGGTCTTCCTTTCTTGGGAAGATTCCACCAGTGGTTCAGTCCGGAGCCTTCAGGGAACATCTGTCCTCCTCCTTGGCCTTCCTCTTCTGGTTGATCCCTTTTCAAACCTCTCTCTCTCATTGGTGCATGAATTGAGGTCTGGGACCAGGGCTTAGTACTGTCCTTTAACCCTTTCAGGCCCAGTGTGGCATACACCATATCACATACTTCTTTTGGAGTTAGGGAAACTGGGAGTATGTTAAAGGGACTAAAAGAGGAATCTTACGCTCTTCAAACAGAGTCAGACAATTTGACTCAATTTTGTATCTTAAAGGATCCTGCCTAGGCAATGAGGTGCACCTTAAGGATTTTTATGTGTGCAGACAGTAGTGTGTGTCCACAGCCCAAGAATGGTGACAACTAATCTTACCTCTAAGCTGATGATGCAGCTGAGAAATTACAGATGCAGCTGCGCAAGTTCCCTGCTGGTTCCCCGACCCCCAGTGGGCCCCTTCTCCGCTGCATGAGGGCTCCTCGACTGCATCCATGACTTGCTCAGCTGCATCATCAGTTTAGAGGGATCATTGCAGCTGTGACATCTTCAGTCACTTGTTTATGTGAAAAAATTACAATTAAAAAAGAATGTGAAGCATTTTAGATGTTTTAATGTAATTCAGCATGTGGTGAAAAGGAGGCAGAGCCAGCATCACACGATCTGTTGGATCTTCCCAGACCACTGGTATCCCATCCATTACAGTTTGGAAATTTAAAATGAACTTTAATTCCTTCCCATAGTCCCCACCTCATCCCCTCTACCCCAGACACCTGCAGTATTTATTTGAATGAGAGGAGCTGCGGTGAGCCATTTCCCACAGACATGTTGGGATGCAGAGGGAAGAGCCAAGAGATAGATTCTGCCTGTCAACTTGTGATGAACTACAGTTACAAAAACCAAAAAAGTTCCAATTTGTAGTTAAAAAAAAAAAAAAAAAAAAAAAAGAATTTGGCTAAGTCACTAGACCAGCTGCTTCATACTTGAATAAGAACGTATGGTGCAGAAAAAGGAAAATCTGACACCCCCAATCAATTAGACAAGGGGAAAATGGCTCATTTTCCTGCTCAAAATGTAATTATTGTAGTTACTGAGGCTTTCAAGGCCATTTGGTGTTCTGGAAAAACTGTGGATTGATGATCCTGGACAAGAAAAGAAGGAAAATGGCTATGTTACTACTCAGGATTGAAGTCCAGTGGCATGTGGAGGTCTGTCGGGGGTTGCTGCCATTCAAGACAGGTTTGCATTAGTAAAATAGTGAATATGCGTCTGCTTGTGAGGTTGAGGCCAAGCTAGACTCGAGAGCTGTTTTGGGACAGGGTTCAGGTGCTCCACCCCTTCCCTGCCCGGCTGCTGGCTCCCCTGACCCACCTGGCCGTCGGCTCCCCAGTCCCTGACCAGCCTGGCTGCCGGCTCCCCTGACCCCTTCCCTGACCTGCCTAGCCACTGACTCCCCAACTTCAACCCCTCACCTGTCCTCAACCCCTAGAGCCCCCCCTTACCTGGCTGGAGCTGCTCCCTGGCCTGGCTGCTCCTGCCCCGAGCACGAATCTGAGCATGCTCAGGGCAGGAGGTATGAAAACTCCCCAGTGTGACTGCAGCTCCCAGGCCATGTGCGGGGGTCTGTAATGCCTGCACAGGTGTGCGACGACAGCTCTGTGGCCGCACATCCACACAGCTTAGAGGGAACATTGGACAACAAATCATTTTGGCTCTACGTAAAATGAAAATAATGATAATTACCTCCCTTGAAAAGTCCCACAGAAGAGTCAGTCAGGATCTGTTATGGTTATTATTTATTATTAATTTAATGCCAAGTTTTGCATGCAAGCTTCTGGCCTCCTTTGTAGAATGCGGGTCCTTAAACTTATAAAAAGTCGTAGATCCCCAGGAAACATTTGACAAGTTAACACACAGCATTAGAATAGTAAGTGTATAAAATATGTCAGATACCATTGTGTGATATGTGTGAATTTTCCATCACAGGCAGTGTGGCTTAAAAGCAAGGAGTCACTGAATGTTTTGTGCATTCTTCTTGGGTAAAATTGATACTTCAGTGATCAGAAGTTGTACTGACTTCTGCACAGAATAGTGCAGAAATAATAGTTCATTATGTTTTTGTTATGTCTTAATTGCTCTTAAAATTTTCTGTTACACTGCAAGATACATGAGGGTGTAGAAAAAGTAGAGAAATTGGCTCATTCTAAAAAAAAGGCTGCTCCTGTTGCTCTATCCATATTAATCAATGTAACAAATGGAAAACTCTCATTTCCAAGAGTGGAAGTCAAAGCAAATCTGAATGAGCTTTCCCCAATGTCTGGTGACGAGCCAGGGAAGGGCACTTAAGGAGCAGATCCTGTCTGCACAGATATACCTGCTTTGCCAAGATGTGCAGCAGATGTTTTGCCAAAATGATCAGTTATGGCTAGTTTTGGATTGCAAAGGGTTAATGAAATGGTGTTATCCTTACTGTATGGCTGTGAGTAAGGGGGTAGCAGAACTGTGCTTTGCATGCTCTGATGGAGAACATCAGCCTGAACTGACACTCACTTGCTAAACAGGGGGTGCGGATGCCAAACTGTAGTGGAAATGAGTGGTTGGGGACGGGTGTTAGTGTTGTGGACCTTGGTGAAAGAGTTCTAGGCACCACATAATCTGCTCCTCTGCCAGGGGCATCGCTGGTGCTGGGCACGCCAGGGCATGTGCCCCAAACCCCAGCGCCAGTGCCCTGGATCTCCGGCCCAATCAGGCCGGAGATCCAGGGCATAGCCGCAGGTGGCCATGGCGGCCCCGTCCCTGGCTGGGGATGTGGGGCCTGGCCACGCGTGGGGGTGCCTGTCCCTGTCCCTGGCCAGGGGGTGGGGCCTGGAGGGCGGGGGCGGGGCCTGGGTCCGTGCCCCAGGTCCCTCCCCCAGCCAGCGATGCCCCTGTTCTCTGCAATGTTTAAAGGTATTGCTGATTAGATGCAGATGAGAGGCTGTGTGTGGTTTGGGATTCTTAGAAATGACATCACTGCACAGACTTAGGGTCTAAGCCTTCTTAGACCTTGTGTGGGAATAGTTAGAGACAACAAGACAGCCAAGAGGCTACACTGGCTGTGACCTGCACTGGCTGCACGAGCTGTTGAAATCGTTAAGAGCCGAGTCAGGTGGTAGGACACCAGGATGTGATGATATGGGAGCAGCAAGCTGTGACAGCCAAAGTGGCAGTGTCTGACAGATATCAAAAGCTATGAGCCTGTTGCAGAGGCATTGCTCAATGCCTGTTGGGGCCCTGTGATGTTCCCTCCCTGTAATATGGTCTGGGGTGCTGCTGTGCCTCCCTGATTGGCCACTCCTAGTCCCCGACCTACCCTGCTTTGCTAGGTAGACACCCACTCCTGGGTCAGTCCACACCAGCCTCCCGCCGTGCCACTGTGGGAGGTTAGGCCCCGCATCCCCAGCCGGGGACAGGGCCGGAAGTGGCTGCAGGAGGCTGGGCCCCACATCCCTGGCCAGGGACAGGGCCAGAAGCAGCTGCGGGAGGCTGGGCGCAGCATCCCCGGCCGGGGATGGGGCTGCTGTGGCCCCTGGTGGCTGAGCCCCAGATTCCCTGCTGCGGACGGCCTGGCCCCAGATCCCCGGCTGGGGATGTGGCCGCTGCGGCAGCCAGCAGCTGGGCCCAGGATCTCCGGCCCAATTGGGCCGGAGACCGGGGCCACCAGATCTGGGGCACCAGCGGTGGGATTTGGGGCACGTGCCCCAGGTGCCCAGTGCCAGCGACGCCTCTGGTTGCATTCCATTTTTCTTACCTACATGGGGTGGTTACGGTTGGTTTTGCAGCCAGGCCCACGCTGTCTTATGGGTAGGGACAGGGCTTGGAAGTCATTTCAAGGTAGTGTTCCAAACAGCAAAAAGACCCAAACAGTCCTAGCTGTCTCCTTTTTTTAACCCCCGCTTGCACCCTACTGAGCCTTTCCTAGGCTGAGGTTTTTCTTTTTCACACCTGAGCCAGGGAGCTTAATCTGAATCATCTGTGTTGTGCACTTTTTCATAGCACAGGTGAGGAAAGACAGTTCTGCTAGTCTGCCCTCAGCTGAGCTGTGTGAAATACATGGAGATATCTTTCACATAGCTACATGTGTATTATGCTGCAGGAAACATGCTACCATACTGATAATATAGAGCATCTCATGGGCATTCAAAAAAGACCGTGCATGGCATGGTTTGCATCAGACCATACAATTACATTACAAAGATGAACAGAAAAGTTACTCAGATCACATTGGAGAGGTGTAATGGGGTACATCACATCACAGGCCCCCCTCAGGGTCTTTGCTAACCAGTGACAGCCAGCTGTGACTGGGGTGCAGCAGAGAGAGAAATGAGTGTTGTGTTCAGGGATATTTGTTGGTGGACTTTCATACTGCTATTTGAGAAACTGAGACAAAGGACACTGCCCAACGCACTGTGAGGTGGGTTAGCATATGGTCACATGCTTTTGAGTTGTACTTGCGGTGTTTCTCCAAACTCATGTTGCGCCCCCTTTTATCTTCTGTTAAGTTTCATTTTGTTATATGTACAGAGGGAAGTATTGCCTCTTACAGGTGCCCAGGGTAGGTAGTTTTCCTGGATCATTGAGTGGGGGCTTGAGCTGGCTTAATTTTGTGGTATTATGAGAAACCCCCTAGACATTGACCCTTGCCATTGTTTCTCCCAGCTCCACCGGGCAGAAGGGTTAAACAAAATCAAACATGTTTATGATTGCACATCATTACATGCAGCCATCTGTAGCATGACAAGCAAAGGCATACGTACACCAACATTTTAGATTGTTATTCAGCACAACATAGTCTGTATGTTTATCTCTGCATTAATGAGGGACTCGGTTCTATTTTGACATTTGTCACGCTTCAGTCATGACATTGCAGTTACAAATTTGAGAACAAAATTCACAGATGTTATTTAAGCCTTTCTTTGAACACAGAGTATGCGGAATGTGGGTACTACAGATTCAGTTCAGCCAGTCTTTTCCCACTGATAATAGGACTTGAATGGTCTGGTAACATTTTAAGGTTTAATGTTAACAAAAGAGATCACATAACTTGAGACACATCTGTTCAGAAACTCAGATATTGAGGCCATGGTTGTCAATGGGGCTGGCTCAAAGAGAGTGATTGACAGACACCTGAAATTTAGACTGTCCCATTTTCTCAGTCACTAGAGCACTATGATGAGTGTTATATTTCCCTTTTTGACTTTCTTACAAAAAAACTGCCAGAATGGCATCTTATCCAGATATGTAACCCATGGCTCATTTATTCATAGTACCACAGAGAATCAGCACAGCAGCCATCCTTTGAATCTGCTGGGGAGAGATCATTCAAACACTGTTTTTCAGCATCACCTATACAGCCTCGAACTGTAGATTTTCAGTCAGTGAGAACTACTGCAAGGAGTAGGGGTTCATCTGAGCCCTGGAGAGTAGATCAGGCTATTCAGGCACATCTTGGGACCACTCAAGTGAGGATACCAGCTCACAGACTAAAGAAGATTCAGCTTGTCACTTTCTTCTAACTTTTCCCCACTGTCCAAACTATTCTGCCATGCAAGCTGAGCTGATGGGTGGTAACAGTGGGGACGGAGCTCAACTCCTATGGCAAACGGTACAGATGATGATGTGTCTTAACTGGGGAAGGGGAGTAAAAGTGTTTGCAGACTGAATTAGAGAAATAGCAGAGAGTGATCTTCTGCAAATAGGAGGATGGAGGAGCCTGTAATTTGCTCTCTCTGATCAATTATGGACCCTCTCCTTTGCTGGGAAGGCCTGATCTTTGATATTTTTGGTACACACAGGTATTCTATGAACTAGCCAGAATCATAGAATCATAGGGTTGGAAGGGACCTCATGAGGTCATCTAGTCCAACCCCTCGTGAAAAAGGAGGACCATTCCCACTAAATCATCCCAGCCAGGGTTTTGTCTAACCGAGCCTTAAATATCTTCAGAATATCTCCAAAGATGGAGATTCCACTACCTCCCTTGGTAACCCAATCCAGTACTCCTAGTAAGAAAGTTTTTCCTAATATCCAACCTCGACCTCCCCAGCTGTAACTTGAAACCATTGCTCCTTGTTCTGTTCTCTGTTACTACTGAGAACAGCTAAGTCCCCTCCTCCTTGGAGCAGCTTTCAAGTAGTTGAAGGTTGCTATACAGTCCCCCCTCAGTCTTCTCTTCTGCAGGCTAAATAAGCTTAGTTCCTTCAGTCTCTCTTTGTAAGTCTTGCGGTCCAGCCCCTTGGTCATTTTTGTTGCTCTCCTCTGGAGTCTTTCTAATTTGTCCACGTCCTTTTTGTAGTGGGGAGCCCAAAACTGGACACAGTATTGCAGATGTGGCCTCACCAGTGCTGAATAGAGGGGAAAAATCACATCCCTCGGTCTGCTAGCAGCACTTCTACTGATGCAGCTCAGTATGCCATTGGCCTTTGTGGCAACAAGAGCACACTGTTGACTTATATCCAGCTTCCCATCCACCATGACCCCCAGGTCCTTTTCTACAGTGCTGGTACTTAGCTGATCACTCAAGAAGAGCTTTTCTCTTTGTTCACTACTGGTCCTTCTAAATGAAATATCTTCCTTACTTTTTGATGTGTATTTGCTCTTTCTGAGAACAAACTGGTACAGAAGAGCTAATTCTCCACTTTCAGGATCTGCCCATTATGAAGTGCAGGTAGGAATGTGCAAGTAAGCGTCCTTTTAAGGTCTCCCACAAGTGTGCTGGTTGGTTGTCAAAGAGGACCTCAAAAGAGACAATCTTAAACCTTTGACAGCTGTGCACTCACTTGAGATGCCATGCTGTATGGCAGATCTTGGATGTTTTGGGGTTGGGGGCAACCTGGAATGAATTCCCATGAATTCTCAAGAGCTTTGTATTTGCAGATAGCACTTTGTCTTAACCAGTGTTTGGTTTGATTTGTATTTATTTGCTAGAAAGGCTGTGAGACTAAAGGAATGAGAAAGAAACTCCTGTGAAATATCCTCCTTTATAGTGCCCAAATTCCTGCTCTTGCTGTGACACACATCTGATAGAAATTTCCTAGCCTTCCTTCTAAAAAGAGGAGAGACAGGAAGTGCTGAGGGGATGGGATTTCTTCCCTTCCCAGACTGGTTGTAGTGTGCTGATCTGGGAAAGCACTGGCTACTGTCTAGAGCTTTGATTGCCAGTGCTTCACAGGGGGACTGTGGACGGTGACTTCAACCATGAGTATCTTGAGAAATCCACTTTGTTGCTCTTTTGCCAGCAGTCTGAGCCAGCCAGGAAGTACAGCTTTATAGTCTGATGAATTGCTGAGAGGAGCCATCCAGACTGCTCTTTATGGGCTGAAAGCCTTTGAAGGAGACTTCTTGACCTTCATTTTGTCAATAAAACTACTCCATGGCCAGAACTAGAGAGCCCTTCTGGCAAGAAGTGAAATATTGAGAGTGCTGGCAGCCAATTTTATGGCATATTGAGTGATGTCATTAAGAGAGCTGATAGCAATCTGTCATGTAAAGAACAGCTTCTGCTGTTCCAACATATGGGAAGAGATTTAATTCCTTACCTTCTTAGATGTCTGCTATCTGTTCAGTGGTGGCCTGGGAGAGTGAGGAGGCAGGGAATGATCCTTCCTGATTAGAGTGCTGCCAGCTCAGTTTTTCTCCAGACAGTGTGCCTCCAATTTATGGCCCAGAATGTCTGGTAGAGAAACATTCATGTGCAGGGGAATGATTGAGAGCTTGGTACAGGGTGTAGTGACTACATTTGATTTAGTCCTGCAGATCCAAGCAAGGAGTGTGCCCTTTATGTTGAGTCACTGAAGTAACTGGTGCCTGGGATAGATCAGGCAGTGTGTTCTAATGTACTGACAAATAAGAAGAAAGGAAGAGAGCTTTCTTTCAGGAATTCCCCAAATAACAGACGTAAGAACAGCTACTCTTGCTGCTGAAGTTTAATTCAGCTTTCTACCTTTTTAGCAACATGCTAATCAGGTAATTCCAGTCTTCAGAAGATATTTGCTTTGATGGCTTGCAGGTTCAATTTGGTCTTTGTTACATCTGATGTTGAATTAATCTCATCCTCTGTAGCCTCCCTGTGAGTGTTGGAGAGAGGATGTAATATGGCTAGGTGCCTGAAAGAGAAGAGCATACTAGAAGCAGGGACAGGACAAGAAGCTATTTTGCCCACTGGAGACCAGCTCAGTTTTTTTGGTTTGATTGGTTGTCATATAGCCTCCAGATCATAGAAAAGAATTTCTGGGTAGGAAATTCTCTAAAATTGTAGCCTGCACCTACAATGCCTCTTACCAGAAATTCCAGCATTGGCTTCTCTTTACTATAACAAGTAAAAATCTATTTCAAAGGTGCCGCAGGCAAGGCCCAGAGCCGGTGGGAAAGGAGGAAGTTGGGGAGAGTGGGAGGCTAGGGAGAGCTTTGCTCTTCCTTTCTTCCTGCAGGTGGGAGAGTGATGTGGGGTGGTTGTAGACCAGTGATCTGAGGTGACAGCTCCAGTTGTTCCCAGATGGGAGGCTGACATAGGCTCATCCTTCCTCCAGGGGGAGCAGTGGTCAGGCCCTGGTATAGTCCAATGTGATTTGCCAGCCAGCATCAGAATAGCCTGATCAGCTATACTGGCTCAGTTTGAGCCTGCCAATGTCTGTGTTCACAGACATTTTCCTTGTTTTAGTTAATTCACAGACTTTGAAGCCTGAAGGGGACATTAGACCATCTAGTCTGACCTCTTGTATAACGTGTCATAGAACTTCATCCAGTTACTTCTATATTGAGTCAATGTATTGAACTAATTGTTTCATTATTTTGCAAGGCATTGTCATTGGAGGTAGTTTAGTGGCTGTCTGCCAAAACCACTCTTACCCTTTCCTGAGGAAATTTACTATGTTTGGTTCCCTCCAGACTTTCCCTAGTTCCCAATCATTTGAAAAATAATTATGAGTGGTTCTGTGACTAGTGTGGATATAATTTTTATAGGTGAGAGAATGCTGTAGGCAATGGTTTAATAATGCTTAGCAGTCATGTAGAAGTTTTCATTCATGGATCTCAAAATGCTTAATAAAAGAAGACAGGCATTTGTATCATTATTCCAATGGTTTTACAGTCTGGACGCTGAGAAACAAAATGGTTTGGTGACTGCTCACTGTAACAGGGTGTGTGGATACCTAGAGCCAGCAATAGAATCCAAAGGTCTCCTGTCTCCCATTGTGTTGCCCAATCCAGTGGGTCTCACCAACCCACCAAATACCATGAGATTCTTGATAATCTTGGTATAGCCTCAAAGCCCAGTCCTGCGAAGTGATGAGCATCTCCATAAGGTGTTGAGCATAGAAAGTTAAGGATTAAAAATTCAGTTTATAAGGAATAGTGCTGCCATATCAAAATACTCATTTTTGAGGAGCTCTATGATCCTGCTGTGATGGACTTCCTAGGAAAATGATTGGGGCAATGCTTTCAGTATAAGTGGCCAAAGGAGATAGTAGAGCAATAACTTCAAATAGTTGAACCAGCTGTATGCAAGGGGATTAAACATTTGTAATATAAAAAGAGGAGCAAGTGGCAGCAATGTGAACTAAAGAGCTACAGGTGATGAAAATTTGAATTCTAAAATCTAATTCTAAAACCACCCCAGTACTGATAAGCCCAAGCATTCAAAAATAATGAGCAAGGATTCCCCAGAACATGAGTAGTTTTAAAATAATGAGATTATTGAAAGACTAGCTCATTTGTTTTGATGTTAATTTCCCTTTTTGGGGTTTGTGAGTTTAAAATAAATGTTTCAAAATTTTCTCCACAATCATCATGAAATCTAGAAGCTTACTTAAAGGAAAAAGGCAGCTGAAATTATCACATGACTCCACGAGCTGGAACTTTAACCCCCCTCCCCCCAATATAATAAGACTCTTGATAAAAATTCTGAAAGTGTCAATCTTAAAACCATTCCTCAGGTCACAGAGGAGGAGGGTGATCCACTTCGTTGGAGCCAGGAAGCAAAATTTAACCTGCACTTAGATTCTTACGACCCATAACCAAATTTGTGATCTTTTTTGTTAATCAAGACATGAATGCCTCTTACATTTTTATCCAAAACATTGACAGTTTACAGAAAGTTCCAGAAGTGCTAGGTGGCCAGACTGAGCTCTAACATTGATACATTTCCTTTTTTTTTTTTTTTTTTAAGGTAGGAAACAAATAAGCTGATTTGGGGGAAGTATTGGAAACCTAGGAAAAATGATATGGCTTACCAAGAAAAGACAGGATCTTATTAAGAAAAATTGGAGTCACTTGAAGGGCAGACGTGAACGTAAGGATAAATATATCTTCAAGAAAATGATGCTGCAACTGAGCAAGAGCACAATCAGTATTGTTATAAACTGGAAAAAAACAGTGTAGAGAAATTTGGCTACATAATGGTAAATCTTTGTAGGTTTTTGAAATAAATCATAATTCTATAACTCCAAATAAGATGAAAGATTTAATGCCTTATCATAAATATTCTGTAAGGTGGAATTAAAAGTTAAATAAGATCTTATGTATCCAAATACAGTTTACCAGGAATATGTTGGGTTTTTTTTCAAAACGTTCCTTGATTGTGAGAGAACTCATCTCAGTGTTTTATTAAAGAACAAGTAGTGTCCTAAAAAAGAATAATTGATAAATAACTTTCCCCCTTTTATACTCTGACTTAGTTGTGCTGTCTGGATGAAATATTCGACACAGTCCTGACCCCTTTGCTTTTGCAGTTTGTCCAGTATTTGCTTGGTGATGTTTAAAAGTAGTGAAGCAGAAAATCCCTTGCTACAGCCAGCATTTGCTATGGATTACTCCTTATTCTGGTATATCTTGGAGCTGATTCACTGGATGAAGTGATGAAATAGCTATGTATATTGCTTCAAGTCTAGCAATCATTTGTGAGTATGGTAGAATTGAGTATCCTGCCCTAGGAAGGAAAGTCTCTTGCCATTTATGTTCAAACAACAATAAAGCAGAAGGCAGGAGCCTGTTAGAAGTGGGGTACACTTTGAAGCTTAGAGTTAAGGTGTCAGGGCTTTAAGGTACTGTTATGTTTTTGCTTCTGTTTAGTTACTGAGAACTTCTCCTGGGGAGGAAGAAGAACTCCTTTGTCCTTCTCGCCAATAACATCGGGAGCTTGCTCATAGGGAAAGTGTAGACTTGTGGCAATACAAGACACCGAGTCAAGGGCTCTCACTTCTAGCTGTAGATCTGCCATGCACGTCTTGGGCAAGTCTAAATAGACAAGATAGACAAGTTTAGAACAGAAACAATGTCACAGATAATGGAAGTGACTTGACTAAGGTCACACAGCTGAGCTGAAAATAGAATCTAGCTCTCTTGACTCACATTCCGGGACCCTGCCGCCTGGACCATGATGCCTCACAAGGGCACTGGGAACATTAATTCGCCTGTTTCTGTAGAGTGCTTTGAGATAGTTGGATGATGGGTCCTATAAAACTTAGTGTCATTATTCCAATTAATACAACTTTTTAAACTCATCATGCTCACTTTAATCATTGTCTTTCTGACAGATTCTGTAGAAAGACTCTTACTGAAAATCAATCTGCAGTTTGTACTGGTCAAGTTGACGTCAGAAATCCTGTGCAGTAGCAGTCACGTCTTCTGCAAGCCGGTTGCCAATGCATAAAGAATTTCTTGAGATTTAAAAGCAAAGCAAACCTTATCTAAAAATGACATGCAAATTGTGGCACAAAGCAAAAGCCCTAAGAAAATTCTGCTGTTAGGCTTTTTTTCAATGCACCTTTGATTTATGTCATTGTACCCTTTACAGCTATAGGATCTGTGATTATGCCTTTCTCAGACACCTCAGACCTACAGTCTAAATCTTAGGCATATATGTTAAGGATTGAGTGAGAAAGCCTGATTCAGAGTTGTGTTGGTCTGTGTCTCTGCTGCACCTTGGTGCAGCTCAGCTCTTGGACCAGTTAATCCATGGATTGTGGGCATGACACTAGGTGCATACTAAGTAACGCTGGAGCTCACTAAAAACTCTTACGACAGCTATTGTGCATGAAAAGTAGCAGCTTTTCTCATGTTAACTCCATGCTTTCCATTATTTTACTATAAAAATAACAAAGCTTCTAGTGTCCTGATGGACTAGTGGCTGTGAAATGCCTTTTATGAAATAGTTATGAAATGCCTTTTTCTTTTGGTTAAAGAACATTTTAAGAATTTGGTTTAAAATTATGTGCTTTACTGTATTTATTCTATTCATCTGAAATAAATGTAGTTAAATATAGTTAAAAGAAGTGAAAGGAAATTATTTTTTGCTTGTGGAGTTTCAGTTCTAGCTGGAAGGCAAAAAAATCTACAGTAAGAGGCATGGTTTCCTTGAGTCTAATTACAGTTTTGATACTGATTTGCTGTGACCTTGGGCAAGTCAACCAACCTCTTTGCCTCAGTTTTCCCATCTGTAAAACAGGATTGTGAATTATTCTTCCCAGGGAAGTGGAGATTTATTAATTAATATTTGTAAATCAAAGCATGATACGTTGTGCCTCTTAGTGCCTTTGACCTGAAAATCTCACAGCATTTCACAAATATTCATGGGCTAAGCTTCCAAATATGCCCAAATGGCATGGGAATAGTGTTCCTATTTAATGAATGAAGAGACTGAGTCACTGAGAAATTAAGAATATTTTAAATTCTCATGACTACATTAGGTATTCTAATTTGAGTAACCTGATTTTCAGAGTACCTGAAATCCACACTGAAATTGATTGGTAACCAGCACTGAAATCTGTGGGTCCTCAGAAAAATCAGTTTAGTTATGTCCAGTTGTTTAATATGGATTTAGGTGTATAATTTTAGGCACACAAGTTTGACGATACTGAGTCAGGTTTCAGAGGGATGGTATAGTACACCCAGGAATAGAATCCATATCTTCTGAGTCTCTCTTCTGTGTTTTAACAAGACCACCTCTCTTACCAGTGCTGGGTTGTTACTGACTGTTTTTTTCCCAAAGTTGTAGATCTCTCAGAAGGGCTCCTCCTGGGCATCTAGACATCACCGTAACTATGGCAGTACAAATGGCACCAATATGAAAACATAGCACAGATTAACCTAATAACTAGTAAAACAAACAAGAAGTCCTGTGGCACTTCTAAAGACTAACAAAGTTATTTATCAGATGACAAAGTGGGATTTTCTCCCATGGAAACTCATGCGATAAATAAATTTATTAGTCTTTAAAAGTGCCACTAGTCTCCTTGTTTGTTTTGCAGGACTAGACTAACACAGCTACTCTTTTGGAACCTAATAACTAGTGAAGTGCTTCTGGTGCAGGGTTATTTAGCACTGAATCACATGAGTGCTGAAACTGTTTGTAGCAGGTGTGCTGCTGATGAAAACCATATATTTGGTGTTGTCATTACTTCTTCAAGCTGGGGGCACAAAGGTAACCTTTAGTTCCAGCACCTCTGCTGAATGATATTTTCCCTCACTTTCTTTCTATGAATTATAAATACAAATGAATCCAAGATTGTCTAAGGTTGCTGTATTCTGGTGAAGCTGACATTTAACCCTGCTGTAAAAATATACAATGCAACGTCCGTTATTCAGAAATCTTTTAACTTACAAATCCAGCCTATGCAGGAGATAGGGAGATCTACACAATAGTAGATCCTGAGAAATTTTGCTTCAGGGTATAGAGGCCGGGTTTTGGAAGCTCTGTAAATTCCTTGCATCCTATGAAGGACAGTTCTGCAGATGCTTCCCATGCTCAAGCATTATGGGTGTGAGGCAAGGCAGAAGAGTATTTGGAGTGGTGTCGGTGGATTTGTGACTGACTATGGCCATACTCCTTCTATGGAGGAAGGGTGTGGTACCCGTGGGGTGACTGGAGCTGCAAAGCTGTAGTAGTAGCCAGGAAGTGGCTCTGGTATTTTCCCACTGCCTTAGGGAAGTAGCTTTCCAGCGATAGCCCATTTAGTTGGCTTATGTGGCCAGTAGAACTTGGCCCTAAGAAAGGACCGCTTTTCTTTTCTTCTCAAATTCCTTATTCTTAGAATATAATCTGTATCCCGCTATCATAATTTCTAATACATGGGTACTTCCAAACTTCTCTTACTGTACTGATGTTATTTTAGTTTTTAGTTCTCTCTCTGTTTCTTTCTAGATCAGATATTACATGGGGGTGCATGTGTCTGTTCATGCAAAAGGCATTCCATAAGCCAGCAGGGAGGAATGGGGACGCATTGCAAAACCACTGGCAAGTAAAAAGAGGAGGAAGGAGTACAGCTGTTACCCCAGTGTCACCAAGCAGTAATAATACTCCAGTTAGACTAGCCAAGCTGATAGGGCATAGGGAGACAGAGAGTCCCTGAGCTGTCCCGTGAGGAAGGAGCTGAGAGACAGAGGAACCACTGGAGTAGTATGCTGATATGGAATTCCCATAAGCAGGAGCTGGAACTGAGAGAGAGGAGCTGTATGAACAGTGTGTTAGAAGTGCAAGCTGCTGCTATAGCTTGCCAGCCTATATTTATTAAGTTTAACTGTCATAAACAGTAGACATGAAGCCAAACTCTGCCCTTACTCTTGAGTAACACCACGAAATGCATCAGTGGGTAGTAGGAGTGTGAAGACAGAATGAGGCTGCTAGGTGTGAGATGTCAGCCCATTGACTGTGTGACATTGCTATTACTTGAATTCCTTTTTTCCACACTAGAGTAGCAAACATATGATGCTTTCAGGGATTATCAAAGGTGTCTATGGAGAATGAGTATTACCTGCATGAACCCCACTCTTTACTCCTGCAGCCTAGCAATTTGCACATCCCACTTCATTAAACCTGATTGCCCAGTCCATTGTCTTCTGGAGCCTCAGTATCCACCGATCTGTTGCTTCTGTGGAAGCAGGGCACCCAGTTCACTGGTTCACCTGAGTTCAGCACTCTCCTTAGCAAAAGGCACTTAGGCTGTGTTCTCACACAGCCAGTTATTTCGATATGGTTGTTTCGCAACAACCGTATATCGAAATAACGCTTATATTGAAACAACTTATTTCGAATTAACAAAATGTTAATTCGAAATAAGG